>CM054179.1:97416874-97754374 GCA_028829895.1 Sinotaia quadrata | reverse complement strand
TGTAAGGGGGTAAATCAGGTCGCACCAGTTTGGCGCACACCCGAAACTGCCTCCGGCACCCAACACTAACTGCTAACAAGTATTTACTATTTGCCTTTACTTCGTTAATCAAACTAAGAATTTGATTCTTACCAACCCCTGTAAGAAGTTCAAAAGTTTTTGGTTAAAAGTTTTTGTTACTGTAAATAAAATGAACTTAGAATTTAATTCCATAAATTTTATTGTAGCATTCATGTAAAATGTTTTATTAAAATTACATACGCTATAACTACATTGAATTTTTGTTGAAAGGGAGAATACTCATCCCTCTTAAAATTCTTGATAAACGGTGAGTGCTGCTTCCCCTGAGCTATTGTCGTTTCATTAGTCAATTGTACACGTTTCCACTGACTTTAACGCTGCCTAGATTTTCCTCCGACTACGTCAATATTTCTTATGTCGGTAGAGGAGGACACAGTCGCGTTATAATTTCTGATCGCGATGGATAACAGTTGAATGTATACTATGTTACAATTTCTGTGACTGATGGAAGTGAGAGAATTATACTGTCACAATTTCTGTGACTGATGGAAGTGAGAGAATTCTACTGTCACAATTTCTGAGAGTGATGGAAGTGAGAGAATTCTACTGTCACAATTTCTGAGAGGGGTGGAAATGAGTGGATTTTGATTGTTACGAAGAGGTATATGGTAAATTTGCTGATGTAGTCGCGAATTTATATATTTGACGGTGATTGATAACATTTTGTGTAGGGGTAAGAACGGCTACAGTCTTCTTTCCATAGAGTTACCCGTACAGTTCAAGTTATAATTTCATCGTCGATGGGTGACAGGGGAGTGCACTCTCAGCGTTACCTAACTTGTGACAGTTATCAGTGTTGATTTCTGTATGGCTACGTCAAAACGTGACTGGTACAATCGCTCGCTTCATAGTTTCTGTCAGTGTTCACATGATTGCTGTGTGATTTGACATCATTCCTCAAAGCAAAGGCAATGTGTTTTGCAGTGAACAGTTAACAATCGTGACAGAGATAAACAAGCCAATTGAAGATACATTTTGTTCATTGAGTGTGCACGTGTGTATGTTTGAGCATGCTTGTATACTTGTGTGTCGTGTGGGCATGCAAATGTTGGTTAATAACATCACCTACCACTACTACCTTCACCACCACTACAACAACAACTACACGTACTAATAATAATCACTATTCCAGTAAGATGTATAGTCATTGCATTCAAATACAGCAAGACACTTCGATAAAAAGTGACCGCATATTTCTTCGTGGAACAGACATTAAAGTTGCCAGCAGCTGATTTTAGTAACTCCTTCTGGCAGACATATAACCACCACCACCACGATGACGACCACGACCACGACCACGACCACCACCACTACCACCGTTGTCGTCGTCATCATCATTTTTATTTGCTCTTGTTATTATAATTTCAAAACTTATTTATAGCTGTGAATTAGGGAGTGGGTTGGCTTATTACTTTTTATTTTCCGCAGCTATGGGTTGGTGTGTGGGTGTACTGGTTTTGATGCTCATCTACTACCCCAAGAAGCCACCACTCCCTCCTTGCCCTTCCGCAGCCATACAGCGCGAAAATTTTCTGAAAGGACTCCAGCACCTTATGACGTAAGTGATACAGTTAATATTGATTCCGTCCGGATCAGATGTGGCCCATGGGGAATAACTTCTGTAGACTGGGGTTGGTTGAGACAAGGTAAATTATGGCTAGTAGTTTCTTTACTAACGAAATAATATCGATTAGATTCACACGACAATAAGACTTTTACAATATGTGCAATCCAAAAATAATAGATATTTAAAAATTCATAAGCGAAGACCCAGGTAAAAGCATTAGAAATACTTGTCTACCAAAAAATTATATTTTATATATACTTCATAAAAGTATCAGCCGAGTCTTGAATAAAGTTGAGGTTGTTATACAGTATTGATGGAGAGAAATGAAATGCAGCAAAAAAGTGGTAAACGACAGAATACAATATTTAAATATTTAAATTACTTTTTCCTCAAAAAACTTTAGAGGAGTAGGTCTCTACTCCAATCAATTCATGCACACGAGTTCACTCAATGGCACAAGAGGAAATCACGTGTATGTTTTAATATCACGAGAACAATGTTGGTTACTGACAATTGGCTGCGTATTTCATTAAAACAATTTACAGTGCTTGCAGACTAACAGATACACCTTTGTCTGGAGCACGTGTTCTTTAAAGTTCCTTTAGACTGACTGAGCAATGGGTCCTGTATGTGTCGCAGAAACAAGCCTTTCCTTCTGGTGGCGCTAATCTATGGAGTGTCGTTTGGGGTGGTCAACAGCTGGTCTTCTATGCTGACTGTCGTTCTCAGTGACCACGGGGTCAGCGAGGTTCGTAACCCCTTGAGTCTTAGCCTGGTAATAAAATCACGAACAATTACGACATCAGCAAGGTAGATAATCCTTGGGTTTTTGACTTGTAATAGAATCACGAACAATTACGACCCATAACCCTTGAAACTGATAATAAAATCACGGACAATTACGACATCAGCAAGGTAGATAACCCTTGGGTCTTTGACTTGTAATAGAATCACGAACAATTACGAAATCAGCAAGGTAGATAATCCTTGGGTCTTAGACTTGTAAAATAGAATCACGAACAATTACGAAATCAGCAAGGTAGATAATCCTTGGGTCGTAGACTTGTAAAATAGAATCACGAACAATTACGAAATCAGCAAGGTAGATAATCCTTGGGTCGTAGACTTGTAAAATAGAATCACGAACAATTACGACATCAGCAAGGTAGATAATCCTTGGTTACTAGACACTGATATCACGACCAGTTTCGACATGAGAGAGACTTATGTTGCTATGATCTTTACAAAATGAAGGGATATGTTGGCAGAGTAGAAAAGTGGGACTCAATTACAGACGTGCACTATGCGAAGGGAGTTACTGGAATGAACATTGCAGACATATTTATGTTCAAGTGATACAAATTCTCTTCGTGTACATATTATTTTTCAAGTAATATAAATGCTCTTAGTAGACAATTTCATGTTAAAGTAATAGACATTCTCTTAGTAGACAATTTCATATTAAAGTAATAGACATTCTCTTTGTAGACAATTTCATGTTCAAGTAATAGACATTCTCTTAGTAGACAATTTCTTGTTCAAGTAATAGACATTCTCTTAGTAGAAAATTTCATGTTAAAGTAATAGACATTCTCTTTGTAGACAATTTCATGTTCAAGTAATAGACATTCTTTTAGTAGACAATTTCATGTTCAAGTAATAGACATTCTCTTAGTAGACAATTTCTTGTTCAAGTAATAGACATTCTCTTTGTTGACAATTTCATGTTCAAGTAACTGGTATGCTCTCTGTGAACTTTAGCAAGAAGCTGGTTGGATTGGTTTCTATGGAACTGTCGGCGCATGTTTAATGGCACTAATAATTGCAAGGTGAGTCTATAGGTAAGTACACATGAAGCCTTTAAATGAACAGCAAAAGTCCGTCATTCAAAATATTTTCTCATAAATCACTCAAATTGACGATTGCTTTATATTCACAAGCTTCAATTATTTAACTATACAGATGTAGAGCAAAAAATAATGACAAACAATTTAAGATGTAAGGCACAAATAGAGACACAAAGAGAGGCATTAACAGAAAAAAAAACCCGGACAGCCTTAAGTATCCTGATCTTGAATCAGCACGTCGTCCAGTAGCTCATTGTGATGAAATTCCAGTACCTGTCCCTGGAGAACTTACCGACATTAGTGAAGAAAATTTCTCTAGTGTTGAAGAATATGAAGAAGAAGAATTAGTGGTTCTTGATGATGATGTTCCAAATCCTTTTCGCAAAAGGAGCTAAATGATCTAGTTCATGATCTCAACTTGTCAAAGTCATCTGCTGAACTGTTGGCTTCCAGATTGAGGGAAAAAAACGTCCTTTCTGACAGTGTTCGCATCACTTCTACTGCAACAGACATGAAGAGTATCTCAGTTTTTTCTCTACAGAGAAGGACCTGGTGTACTGTACAGATATTGCGCAGCTTCTGCACAAGCTTGGAGTGCCACAGTATAAACCTGAAGTTTGGAGATTGTTCATTGACAGCAGCAAGCGATCACTAAAATGTGTTCTGCTACACAATGGGAATTTGATTCATTTCGAAAGCAGCATGTGCAGAACACAGCTTCCTTGTAAGAGGAAGTTCATTTTATTGCCTTTTCTATTAAACATGCATATACGAATTTATTTATTTATTTTACAACCGTCAAACATCAGAAGAGATCAAAGGCATAAAGGTTTTTGGTTGAAATAAAAAGCTTGCTATGAAGACAAAAATACGTTTCATTTAGTTTTAATAATGATTTATTTTAAATAAAAGAAATTAATTGGTGGTTGTTAGAGATTTCACGATATCATTTGGAAGTATTGGCTGGGCATGTCAAAGAGAATGCAATTACAATTTCTCTTTGAGTTTATTCAACAAAATAAATTAATACTGTGTGTACGAAACTGTCAATTGCAGGTTTGCTGATATTTTCTCAAAAATACTCAAATGGTTCGTCCTCGGACTATTTACAGTCAGCGCAGTGGCTTTTCTCATCTTCGCTCTCGTCGCTAGTAACGTAATTCCTTCTTCTACAGGTAATTAGCTCCCTTGGTGCCTTATGAGCACTATTAATATCTCTAGTTAGTCATGTGCAGTCTTGAGATTTTATCTCTCTATGAAAATATTTGGTTAGTTTCCGTTCGACCTGTATTTTAGCAAGAAACCCCATCCGATTCGGATTTATTAGTGACGTGAATAACTATTGCTTACACTAGATTTTTTCACACTCCTCATGTATCTAGAATTCTAGATTTTATTAATTTAATTTCATTAATTATTTTTGTTTGATATTTATTGATGTGAGGCCGAGCGAAGGTTTGTGCCCTAGACTGACAGGTACATAGAAAAAAATATGTGCACAGGTATAATATAGATAAATAAATACAAACTAGAAGCAAGAGGGATAGATAAACGTGCTAGAATATAGAGACAAACATACCTATTTTACGAAACGTATTTATAGTAGAGAAAACGTTTTGTGTTTCTAGGTATATTATTACCGTACATTGCAGATTTAAAATTTAATACAGTGTAATAGAAAAATAACAATAAATTTTGAAAAGGATTTTGAAACCAGCAATTAACTACTTAGCCCCTATTATCTTAGTACAAAAGCCAACAACAACAAAATCATTGTATAATGTATGTAATTACTATTTCATATTTCTGTTATCGATTATACTCGTTTGTTTAGTCTTACAAACATTACGCTGTCTTGCCAGTGTACTGGCATTAAAGTGTTTTCGACTATACTCGTTTGTTTAGTCTTACAAACATTACGCTGTCTTGCAAGTGTACTGGCGTTAAAGTGTTTTCGACTATACTCGTTTGTTTAGTCTTACAAACATTATGCTGTCTTGCCAGTGTACTGGCATTAAAGTGTTTTCGACTATACTCGTTTGTTTAGTCTTACAAACATTACGCTGTCTTGCAAGTGCACTGGCGTTAAAGTGTTAAGAATCCTTTGGGATCTTGCACACATGTTGACACGTGGCATCACCAAAATCGAATAGATGCAGGAGTAAACTCCTTGTCTCTCTGATTGTCTTTCAGTTTCTTGGACACACACACACACACACACACACACACACACACACACACACACACACACACACACACACACACAGTTTCGCGCATATATAAACTCATGCGTTGCAAGAAAAAGAAAATACGAAATATACATTACTTTAAAAATAAAGTGTTGCAATAAAATAGAGACCCCTCCCCATACAAACACAAAGAGAAATAAAAATACGAAATATCTTTCAAAATAAGAGCAAGAATTCCCCACAACCACCATCACACAAATACGGAAGTACCACCTGAAGCATGAAACAACTAAGAATAAATATGAGAAATCAGATTAAATAAACTAACCGGAATTTAAAAAGAAAATCAAAGAGAGAAACTGGGCTGTGCGAACACATTACATTTTCTATTATCTCTTTGTTGTTATAATTTTGTTATTACATTTGTTTTTAAATTCTATTTTGCAGTTATCATTTTATTATTACTTCTTTACTATTTCTTATTACTTTTTCAATTATTTCTTCTTTGTTGTTATGATTTTGATAGTATTTTTTAAAATTGCCATTGCTGTTATCTTTTTATTATTGCTTACTCTTATTTCAGTTTTGTTGTTATCATATTGCTATTACCTATTCTTTTGTTATTTTGATATTAATCTTTGTTGTTATCATTTTGATATTAATATCTGTTATTGCCTTGTCGTCATTTTGATATTATTTTCTATTATTGCCTTTGTTCTTGACATTTTATATCACTTTTATTTTTGCCTTTGTTATCATTTTGATATTAATTTCTATTACTGCCCTTGTTTTTATCAGTTTGATATTACTTTCTATTATTTTTTTGTTTGTACTTATTATTTACTCTTATTGTGGATGCAATTTGCAGCAGTAACAACAAAAATCCACATTTTTATTTGGTTTTTTTTCCAGTAATTTTCTACGTCACAATAATTACTGCAATGACGTCAATTACTGCATCTGTTCCTCTCATTTTTGAACTCGGATGTGAATTGGCGTATCCGACAGGGGAGGGAACTACCAACGTGGTTCTTACTATCTGCAGCAATATTGTAGGACTAATCTTCTTGTTTATTGAAATGATTCCAAACATCGGTAAACCTTACATTCGTTGAAAATATTTTGTCATTTTCGCATGATTTTGTTTTTTGTTATACATTTAAAAAAATATTTTATCTGGGGGATTGAATTTGCTTGTCTGATAATAGCGCAAAATAGGAAGGTAAGATCAATGGTCACACTTTATTAGCTTTATAAAGCACGCGTTTGTGTGTGTGTGTGTGTGTGTGTGTGTGTGTGTGTGTGTGTGTGTGTGTGTGTGTGTGTGTGTGTGTGTGTGTGTGTGATTGTGGTGGTGTACGTTGAGAGTGGGATCGGGGAATGAGAAGAAAATGTGATGTTTTATTGAATCGTTCACATCACAATCACACAACATCGGTAATTTGGCAACCTTGCATACATTTTAATCAGTAAAAAAATATATTCTTTTGACAAGACAAAATAATCATAAATAATATAATCATGCCAAAACTAATTCAGCGTTAATTTTCGTGAACGATAAATAACTGACCAAATAAGAAATGAGCTATTTTTGCTCTAAACGCCTAAGCCACATTCGCTTTTCTGTTTATCATATTTATTGATGGTAGTCTCGTGCTTTGCCAATACGTATACATCACATCAAATTAGCATGTTGGTTTTTGATTGGTTGGTTTCAGGCACGTTGTGGATGAGTTGGACAGCGGTTGGCGCTCTGTTTGTTTCGCTTCCTTTGCTGTTGCTGTTGAAAGAGAATTACAAGCGAACGACGATCGATGAAAATAAGCACATCATGGATGTCATTAACGCAGTAATAAATGTCGAGCAACCGGCGAACAGTCAAGAGAGACAACTAGATCTATGATAGTAGCAATGTACTGATGCATTTGGAAGGATTCCCGATTTAGACACTTTTACACTGAAAATTATTTTTCTGATCGAAGCGGACAACCATACACTGCACAATTCTGAAAGAACTCAACATGTTCAGGATAAACAAGTAGAATCTAGCACTGCCTTTCCACAGAAGAATAACAAATAACTAAGTAAACATACAAAGAACAATGTAAATAAATAAATAGATCAGGGGTGCACAAACATTTTAGGCCAGAGGGCCAAATTTCCAACTGATAGTGCGTGGAGGGCCACAAGTCAGATTGCACATGAATGGCTCAGTAGAAAACAATCAACACAAATAATGAAATAATGTGCTTTACATTCGTTTTTGTCTGACTAACCTACGTTTAGTCTTTAGTGAGAAGGGTGAACCTGAATGTTGTTAACAACTTTGTCAATATTTGGTTCGAGTTTTTTAGTCGCCAGCCTCAAAATCGAACAGAGACTGTTGCAGGCCACAAATAATGGTAACATCGTAAAGTCCTCTGGGGGCCGCACAGAGCCCTGTCTCGGGCTGCAGTTTGTGCACCCCTGCTATAGATGAATAAATAATAAAAACGAATTTCAGGCTGATATAAATTTTTATTTGATAAATTAAGTATTATTAACTGCATTGCATGTTTGTGACCAAGAAAATAATGTTTTTATGACAAAATTATTTTATAAAATCCACCAAGTGTAAAATGTTTGTCAATTTAAATACAAAAATAAATTAAAAAAATTAAAAAAATCTTCATAATGTTGTTTTTATTATTTTCCTTGTGTTTCAACTTATTCATTTTCATTTAAGAAAGTAAGCATTCTAGAATACATAATGTCTGTAAACAATTCTTCAAATTATGTAGGAAACTCTTTATTATAGTAATGTTGAAATGAAAGCGTGACACATTTGTATGTAAAATATAATTTAATAAACAAAATACTATTTGACACTTCCCAGCAATCTCACTCAATATATATTTTCCCCAGTAAGTACGATTAGAAGTCTTTTTGTTACCCCAGTATGCTTTATGAATTTTCTTGACGTCAGCAGTATAGTTGACTCGTTTATTGCAGTCGTTTGATGTAGTTTTGTGTGGGATTTTTAATGTTTTCATTTGTCATAGTCGCAAGTCGTTTGATGTAGTTTTGTGTGGGATTTTTAATGTTTTCATTTGTCATTGACGCAAGTCGTTTGATGTAGTTTTGTGTGGGATTTTTAATGTTTTCATTTGTCACAGACGCAATTATATGTCTACAAATCACACCAAAATGCAAATGATTATTTTCATATAATGCTTGCTGAAACAGCCAGGAGGATTGGTGTACATATTAAGAAGAGAAGAGAGAAAGATCTGATCACGACATTTTAATATGTGATGAAACTGCTCAAGTTAAAAAATAATACTAATAAAATACGTTACGTAATTAACAAATATTTGTTGACTGGTATAATAATTATATATCTGTCTTATAAATTACATAACGATTTACGAGTAATGTATGTACAAAACGTAAAAAACCCAAATGGTTTTATATATGTATGTGTGCCTGAACGATATATGGAGAGAGAGAGAGAGAGAGAGAGAGAGAGAGAGAGAGAGAGAGAGAGAGAGAGAGAGAGAGAGAGGCAGACAGCCAGATAGATAGATAGACAGACAGACAAATAGCTAGCGAGATAGGTGAGTCTTTTTGATCGATCTGACATTCGTACTAAACCACTGACCTCTTCATTTATTTTGGCTTACCGCCGAGTAAAATTTCACATTACAGATTTAATATCGTTCTGTAATGTATTATGTTGATTATAACGTTTAAGAAGAGTTATCAAATTTTGTTTCTAAATTTCTTCAGTCAACTTTTTTTTCTTCATCGCATCCCAGACATCACAAGCTAGATGGTTCTTCATTAAAGTCATAGTCTGCAGTAGAAGACTGGGTGCTTAACGTGATCTGTGCGTACGTCGGCCTCCTCAACAACCGTATCTAAAAAAAAAAAATGAAAAGTAGAATTTAACTGTGTCCAAACGTAAAAATACAAATAAAACACACTATAAATACACGAAACTTGTCTTCGAACAGAGGTAGAACTAATTTTTGTTTAAATTTTGCGAAAATCGTTCACTTCATGCACCAAACCATTTGCCTTTTGCAAAAAAAGATCTGTTTACTGTTTTTAGAAATGTCATCGCCTCAGTATCCATTGCCGATGTACTATTATTAGCGTCATCGGTAAAAGTACGCCTTATGTGTCTTACTGCTGTGATGACAAGTGAGGAAACACTAAAACTTTGCAAGTAACATTGCTGAGTTAATAAATAAGAAGAAAAATTACGTATTTGTTGGTGAGACAAATAACTCTTTAGGGTTTTATATTTAAAAGTGGTATCTTCAACGACAGTTTCATGGACCATCATCACCTCACCCCTCCTATCATCTTTTTATATCAAGGCAGTGTTTGGCGCTTCGGTATATTTTGTAACTATTTACTTAAATCGTTTATACTACGAATGTGAAATAGGCAAAAAAGTGAAGTTATTTCTTATTTCATAAAGTATAGAACATATGTGAAATAACTTCTACTGTTTATTATACAGGAAGTCAAATTTTGCCGACACTGCAAAAGTATAGCACTTTAGAGAGCGACACTTGCCATAAGTGGACGCATATTTAAGAACGTTTTCAAATAAATTATTTGCAACACAGTCTTGATTTCCTTGGTACCATTTTGTCGCCATTAATAATTAAATTCTTTGACGAAACATTTGATTCTCATTATGAATTTTCATTAACTACATGGCGTGCGTGTGTCACAGCTAGTAAGCATATACAATAAACAGATCTACAATTGTTGACATTATATTATAAATAACTGTATATAAACAATACATTTGCATTTATCTCTATTGCAATAAAAAACGTACGTCAGCATACTGAGAGTAACATTAAAATGGCAACATGAAATCTTTATTATAAGATCTTTGGTTTTGACATCTGCAGAAATATTGCTGATCTACCTATCTATCTAACTCTCTCTCTCTCTCTCTCTCTCTCTCTCTCTCTCTCTCTCTCTCTCTCATTTATGAAAGCAATGCAATGGCATAAAAACTAAAAACTAAATATTTCGAAATTACCTGTTTGAGAACTGTCATTCACATTTCCTGTTGTGTCTTCTCTTACATCACCACCATTTACACGAGTAACGGAAACCGGTTCTGGAGTGGGTAAAAGAAGAAAGTATTAGAATTTAAAAAAAATTCCATAGATTTTTTACAATTGACTTCAAATATAAATGCGGGCTTAAGAGTGTTCCTTAAGCACGTTTTTTGACAGATTTAATATTTCCTGACATAAAAGAATAATATTTATATTTGAATTATCTGTGCTGTTGACGCGTATTTATGAAGAGGAACACTTTCTATCTCACTGTTCATTACTATCAAATAACTAATCTGTCACTTGTTTTTGCAACTGTTTATTGATTCACATTAAACTTAATTACAGTGTTACCTGTCCTAGATACGCCACGTGATTTCCGGAAGGTGTGATTTCCGAGATTCAAATTGCCATTGTCTGAAGAAGCGGCTAATATATGTATAGAAGAAAAAAGAAATACTTAATGTTATCTGAAACGTATTGTTATCAATTTGCCATCTAAATTCAGTTAATGAAATATCAATTACATTGCATGAATGATATACCGTTTGACGAGGAACGGAAGGATCACGATGAATGGAATGATTGCCCGTGATTGTCCAATGCGTCTTTGTGTCACACTATTGTATAGGAATGATTGCCCGTGATTGTCCAATGCGTCTTTGTGTCACACTATTGTATAGGAATGATTGCCCGTGATTGTCCAATGCGTCTTTGTGTCACACTATTGTACAGGAAACAGAGTAATAAGAGAACGATTGTCCAATACATCTTTGTACAGGAAACAGAGTAATAAGAGAACGACAGTCCACTTATATCTTTGAGTCACTCTCTTGTACAGGAAACAAGAATAGAACAGAAGTGCTGTTATGTCTTTCTTTGAGTTAAACTCTTTCACAAGAAACAGAGCAAATGAACGACAGTCCACTTATATCTTTGAGTCACTCTCTTGTACAAGAAACAAGAATAGAACAATAGTGCAGTTATGTCTGTCTTTGAGTTTTAATGAAAAATAAGTGAGATTGACTTTAGATATGAAAATAACTGCGTTGTAGTCTTCATGAGATCTTCCAGTTGTGTACACACATATGTATGTGAAGCACACTTTCAGAGAACATTATCCGGAAAATGAACACATATGTAATATTATATTTTCTATTAAAAATAGTTTAAACACTGACGCAGAACACACAAGCTTGGTTTTCGTTTTTCAAATTTAGGGCACGAATCTTAAACAATTTTCTAGCTTGTGGTGCAGTCTCATCCGGTTGGATGTAGACGTTTTATTTGTTATAGCTTTATAATCTTCATAATGCACTCTTAAGATGGCTGCCACAATCCCCAAAACAAATATATATCATTGTTCAAACATAAGACAAAATAAATGTTATTCTTTTGTAATCAATGGTTACTGGAAGGGAAAGAGTGAATTTAAGCAGAATTCAATCATCCAATCAAGGATAACTTTCAAAAATGTTTTATGTTTTGAGATAAAATAATTATTGTCTTTTAAGGCGTATAAACAGCAGGCGCGCAGTATATTGTTAAATGCTTGACCCACTCACTCATTTACATTTAATGTCTTACATAGCGGAGGCTGCAGAACTGTTCCTTGTAATTCTGGTAAAAATTCCGAGTCCCGATGAAAGCTGATATAACTAATCGTGTTCCTTTCCGCGGCTGTCATGGCTGATGGATTAAAGACAAGATTACTTGCTTTTCTGAACTGTATGCTGTGCGAAGGTGTTCGACCTAGGAAATATAAAAGTAATACGTACAATGTAAAACTAGAAAAGAAATAGAGGCACATATGTACAAATAAAAGAAAAAAATGTACCTGCGCACGCACGCACGCACACACACACACACACACACACACACACACACACACACACACACACACACACACACACACACACACGCGCATGCCAATTCAGTGAGTAAAACGTAGGTAAGATTCAATCATTTACAATTTTGCTTTCGTAATTACTTCTTCAGCTAAAGACAGCGATCAGTGTTCAATTATATGTATTTAGTAGAACGCTGGAAGATGTATTTGAAAAATATCCTATTTAAATATGTTCTTTTATAATAAGAAAAATTATTATTATCCCATTATTATCCAAATAAGTGATGTTATAATGGGAACTAATAGATAGATACATCGATCTTGAACGAAATTATTCTTAGGAGATAGCTTGCCTAATGACACATTTTTTTCCAAAACAACCACACAGTACTCCGATCTTAAATTAGCAGTTATCACAGACAGTATACGTTTTAAGGATTATTAAAGAAATGCGGTTTATGGGAAGGAATAGATAACACAATACCTTTACGCTTCATGTGAACGATTATGTAGACAGCAGTAATTACACTGATTATACCAAGACAGCAGCCGACCAAGCCACCTATCAGTGCAGAGTAAAATCCAGTATTACTGACCGACATCGAACCTAAAGTGAAGAGTGAAATGAAATGATTAGTTATTGTGAAAATGTATATAAATCTATGTGAAATCTTTTGACCAATACATGCTCTGATATCAAAATTATTAGGAGTTCATGCAGCATTTGCGTACTTGTACAAACGCCACTAAAGATGTTTATGAAGATAACAAACTAAAGGAATGTAGAAAAATCTATCACTAGAATATTTATCACTCGTAAAGTGTTGTGTTTGAGAATTAAGTGTTTACTGCTATTTTAAGCGATCATTCATGATTCATACTTAACTGGAAGCCATTAAGTGAATGAAATATAACACCTTATTACAAACTGGTCCAGCATAATTATATTGGGAACTTTCTGTGTGGCCCCTTTCAGACAATACAAAGCAGATAGTTAAGAATCTCTAGCACACTGGACACTGTCTACACACCTGTCTGTTTCTCCCTGGCAGAGTAGATGACTATGTCAGTTACGTCTCCGGGAACGTGGAGAATAGGAGTTGTAAATACAAGAGTTCCGTTGGCATTTACAACCCTCCACACAGCTGTAGTGTTTGTGATCGCACTGAAATAAATGTGAATTGGAAAGTTCACCGGACACTGTGCTACAACTTCATCTTTCTTACGATGTCTGTCTGTCTGAAAGTATTCCTTCTATCTTGCTAGTATAGACTAATACGTACATATTGACAAGTGTGGCGTGATGAGGGTAAAATGGGCTGAGTGTATTTTAACGCGATTTTTTTGAGGGGAAAGGACAGGAATAAAAACTGAATGACGCAATATCTGCCTGATAGTGATGACGTATGGCCAGATATAATGACGTCATTCTGTAAAGGAAGAGGGTACCGTGACTATCAATAAAAGCGAGTTCTATAAACAGGTCCATCATTTCCGTTACAATTGTGAGACGCACATCATCATCATCATCACCACCACTACCACCACCACCACCACCACCACCACCACCACCACCACCACCACCACCACCCCCACCCCACCACCACCATCATCATCATCATCATCATCACCATCATTATCATCATCATCATCACCATCCTCATCCTCATCCTCATCCTCACACCACCACCACTACCATCAACATTGTCGTCGTCGGTCGTAATCATCCTAATCTTCAGTTTCTTCTTCTTCTCATGATTAGTAATAGTTTTAATAGTAGTTTCTTGGTTATTCACCTGATTTCATCGTTCATAGATTCATCAATTCACACATCTATTTACTAGGCCTTCTAACCATTTTGTTTTGTTAAAAAATGGCAGTTCCGATGGTTTGCATTGCTTTGTTCACTACAACCGCTCCGTGTTGTGCAAATGCTAAATTAAAAAAAAATATAGAACAAGAATGATAGAAGAAAGAAAGCAACTCACTTACATGCAGATGTTGACGAAATGGAATGTTCTTTTCACTCAGTAATGGAAAACGGAAAACTTAATGGTTTAATTATTGAGTTTTAGAATTTTGAATGTAATGCGTTACCTATTAATGGTTTACTTAGTGAGTTTTTAGAATTTTGAATGTAATGCGTTACCTATTAATGGTTTACTTAGTGAGTTTTTAGAATTTTGAATGTAATGCGTTACCTATTAATGGTTTACTTAGTGAGTTTTTAGAATTTTGAATGTAATGCGTTACCTATTATATATGTCTACAACATAGAGCTGATTCGCGAGGAATGCTAAGGCGACAAAGTGGGACTGGTAAGGAGATTTGAAAGTGGAGCGATGTTGGCCTTCCATATTCGTAAATTCCACAGTATTTTTTCCAGGGTCCACCCAGTAAAGATATCCGTCTGTAAAAATGCAAGAATATTTCCTTGAAAACCGATGTTAATTGGTGCATAGATAGTGCGTCTCTAAAGTTTGCGATGTTCCAATGGCGAACCGCATTAATATAGTTCCTTCCTTCCTTCCTTCCATTTTTCCTTCCTTCCTTCCTTCCTTCCTTCCTTCCTTCCTTCCTTCCTTCCTTCCTTCCTTCCTTTCTTTCTTTCTTTCTTTTTTTCTTTCTTTCTTTCTTTCTTTCTTTCTTTCTTTCTTTCTTTCTTTCTTTCTTTCTTTCTTTCTTTCTTTCTTTCTTTCTTTCTTTCTTTCTTTCTTTCTTTCTTTCTTTCTTTCTTTCTTTCTTTCTTTCTTTTTTTCTTTCTTTCTTTCTAACTGATGCTTGAAAAGCAATAATACCTACTTTCAATATCTAAAGTTATAGCGGTTGGGTGAACAAGATCATTGATGACAATTGCCCGGTTATCGGTGCCGTCGTAGTTCACGCGATTTATTTTGACGTTGATGTTCAAGTCTATCCAGAAGATAACTCTGCACAATTCATCATTTTCAAGGTCATGCACGATTGACGTTATGCACACAAACATTGCTGAAAAACGTGTGTGGTTCGGACTTGAAAGGCAAATCCGTGCAATCAAAGAGTCACACATCCTTAGTCAGTAACACTTTGTTATGTCCTATTAATGTGTTCACACTTGCAATGCAAAGTATGATTTATTGTGTTAATTTCAATTTAAACTCAGATCTCGTTGTAAAAGAAAAGCTGCCTATGGTAATTATAATATTTTATGAAGATATATTAATTCACTACTAGAGAATAAATCTTTAAGTCATGAAAAATAAAATACCATTTGTGAATAAACAAGAGAAATAATTCGTAGGAGAATGCAAGTGACGATCTCAGAAGTAAATTTGGAATGGCTAGTTATACATCAAGATTATGAACATTCAGTACTTTCATAAATTTATAATGGCATAACCGTCCATTTTCCAATTAATAACTTCTGACAAAAATATATCTCTGCTACAAACTTTGCTATTCTCTCCATCGGAACGTTGAATGGTGGTCGTCAGCACTACACCCCCATTTAGTGATTTAGTGTCTCTGCTAGGTGATGTCATCATAAACGTGTTATACGTAATAAACAACTACAGATATATTTCAGATAGCATATTTGGAGTCAGATGTCTTCTGGACCTAATTATATATATATATATATCAGATGTGTATAAAATTCAAAGCTGAAAGGGAAGCGTGAGACGTGAGAGAGGAGAGAGGGTACAAAAAAGACGAAGTGAGAGAGAGAGAGAGTACAAAAAAGACGACGTGAGAGAAAGAGAAGGTATAAAAAAGACGAGTGAGAGAGAGAAGGTATAAAAAAGACGAGTGAGAGAGAGAAGGTATAAAAAAGACGAGTGAGAGAGAGAAGGTATAAAAAAGACGAGTGAAGGAAAGAGAAGGTATAAAAAAACGAGTGAGAGAGGAGAGAGGGTACAAAAATAGACGACATGAGAGAAAGAGAGGAAGGAAATAAGAAGGCAAAGAAAGACAAAGGAAATGGAGAAGAGGTTGAGGTTGAAGAGGGTGGGAGGACTGAGTGCGAGAGGCTTTAGAGAGGACAGTGAGAGTGAGAAAAATGGTTTGGAGGAGTATGAGAAAGAAAGGGGTTAATTAAAAAAAAATAACATATCCTTAAAACTAAAGAAATCAGAAATAAAATATCACTCTCTTCATCATTTTGCCTCCTTTCTGCAAATCTCTCTTATTCATTAATTACCCGTTTCCTGGATCCAGAGCGAGTTGTCGCGGCTTGCTTGCATTGAGTAGAGAGAGTTGGTTTTGATCAAAAGCAGAAATGCTTAAAAGGCCAATTAAACCTTGACCTGAATCACTAAAGAAAAGAAGTCGAGAAGTGGCATCCAGGGCAATGTCTTCTAGAACTGTATCTGGAAAGATATTATAACAGAAAAGACTATTAGAAAAAGGGATGTATTTTAAACAAAATTAAAAATAAAAGTTTAAATTAATTGTGACGTTTTTGCTGGGAGATGGGTAAGGTGTTATTTTTCCTCCACTTCGTGCCGCCTGTAACCTTAAACAAATCCCCCACAACACACCTGGCTGGCCACACGTTTTAGAAAGATGAATGATAGATAATGTAGAATAGAAGAGTGATAGTTCTAGAAGATAACTCCAGCTTACACTTCCACCACCCAGTACACACCCCACGCAAACTTGTCCCATCTCTGAAAACCTACCCCCAACAAAATAAATAAATAAATATATAAATATACATATATAATTATATATAATTAAACATAAAAGAAATTTTAGAAAATTTAGGACCGACAACAGTCGCAGCAAGATACAAGCACGAAGTAACAAAATAGCCAGCAGCAGCAGAGGAACACCCCCCCTGAATACAAGAGAAAGGAGGAAGGCTCAACCGGAATCCTCAAAAACCGAAAACACGAAGATGAACAGTTTTCCTGCAATTCCTGTGGAGCAAAAGAAGTTAACGATACAACAACAACAGCAGCTCAAGAAATCACGATAGGACAATATAAAAGGCATTACGGTGATACAAGTAAACTGATCAAGCAGTTATAAATTCTTAAGAAAATGTTATTTCAAAGAAACGTGAACCCACCCCGAACTACAACAGATACCATCTGATTATTTTTAAAGAATATAAACCGAATCTCTAAATCAGAATCTACAGTGTGCACTACTGATTCCATTGTTTCTCACAGTCAACGAAATTGACCTAGTTACTTGCAACTTGACTGTCAATGATATATGTCAATGATAGTGACCTAATTATTTGAAATATGAATGTCAATGAAAGCGACCTAGTTACTTGTACTATGACTGTCAATGAACGTGATCTAGTTACTTGTACTATGACTGTCAATGAAAATAATCTAGTTCCTTGCATATGTCAATGAAATTGATAAAGTTACATTCACTATCGCTGTCATTGAATGTAACCTACTTACTCACACTATCAACGTCAATGTAACATTGAAAGGCCTACCTGTCATTGTAACATTAAGCACTAATAATCCCCTGATGCCTCTGTTAAAGTTACTGTTTACTTCCATTACACATACATATGCCAGTAAACATCTCATTCCCGATTGCATAAAATATAGAGTGAGTTATATTGTCTTTAAGCGATTTCACAGTCAGAACTCTCTGACGGTACCGATGTCTGACAAGAAAAATGTAAAACCAAAAGTATTTGCTCCGGCAATAGTGTTTGCACTAAACACTCAGATTTAAACGTCAACGTAAACAGAGCATAACAACAACTTACATTGAGCAACACACAAACACATTTCACAAAACGATGCATAATATAATAATTCAAAGAAGTTAAGAAATAATTTAGAAATCATAAACTGAAAAGGAGAAAAAGCACAGGAAAAAAAATAATAAATGTCATACATACTGAATCCCCAGGCAGACAAAAGCCTGGTGTCTGTACCATTAAGAAATGCACTCCAGATCTCTTGCCTTTCTTTGTCAATCCAATAAACGCGATTGTCTACCGGGTCATAGTCAATGGCCATTGGCTCGTCAATGAACTGAACGGGTATTGTAATCGAAGTCAGCGTTTCCAAGTCGATCCACAGGATACTGTGAGTCCGTGGGCTTGCGAGCACTATTAATTCTAGAGGTATGACAGCTGTAGAAAGATGGAAAAGGACTATTAATTCTAGAGGTATGACAGCTGTAGAAAGATGGAAAAGGACTATTAATTCTAGAGGTATGACAGCTGTAGAAAGATGGAAAAGGACTATTAATTCTAGAGGTATGACAGCTGTAGAAAGATGGAAAAGGACTATTAATTCTAGAGGTATGACAGCTGTAGAAAGATGGAAAAGGACTATTAATTCTAGAGGTATGACAGCTGTAGAAAGATGGAAAAGGACTATTAATTCTAGAGGTATGACAGCTGTAGAAAGATGGAAAAGGACTATTAATTCTAGAGGTATGACAGCTGTAGAAAGATGGAAAAGGAGTAATAATTCTACACGGTATCCTTCCAGTTGCCTGATGAAGTAAATGCAGTCCAAATTGTTTGAGTAATTCTCTGGATAATTTGGAGATGTTATTATTCCTTGATGCTCAACAAAACTCCCACCACAGCCAATTTTATAAAGAGAATGAATAAGCATAACATTCTGTGTTATGTTTTAAAGTGTATTATATATACAATTTCCTGGTTAGTTTGATTTTTATAGTAAAGCATATACAAAGATTTTCGCCTTTAAAAACATTTAGTGCGTATATCATAATACAAGTAAACAGACATAAATTAAATGTTGAAATATATTTCAAAATTCAAATAAATAATTAAGTGATAAGAATGCAATAAACGATGAAAGATTATTCTATTTTTAATCGATTAATATTTCAAAATAACACACTATTTCTATATCTGCAAACTAAAAATAAAAAATAAACCACATGTTTATATAAATACCGTGTACGTCTGTGGAGCGTTCTGTAAGCAGTAGAACAAGATTTGTGACACTGACTGTCACAAAGAATTCGTGACCTGAAAACAGAAGGGACTGCAAAGGACAGGTGACGCAGCGCATGTCAGTGTAACTAATTAATGGGGCACATCGTTAAGGGAGAAAACATCAAGTGCATCTCTCTCTCTCTCTCTCTCTCTCTCTCTCTCTCTCTCTCTCTCTCTCTCTCTCTCCCTCCCTACCTACCTACCTACCTACCTACCTATCTATCTATCTATCTATCTATCTATCTATCTATCTATCTATCTATCTATCTATCTATCTATCTATCTATCTATCTATCTATCTATCTAATTCTGTGTCAGCAGTGAGCTTTATGCATTGCAGCTTGTATTAGGTGAAAGGAGGCAACAGCTCTCCGGGTTACCCCGGAAAAGGACATTCTCCGGAGAATGATAGAGTAGGATATCCAAGAAAGTCTCAAGGCATTGTCCACTCCAGAGAGTGTTCATTCTTGGATTAGGATGGAAGATAGCACTTTCACAATGATAAAGAAGTCTTCAGCGGACAAGTACAGAGTTGTCTCTCAAGAATTAAGTGCTTAGAAGTTACAAGAATGCAATCAACCATGCATGACTGGACAGAATGTGTACACTTCCTCTCCCAGAATTCCAGACTCGCTTGGAACTGTATCCCAAGTTAATATATCTTATTTCATTTGAACCTAACAAAGAGTGACTATAAGCAATTATTCGCTGCAGCTATGAGAATGTCGGATAATCAGTTTAACTATTGCTGATGTGACAGATAGTATAATATAAAATAAAATGAGTAAATTATAATTACGCAATTGAATGGCGCTTCATATTGTAATTCTAGTCGTACCACGTGACGAACTGTACTACTTACTTAGAGCCTATTATGGTGACTAGTCGCTGAATGTGTGGATAATAAAATGCTCCATCTTTACAGTTTGTAAATTCATGTTATGTTTGCATTTTACAATTATTAGCTACATATTGTTTATTTTGCGTGTGAAGTACTTTCTTGTCGTTACACTGTATATAGTTCTCGGACTTGTGTCAGACTCTTATTTAAGATCATGTGTATTTTATTTGTAATAATATTCTATCATGTATTGTACTGAGCTTTATTAAATCTTCTCTTGTTATTTTATTAGTACTAATACAGTAGTAACAAGTAATAGTAGTATCATTATCTTCATCATTATCATTACCACCAACGTCGTCATCATCAACTTCCATTAGGCCTATTTATTGCTATTATCGCTATTATTTTTATTGCCAGTAGTAGTAGTAGTAGTAGTAGTAGTAGTAGTAGTATAAACTTCACCCACCATCATGATTGTACAGGAGTGGTATTTACTTACTTTGCAAGGAAAAGATTATTTCAAACGAGATTTAAAAAAAAATAAAATCTAAGCTGCACGGAGGTGTATATGCTCAGTAAATATAATCGTGTAGTGCTGAAGAGGAAAATATAATATAATATTATAATATAAATATAATCCTTTAGTTTTTTCCCCCGCACTGGGCCCCTCCAAACCCTTTACTTTAGTTTTCTTTTCCACACAAATGACCTGTATTCACCATACACGTGTGTTTAAGGGTTGGCGCGCAGCACAGCGGATCATTTAAAGACAAAATGGTATATACCAGACTTTCTGAAATCTGTGAAAAGTCTCTGTAAATTTTCTTAATTACAGTTTGTGTGCGATTCCGATATAAACCAAAGAAATAATATAGTTCTTTAATTTATCAATATTTAGCTTGGCGATGATATTGTTAAGTTTAATGCCGAAAACATTTGTTTACTCCTGTATGTATCTATTAAAAAGATAATTTAGGTCAGCGATAATCGAAAATAAATAATGACGACAGCATTATGTTTGATAGTGTCTTTGCAAGCAATGAATTCTAGTTTGCTTTTTAAAAAATATTTTGTAAAAGAGTGTTTTTATAACATTACAAAACGTACGGTACGTTTGAATTCACTCTGAGTAACCTCTACATGCACTGATTGATAAATTCATTGAATACTCCAATACTCTGAGTGGGCTTAATTGTACATGTGATGGGGTGACCTTAATTGTACATGTGAGGGGGTGACCTTAATTGTACATGTGAGGGGGTGACCTTAATTGTACATATGAGGGGGGTGACCTTAATTGTACATATGAGGGGGGTGACCTTAATTGTACGTGTGAAGGGGTGACCTTAATTGTACCTGTGAAACAAAACAAAACGTAAGAAAAACGTAAATAAATAAAACTGAAAGAAATCCGTTCGTTAGTTAATGGCAGAAGTATCATATGTGCAAAAAGCAATTAAAAATATAATATAATAACAGTTGCACCCTTCCTATCAGCTATATAATGTACATGTACATTTTGTGGATAAACACACTACGAGAAAAATCATTACAATTGTAAGAATTGTTTGACATTCTTTGCTAGGTAATACCGAAAACAGCAAAAACTACATATGTCAAACATGCCAATTTTAAATATATCGATTTTCATTAGTACGCTAGTTGTCGACATAATTACATGCTTAAAAGAACAGTAAGATTGGGAAATAAAAATGAAAAATCTTACTGTTTCGAAAAAACATTGTGCACTCGTTCCCTTCTTGAAGACATCGACAATAGAATAACTCACGCTACACTTCTCTCCCTGCGACTGCACAAAACCTGTTGATCTACCTTCCGAGCATTGCCACGCATGGCTGAATACATTCGTGCAAAAACAGCTTACCGATTTGGGACACACGACTTTAGATGTATGTTTGCAAGTTCACGGAAACTCAGGGAAAAATAGTTTTATCACCTCATTTCAAGAGACGAACATGTTTAGCGTTGTTCTCGTATACAATTCTTCTACGAGCCATTTAGACTACGTGATCAGTGAATTTGTGAAACTGAGAAAAGTGAATTACTGGAAAGTTGCTGCTTGGTTGACATTGCGTTTGCAGACGTTGTTAACGGGAGGATAGAACGTCATAAAATCAGACAGTAGATACAAGTAAGTTATACCCGCGTTTTATTTTGTGTGTGTGTTTTTTAAAAATCTGATTTACATGACAACATGGAGTATTCTGGTAGTATCGCTTTGCAAGATGTCTAACTGATCCGTAAAATGACACCGTTTGTCATCCATATCCCCCCCCCCCCCCATTTCGCTTTGGTCCAAAGCCGCCCCTCATCTGTTCTACTGTCTATTGTACAATTATGCAATGGTGGCTATGAAAACTGCATATGATTACTTTGCTGACGTTTAAAATACATTAAAGGTAAATCCAGTCAGTGTGACAATGAATTTTAGGACATTGAGAGAATGTAGTGAGACCCACCACCACCACCAGATACATATACTTTGCTTTAATAAACATGTATTTCTCGATATAATAAAAATAATATGAAGAATGACTTTTGGAAATAAGCGGTTCTTTCAGAGTTCTAAGGAAGCACATGCAAAACGTTAAAAGGGGGTGGGGCGCGCTTGCACATGACAAGTACACTAAGGTGAAAACAGTCAGGCACAAACTATTTCTTTTGTGATATTACGTTTTAATTTTAATTTTACGTTCTAAAACTTTTAATTTTCATTTTACGTTCTAAAACTTTCAGCCAAGAAACCATATTACGATTCCCAACCAGGTTTGCATAAAATCGTCATATCTGACCTGCTCAGTAAACCATCTCCTGCCTTTAATGCGAATGCAGGAAAAATAACCCATAACCCATTGCCTGCGATTTAAAAAATACTGCCAAATGTACTTTAAATGGAAATGAATAATTTGAAATCAAACGACGCGTTCAGGAACAAATATTTAAGAAAGAAAAATATTGTAGAATTCTATAAATATCTACCAAGTGATTAATATGCTCATGTCAAATCTTCGTTCGTGGATTAATGTCAGTGTTTTGTATGTGAACTACAAATATTATTTTAAGGTTGAAATACGCAAAATGCCAATCGACCTTTTCTGATGAACATTTAAAATCAACATAGATGACAAGTAACATTATTTATGAACCACAACCACATGCAGATTTTCATTAGTACACCTGTACCAAATTTGTACTAAATCGTACAATTTTTAAAACCATTCATCTTGTATAATTCTCATCTGGGCACTTTAATTGTTGGTAAAATCTGTTAATAAAACGCTTCTGGATCCTTGTCAAGTGAGATAACACCTTTGTCATAGCTCTGAGAGAGAGAGAGAGAGAGAGAGAGAGAGAGAGAGAGAGAGAGAGAGAGAGAGAGAGAGAGAGAGAGAGAGAGAGAGAGAGAGAGTTCTCTATGCTAAAGAGGAAAGAAACACGAAATGCCTCTGATGTCGTCATGCTTCTTTTACGTCATTTCACTCATGCCGTCACTTCCCTATCATTCTGACGCCTTGTTAGCTAGCTCTGTCCTTTTGAAGAAGAATGTGAAAGCATTTTTCAACACAGGGTGTTATGTTATAATTAGAAATTTTCATCGGCTTCTCATTTCCTTGACGAAGATAATAAAGTACTTCGTATGATATACTGTGATAAACAAAACTGGAATAGGTAATTGACTACTGTTGCAGTCTGACAGGAATATATGCATTGGCAGTCGTTCAGAGCCACACCACACACATTATATATTAGTAAGTAAATGGCAATTCATTGAACACGGGTACATGCCTTCAGAACAATGGGGATATCACACTTTAATTCCCTTGCCGTAGGAACAACAGTGACCATTTTGCTGATGTGTAAGATGCAGGATACAGAAGCACAGAGCTGTCAAATTCAAACTGTACCTAGAGTTCCAGTTGAGAAATTTTCTAGGGATGGTGATCTGAACATTGGAATTGTGTTGCCCCTTCACCGTTATAACTCTTTCAGCGAGCAGTGTAGTGCCGACCTCCTGTCCCTAGGGGTTCTGCAAAGGTTAGAGGCTATGATGTTTGCTATTGATGAAATCAACAAGAATAAGTCATTGCTTCCCAACATTACACTGGGATTTGCCGTTGTTGACGACTGTGATGACGAATTCATGGGTTTGGCGAGGGCCCTCCATTTCATTCAGTCGACAGGCACTTGTCAAGATCCAGCAGAGAACAGTACATTCTTTTATCCCGTTAAAGTAGTGGCAGTCATTGGGACGGAAAATAGTGCGGGTACTGAAAGGATAGCGGATCTCATGAATATCTACGAGATACCCCAGCTGAGCTATGTTACTACCAATCCGAAGTTAGATGACTTTCCATTCTTTTTTCGATTAGTCCCGTCTTCTGTGATGCAGGTGATTTAACAATTAATGTTCTGTGCTCATGCATTTGTCATTTATTAAATTCCCGCACCCGTCTATTTATGCATATAGTGTTTATGAATGCATACGTGTATTGTGGTATTGTGTTTGTATGTAAGACTAAATCGTACAAAATGTATACTGTACAAGGGTGAAAATGTCTCTCATCTCATTTCTAAAAGACAGCTCGCCCATTAAAATAAATTTTATATATAAGACTTCCAATACGATTTCAATTTACTACTCTTGACAGGACGTTGGTCGACTGATTCTAACTTATTGCCACTTTGAGAGTCCTCTTCCTGTGATAGTTTTGTGTGTGTGTGTGTGTGTGTGTGTGTGTGTGTGTGTGTGTGTGTGTGTGTGTATAGTACGTACATTTAATTTATTTCTGAATTTGTACTCCATTGACAGGTGTATAAATAAATTAATGCTGTTTTATTGCGTTTGAGTGTCCCTTGTGAAAACTTATTGGCTTAACTGAAATAGTACCACAAATATGTAAATTATGGAAAACGGAGACTTTGTATTT
Source organism: Sinotaia quadrata (assembly GCA_028829895.1). Taxonomy (NCBI): domain Eukaryota; kingdom Metazoa; phylum Mollusca; class Gastropoda; order Architaenioglossa; family Viviparidae; genus Sinotaia; species Sinotaia quadrata. Next base: position 97,729,045 of record CM054179.1, on the reverse strand, counting down.
CTAAATGAAATTGATGAACGTCTTAATTTATTTTGATAAAGTTTATATGAAACATGTTTTGCAGGTATGCATATATTAAATTATGTTCGAGAAAATGCTTCAATGAAATTCTGTTTTCTAAATTAGAAAATTTTTTGTTGTTGCAGATATCGGCCTTGGTTGACATTTTGAAGGCATTTAAATGGACCTACATATCCGTGGTATTCTCGCACTCAGAATACGCACACATGTTAAAAGCAGAATTATCCCTTAAATTAAATCGTCTTGGATATTGCATCAGTGCTAAAGAAGAGGTCAAGGAAACGACGAACTTTGAAGAAGTAGTAGACCGTCTTTTGGCAAAGAAGAGAGCAAGAGTTGTCTTTCTTCTCCTTAGTAAAGACAATGCATACCAACTGTTCAGAGCTTGTGAATTGAAAGGTTGCGCGGGGAATTTGACATGGATTTGTAGTGAAGGGTTGTGTGACGACTACAATTTTCTAACTACTTTTAAAGTGCAAGTTTCAGGTCTTTTAATGCTCAACCTTATCGAAGGCCCCGTTGCCCGGTTCGACAAATATTTCGAAAACCTCACACTTGCTAAAGTTTCCGGAAATCCGTTCTTGCAGGCATTGTTTAAAAAGATATTCTGCAGTGAGGGTCAATGCAAGCAGAACGTTGCAATTAAAACTAGTAGCTTGTATAAGAAAGAAAACAGGGTGTCAATAGTTATGAACTGTGTGTACGCCATTGCGCATGCGTTAAGTGTTCTCTTACACGAGTGCAAGTCCAAGGCAATTCCTATGCATGAATGCATGAAGTCAAGCCGGATTCGTCATGCACTGCTGAACATTAACTTCCAAGGGGAGCATGGTAACATAGCTTTCAAAGCTGACGGAAGTGTAGAGGCAGGATACAGAATCAGAAATGTTTACCTAGAGGATGGTGAAATCAAGCTTTTGGATGTGGGCGAATGGAGTACTGCTAATTTGTCTTTCACTTACTTCAATAAGGTTTGGGCATTTGATATTGTCTCACACCAGTAAACCTGTGTTTGGGTGTGTATGTGTGTGTGCGCGTGCGTGTGTGTGCGTGTCTGTGTGTGTGTGTGTGTGTGTGCGTGTGCGTGTGCGTGTGCATTTCCACACACGCGCTTAGACATATGTACACGAACCATGTGAGAGATAACTAGAGAGATAGATAGACAGATAGGAATACAGACAGATAGATAAGTAGATTGATGGATAGATATACAGATAGATAGACAGACAAATGGATAGGTAGAAAGATAGATGCATAGATAGATAGATAGATGGATGGATGGATAGATAGATAGATAGATAAATAGATAGATAGATAGATAGATAGATAGATAAAATTAATATTCTAAATAAATTATTCATTTCACTATACTTTCCTAAGAAGGCTTTATGCCATGCTATTATGTCATCAGACACATGATCACAGTTTGGGCATATTTGCTCTCTCTACTTCAACATATCGACTTGTTCATTTAAATAATCATTTTATAAATTACAGTTATAACATATCCCATTTGTTTATTATTACTTTGCTTCCCGCTTGGAATGGTATTTATAAAGAAATGTATTAAATTTCGAATAGGATTATATAAACTGGGGCTGGATCAGTTCTCTACAGTCCACAGGGAACCGTGAGCTGAGCTTCCCTGTGTCCGAATGCAGTCTTCCATGTTCTGTGGGTTGGCAGGCAGTTGTTACAGAACCATCGTGCTGCTGGTATTGTGAGCAATGTGCCGCCAATGAGCGAACTGTGTACATCGGCGGAGTGCCAAGGTGTGTGCCTTGCCCTTCTGCCACTAATTTCACCTGGCCGGACTCCAAGACACGTACTAAGTGCCTGCCTATCCCCATAACTCGGATACGTATAGAAGAAATAAATGGAATTGTGGTGCTAGTCTGCGTTGTTGTAATGGAAGTGATGTCGCTTTTCGTTACCCTCTTCTTCGTGAAATTCTTCAGACACCCGCTGATAATCGGATTTGGCCGTGTGATTGCATTTTTCCTGATCGTCGGCCAAGTCGGCACCAGTCTTCTAGCAACGACGTTTGCCCTGGAGTTTTCTCCCCTCATGTGCATTTTGCCCTTCGTTGGAGTCCATCTTTCTTGCACTTTGAATTACGCTCCATTGCTTGTGAAGATCATTTCCGTTCACAATATTGACAACTCTATAATGTCCCATTTTAAGAGATCTCAACTCGCAACTTCCCAAGGCAGCAAAATGGCCGAAGCCATACCCCCCTATAAGAGAATGACTTTATACAGATATTCCCGCAACATACTCAGCATGAGCTTGTCTCTAAGTGAAATGAAGGACATCTACTGTGAAAACGGTACCACACAAGGACTAGCAATTTTCTTCATAATCTCATTTCAAGCAAGTATTTTGATAATTTCTTTTCTAGCTTGATTTTCGAAAATATTTCTTTAAGTATCTTTGATATTAACAAAAACGGTATATATGTATGTTTGTGTGACGCCTGTGCCACACTAGTTATTGGTTATGAATAATATTATTATTTAATCACCCATGATTAATTACAAGTGATGAGAATTTTAATTTATGTCATTAATAATTCTCTAGAAGACACCACTCGTTTCCCTCACTTGGCAGATATGTGGGTGCTGTAAACGTTTTCTCTCATCCGCAACATTAAAGACAAACATTTATCGTCACACAATATTTCCATAGGTAGAAAACTTCATACCAATAGTCTCACAGTTGTTCATAACAATTGATTTGCAGAATGTTTAATGTAATTAATCCATTATGTCTATGGTCACTAATTTGATGACATTGTACATTATACTTGTGAATTTTGATCAATGGTATATTTCTTATGCTGCATATGTATCTGAAAAATGAATATCATTGCAGGATTTGTGAGCTGAGAATGTGTGTAAAAGGGAAAGAAGTTAGACATGAAATAAGCCTGAAAGTTAGTGATGCCCTTATTTTGACCTTTGCAGAGAGGGTTGTGCCTCTTGAGGATTTTGATACTTTTTGTTTTGTAACCTGGTATCCATTTCAGCCGACAGTGACTACTGTACTGTACCAGATCATATTGGTGTATGTATCCAGCATTGTCGTCGAAGTTATCAGTAAACGTGTTGCTATAAATTGGATCCATGTGAATTCCTTTCGAGAGGCAGTAAGGCATAAATTGAGGCTTAAGTTTTGGTCTCGAGAATTCATGAAAGTTTCTTGAACATTCATCATGGTGTGCTTGAGTAGCGCTCACGAACTCTAGTACACTCCGTGTGTTGTACTTTGATAGCGCATGCGTAGTTCTGGATGATTCTTCCCAGTGTACTTTGATAGCACATTTGAAGTTCTGCATGATTCTTCCCGTTGTGCTTTGTGACCGCATCGAAGATTCTGGAAAAGTTGTGTAATGTGCCTAGAATGGGTACGTTGGACACTCATCTATTAAAAAAAATGAAAGTGACTTGTTGCAAACCACGTGATTGTGACAGCTGCCATCATTGAAAAGAATAAAATGAAAGAGTGTCTTACGTTTAGTCGAAAATTGTTGTGAAGTTACTGTAAATGTCGATGCTCTTTTGAGTATATTCATGTTGTTGTATACTTGATATTCTTGTCTATGTAAGTGAACAAGCTCTAGCAAATGATTCGTCTTCACCATTACATGTAAGTTTATAAATATACATAAAGGTCTCTCGGAATTATATTAAACTACAGCATTTTAAACGGGAAAACAGGAAAGTAATAATTTTATTTTTAAAATATATAAACGTCGTAATCTTTAACTTTAAAAACTAAATTATCGGGAAAAGATGGTGTGTCTGAATATTGTGCTTGTGCGTGTGTCTGTTTGGTGTTTTGTGTTAGCAGGGATGTTCAATACAAATACAAAAAAATAAACTATTTTAAACTGAAAATGTTCAGATATTAATTTCAATGTATGCATTGTCAAATCTCAATAGGTATCCAAGGAACTTTATACAAATTGGAATACTCCGAAATAAGAGGCAGTTTTCGTTTTGCATGACTCTAACCCTTTTGCAAGTGAGATTATATCAGGTCTCATTTCATCTTAATAACTTCATATTACATTTCAACTTAATAACTTCATATTACATTTCATCTTAATAACTTCATATTACATTTCAACTTAATAACTTCGTATTACATTTCAACTTAATAACTTCATATTAATTTCAACTTAATAACTTTATATTACGTTTCAACTTAATAACTTCATATCACATTTAAACTTAAAAACTTTGTATCTTTGTATACATGTTTGTCCTTAATGTTGTAGAAAATACGTTTACAGTGCCCACATATCCTCCAAGTGAGAGAGACGAGCGGTGTCCTTTTGGGTAATTATTAATTATCAACAAAAATTAAGATTCTCATCACCTGTAAGTAGTTGTTGATGATTAATTAAGAATATTAATCATTACCATTAACTAGGGGGCGTTGGCGTCAATCTAACAATTCTAAAGCTACTTTTAACCATAATTCTAATGCTAACTCTTTGGCTATCAGTTCTAAAGCTAATTTTAACCATAATTCTAATGCTAACTCTTTGGCTATCAGTTCTAAAGCTAATTTTAACCATAATTCTAATGCTAACTCTTTGGCTATCAATTCTAAAGCTAATTTTAACCATAATTCTAATGCTAACTCTCTGGCTATCAGTTCTAAAGCTAATTTTAACCATAATTCTAATGCTAACTTTTTGGCTATCAGTTCTAAAGCTAATTTTAACCATAATTCTAATGCTAACTCTTTGGCTATCAGTTCTAAAGCTAATGTTAACCATAATTCTAACGCAATCACTATCGTTAATAAACCTAAAACTAATCACTATCGTTAACAATTCTATATCTAACACTAACTCGCTGATTTATTTTTTTCTCAGCTGGCGCTGTTGTTCTTTGGGGTAATCTTAAACCTGAACCAAGAAAAAGTGTTAACCGTAATGCCGAATTATTTTAATAAGTACGTGGAGAGGAAGTGCGTCCATCACGGCTTTTTCTCCGTCGCCCCTGTGACCTATAATTTCCTGCTACTCTCCATCTGTGCATACTACGTTTTCAACATCCAGATTAAAGAAACCAATTTCTACGAAGCCAGATTCTTAGAAACTTACATTTTCTCCAGCGCGTTGTTGTGGGTAGCATTCTTCCCCGGGTATCTCTCGACCAAGACACACACATTACAAAGGCTTTGGTTTATCGGCCTTAGCTTACTGAACAATCTAACGTGCCAGATATTGGTCTTGTGGACCAGGGTGCTTGGAGTCTATATGAGAACACCCTTCAGATCCTAACATACACAAGTGACCTAGCAACATGTATATATATGAGAACACCCTTCAGATCCTAACATACACGAGAGACCTAGCAACATGTATATATATGAGAACACCCTTCAGATCCTAATATACACGAGAGACCTAGCAACATGTATATATATGAGAACACCCTTCAGATCCTAATATACACGAGAGACCTAGCAACATGTATATATATGAGAACACCCTTCAGATCCTAATATACACGAGAGACCTAGCAACATGTATATATATATATATATATATATATATATTGATCCAATAATTGCAAACAACTGGATCGTGTGTATACTGGAAACTGAAGAGTTAAATTAAAATACATTTTATTAAGAACTCATAAAAATAGATTTTTAAATTTTATTTTGTATAAAGTGTTAAAATAGACTGAATATGTATCTGTTGTTTCTTTATTAAAGGGGTTATTTTGGGTACTAATATCTCTTTATTAAAGGGGTTGTTTTGGGTAGTAATATCTCTGCACTAATGATACTGTCCATTGCAAGAGTGACACTTTTTTTTTACACTAATGGACACTGAAGTGTGTGAAACATATTTATATGTTTCTAATTGGCGTGACTTTGAGGATACTCTGAGATGGGTCTCCAAAATTCTTTGCCCATTCCAATGCCATTCTGTCCAAAACATACGTGGGAGCGGTCGTGAACTTAATGAACTGCAAATGAATAAGGTTTCCCATTAAAAGTAAATAAACGCTAAATAAAATGTTGTAGTTTTTATTCGTACAGCTTGTACCTCGTGTTTACATATATTTATATAAACAATCCTTTATAACTACAAATTTAAGTATTAGACATTTTAAAAGCTGAAACCGTTTACGAACAATAAACAAAAATACCTCACAACAACATCTATATCCACAATATTTAAAACAAAGTAAGAACACTAAAGATAATTTTCTTAAATAAAAATTTAATCCATAGGCAAACATAATAATATATAAGAAATCAAACCAGTTGCTAAAGGAATTGAATCCATAGGCAAACATGAAAATATATAAGAAATCAAACCAGTTGCTAAAGGAATCAGAGATGAAATGATATTGCTATTGAAGATAGTGAATCACGAGAGACACAGAAGAGACGCTTCTATTAAATTATTGCATATACAAGCGACATCGTTTGCTAGCCCTCTTGATAGTGGCTATTGTCTCTTTTTGTCTCATTGAAATGAGATATTCCTGATAGACGAGTGTTAACATTCTACTACATTTGCTTGATTCTCATTGATAGACAGACATAGACAGACAACTAGTAGATAGATAGTTAGATTGAAAAATAAATAGACAAACAGATAAGTAGATAGATAGATAAATAGGTTGATAGATAGTTAGAGAGAAAGATAGATAAATAGATAGGTAGGTACGTAGGTAGGTATATAGGTAGATAGATAGATAGATAGATAGATAGATAGATAAATAGATAGTTAGGTACGTAGGTAGGTATATAGGTAGATAGATAGATAGATAGATAGATAAATAGATAGGTAGGTACGTAGGTAGGTATATAGGTAGATAGATAGATAGATAGATAGATAGATAGATAGATAGATAGATAGCGTTTCAAGCAATAAGTATGTTAAGTAGTAACTCTTAGCACGAACACGAATTAAATTAATGAGATAGTATATATGTGTTAGTTGCTTTGAGTGCTTGCGTATGTTAGCCTTTTGTGGGTATATGTGTGCGTACGTTGCAATATATTAGAAAAAATAATTTAAAATAAATGTTTACTATGTTTAAAATTACCTTAATTGGAAAGGTTCCTGTGACGTGGAAGGACCGCATATGGAACTTGTCCTTATTTATGAAACCCTTCCCTTCCCCTTCAGCATTCTTCATATTTTTCTTTAGTGTATCGAGATCTACTCCTGTACGAATGAAAAAAAAACCAATAAAAAAAGGAGTACCATTATCAAATATAAAATTTTCGTTTCCATAAGTATTTACAAATCTAGCTAAAGCTAGGTAAAAAATATAATATTTAACAAAAATGTTATCCTTGAATAAGTTTTGTAAAAGCACCAAAATTTAATTCCGATATTAGACTGCTTGAAATCATTTCGATGCAAATTACAGATCGAAAAATCAATGTACATAATCAAGCTTAATAAATGAATCTAGACAGTGATTTCACAATTATAAATAAAATAATATTAATATGTTGAATATGTAGACAAATACCAAAGAGTCACTTGGAAATCTTGATTTTAAGAATTGAACGAAACATGCCTTTTTATCTTTACGAAGTCATCTCTCTATGTTTTAGCTCTGCTCATATAATTAGTTATGTGATTCCTTTTTCAATGAATTGCTAGTTTCTTTAAAAACACGTCTCCGTTGTCTTCATCAGTTGGTTTTATTTATTTGTGTTTGCCACTTATCTAGTTATAGATTTATGTAAAGTTGTGTACACAAAGTTTTTATTTTTTCTGATGATTTCAGTCTTATTGAAGCATTAATATGATAAAATATGTCAGACCTATCACTTGTAGTGTGTTTGTATGCATGTATATATATATTGTGACGCCAACGAATCTAGTTAATGGTTATGGTCATTATTAATTAATTAATCATCCATAACTAATTACAAGAGAGAAGAATCTTAATTTATGTTTTATTATTAATTCTCCAGCAGACACCACTCGTCTCTCTCACTCTGCGGATATCCGTGCACTGTCAACATTTTATCTCTTCCACAAAATTAAAACAAACATTTACCATCACACAATATTTCCATAGGTGGAAAACTTCTTACTAAAAGAGAAGACAAATCCGTCTTTAAATTATATTAAGTGAGCTTCCTCCACCCACTTTCTTCTCCAACACAAGGTTATCAATATGTGCATGAAGGTAAGTAAATTAACAATAAATTTATTAAATCAACAATAAAATATAAATATGACAAATACAATGAAAAATGTTACTTGACATCAATATTCCTGTGAAACCACGTTCATACAATTTTTATATTTCACAGTCTTACATCTTAAAATACAATTCAACAATAGTGTCAATTCAAATCAAAGGAGAGTTTTTGTCAGAGAACAGAAATGAAGGTATTAGAGAGAAGTGATAATAGCGTCTATGTAGCCTGGTATAGATGAAACTGCCAAGTCCTTTTTGTGTGCTTTTTTTGCATATAAGTCACAAGTTTATTGTCCACGACAATTCCATATGTTTCTCTCCTTACATGAAAAAAACGGATTCGCTTGAATTCTCTTTGAATCTTCCCTGGGACCCTCATTCGCTGTATCAGCTCCTTCAAGCAGAACAACAATTATAGCAATTTCCCAGTAACTTCTTTGTACCAGTAATTGCTCACTTTAGTCAGGATACCTTGCCATCATACATCAATGGAGTGTAGTGCATTACTTACACTTACACACTGCAGTAGTTGCTTCTCGCGTCTACCATAATTGTAGGAGTTTATAATCAATAAATCAGGAGATTTAGATAATATGAGGAAAGGCTGCTTTGTCCGTGTAAAAGTAGAATCACGGAACAAATACTAAGCTTCCCGTTTACTCCTTTTTTTAAACTCCATTCTTTCTTACATTCAGTTTTCTGCAACATTATTTATTTGTCGAATACATGCAGACAGCATATTAATTACGGCATATCAGTTTTATGAGTGGGTTCAGTGTAAACAATATCAAGTGTTTAACGTACCACATATATGCGTCTTAGTTCACAATTTGTAGAAATAATAGTCTACTCATATAATACATATCTACGTAAAACACAAGTATAACATATCAATAGCGAAAGTCCATTCTCTCTCAACCAGTCTACGTAAAACACAAGTATAACATATCAAGAGCGAAAGTCCATTCTCTCTCAACCAGTCTACGTAAAACACAAGTATAACATAACAAGAGCGAAAGTCCATTCTCTCTCAACCAGTCTACGTAAAACACAAGTATAACATATCAATAGCGAGTCCAGTCTCTCTCAACCAGTCAGTTTACTCACCATTAAACTAATGGCCGCCTTTCGTGACCGGACTTCTTGCCACACCAAATTCAAGTGATTAGACAATAGAATTTTCTACACCATTTAAACTTTTGGTATCAGACTATTGGCCGATATGATATATGGTTAGTGACTTTAATGTTTCTTTACCAAAGTAAGTCTTGACCTGCTGTACTGGATATTTTACTACTTACCCTAATGTTTTACTTTGGTTAAACGATACAAACAATACTTGCTAAAATGTTGTATGAATGGTGTTTTCTTTACTTGTAGACGCCAATATTTATAATTTATAAACAATTACTTAGTTGAATAATACATTATCACATAATAACTGGCTATGTTGACAATCTAAGTAGTCATATATGTTAAGTTACTAAAGGATTTATGACCTAAAATGTATTTCCTATTTACTGTCGCTTTCGTAATATATACGACAGATACATTGATCTAAATTGAAAAATTATTATAAAATTTGACTCTGTCCAGTTATTTCCGGTTATATATTTTACTTCACCTGCACACTTGTTTTAAATTTTAAAATTACCTTTCTCTACCACTGTGAACTCAGCCAAATTGAGATCCTTGTCGGGGAAGGGAATTAACTCCTGGTCCAGTGTTCCGTTCACTCCAAAATACTCTGCATACTGTCCATTACGCTCTACGGCATATGCCATAATTGTTGACGCTCTGGGCAGTTTCAAGTCAAAGTACTTCGCTCCATTTTCGTCCACTACCTTGACCACTAAAACCAATGCATTCACATACAAATCACAATTATTTTCTAATGATGTGCAATGGACCAATTCGGATAATTAAGCGTGAGGGTGACCTTTCATATCATGGAGGTCACGTTAATTCCGGTTAACTTGCTTCGCGCTTTGCGAAGAAAGACATATAATCTTTTCACTGATAACATTCCAAGTTGGCAAATGTCATCACACATACTACATTTGTGCAAGTGTAACGTCCAAGTGTTCATCTGTATGATCTAATACGTTTCCCAGGGACGAACAACTGAGAAATTAATTATGAATTATAACATGTTGCAAAGAAGAAGATATCTTCATTTCATTTGATTAATTAATTGTAGTTTAGTTAAACAAATATTTTGGCTCATCATCTATTTTTCTGAATCTTGTGAACTATTACATGATTTTGTATAAACAATAATGTATACTTCAGCTTCTTTTTGTAATGTAGTGTAAGCTTACCCCAGCACATCTCAGATTTAGTTTTAGTAATGATACTTATTATTGAGTAATAAATTGATAGTCACAAAATCTCACTGCAATCACTAATAATAATAGTGATTTAATATTACATAATACGCACACACATCAGTTTAGCAGATATTCGCAACTAAAAACCCTGTCAACAAGTGACTATATATGTTATTCTTAATAAGAATTACGCGTATTAATTTTCATCGTAATATTTATACATTATATAATCAATCATATCACAAAGTTATAAATGCTTGTAGAAATAGCAGAAAAGGTAAATTTAAATTGTTCACAAAAAATTGAAATTGTATTTGGGTACTTGTAAGTTCAATTCACTTTTCCATGTTTGATGTTGCACTAGGAATTATTATATTTTTCTTTCGTGTTATTGAGTAATATATCCTCGTTTTTGTTAAAGCAGCAATTACACACTAAATTATCATAACAGAGTTAGGTACTAATAATGTGTCTGATTTAAAAGTACATTTCATCAAACTGTGTCATTGAGTAATATATCCTCAATTTTGTTAAAGCAGCAATTACACGCTAAATTATCATAACAGAGTTAGGTACTAATAATGTATACAGAATTTCTCCCAAACATCATTCTTGCAGTTTAGAGTGATGAATATTGTTTCTTATTTAAGTATAATAGAATCAGTACGAAAGCAAAAACCTAAAACTAATTTAGTTAGATGTAAATACCTGAAATATTGAAATATTTCAGTTTTCTAACATAACGTGAGATTTAAAAATGAACTTACAGATAATAAAGCGCCGACCTCCGAGGACCTGCAGTACAGTCAATGAAAGAGAACAGTATATTTCTAGTTTGAATATAACTTTCCGGACATTAGTTTGAAAACCAAATCACTGAAACACTTTAAAGAAATATATGTATTGCGAATAATTACTACTCAGTTAGGAAGATATGCAATAAATTCCTAAAGGCTATAAAAGTAGAAAAAAAAACAAAAAGTCTTTCAGCATGATTTAAAGACAGAAAACAAAAATCGTACAATAGTGTATACGTATATTAATAATCTGTTACGGCACACGCTTCTTTTGATTTTCTCTTAGCTGGCATTTTAATATTTGTCGATGACTGGTATTCCCTTTTATTTAGAACACACAAAAAAACCCCCAGAGAAACACGTGATGTAATATTTTAGCAAACCCATCGTCATCTTTGTAGGGCAGAAGATATTTTAAAAGATATTAATTGTGGTACAGATACGGACAGAACGTTGTACTAATATGAATACAGAAAGTTCAAGCAGTGACTTTAACAACTTAAACAGCAAGAGTGTTGAACATAAAAATAAGCCAAAAGAAAATGAGAGTTCAGATGCAAAAGTAGATAATGTTCATTAATAACCATGAACACGTTAATACAGTTATTAACAAAACGTTTTCAATAACCTGTGGACAATGCAAACCTGTTGCTTGATATTTGAAACCCTTTCAGTACATCCATCCGTCCAGGTTTCGAAACGTTCACAACAAAGTCTTGATCATTTTTAAAAGGATACAAAGAAAATTTTTGGCGTTTGAAAAACGAGAAGTCTTTATAGTAAACACACTCAGTACAGATACGTCCTAACACATTAATACATTTACAAAATGTTTACTGTTTATCGAACTTGTTATTAATGACTGGGTTGTCTACATAAAATGAATGCATTTTAACTGATATCTTCACTTGGGCAACTGAGTTGACATTGTGTAAATGTAAAGAGTTTTGAATGTTTATGCTGCAGTCTAGAAATGGGTAACTTTATTTTGCCACTGGTTTCAGATTTATCTAGTTTGTCGGGTAGAGTGCAGAATAACGAGGAGCATGCAAATGGTATCGGCAAGAAAAATATTTCAAACATAAACAGCAACTAAAAACAGAGTGACGAAGCATTAATTATACATTTATTTGTAATGGCTCTGCTTTGTAAATTAGTTTTGCATATAAATATGACATGAGATCATTAACTGGAATACCTAACTGCACATCTATAAATATATAAACAGACGCACACACGGACAACAACAGTGTGTGTTGTGAATGCGTTTTGTGTATACGAATGCGTGTGTTTGTGTGTTTTGTGTATACATGTGTGTGAGTGTGTGTTTGTGTGTTTGTGTGTTTGTGTGTTTGTGTGTTTTGTGAGTACGTTTTGTATATACGTATGTGTGTTTGTGTGCAATTGTACTATTGTGTAGTCTTTTATGGAGGAAATAACAAAATGCAAAATTTGCTTTTCTACAATTATTATTTACCTGTAGAATAGCAATAATTTTGAGATTTAAACATTTTGCAAAAAATAAGCTCATTCATTATTTTTGAAGTCACTTAAAGGTATGTACATGCGTTCTTCAGGAACGTTTGCACTGCCCTCAAATATTTTGCAAAACACTATAACATCAAAACTCAAACGACTTCATCTGCGTATATTTTTGTACACATTTTCTATTTCTAATATAGTTAGGTTTATAAATAAATAAAATACTTAACCTTAATATATTTCCCCCTAATGTTTTCCTTTTGCAGATGGCAAGTGAAAACTATGGTCTTAATTAATTTGTTTACATATTTATTTGATTTATATTTTAATTTTATTATTGTAATTAACAATACAAAATCAAGTGGGAAAAGCATGAATGAAGGAAATAATTTTAACAATGGTTAGAATGCACAATGCAAAATTTTATCCGGTACTAATTATATTATTGGTCGTAGGACAAAACCTTGAAACGGTAGACTTGGTTAAGGTCTCCGAAGCCGTTGATGATATCAGCTGATGATAGCTCTCCGATGATGTCATATATATAGTAGTTGTCCTCCGTCGGAACGGACTGAGCGATTTTGGTCAGATCAGATGCGTCTGATTGCGGTAGGGCTTCTAACAAGGTTGTCAACATTAGAAAGAGATGAAATATTCCCATTTTCTGTTTGACAAAGTGAAACAAAAAATACATTTAATATATAATTATTCACACTCCATTTTATATTAAATATTAACTAATAATAATGTTATTTTTAAATGCTTTGCTAAGAGAAAACATATTTTGCATTCATTGTATTTATGTGTGGTATTTGTGTATATATACGCCGTTAGGCGGGCTTCTGTTTGGCTAAGAGTAGGGCCAACTGTCTTTGTCTGCATTTGTGTGTACTCACCTGGAAGGGGGTGTTTGTGTATGCGTGAGTGTTGATGTTGTGAATTCTTCTGGCCTCAGTCAGTACGACCACACTTCTTCCCATCCGCACCTCTTTCCTTGTTTTCCCCCTCTCTACTTCCGGTTGAGTTTTGTCTCAGAGACCTGCTAACTGTTTAATATTCACACTTGCGGAAAATACAGTCTTACCGGCGAGTACTGTTGCTAAACCAATTCTCACCTGGATCAGAAATAATCAGGGCTACGTAATTATCGATAGACAACAAAGTGAAGTCATGATGCAACATGCTACTCTCTTAAAAGTAGCCACTCCATCTCAGCAATGAGTTCCAGACCACCAGAAACATTTGTGTGTAGGATTAAATAGCCATGTTTAGTCTGTCTCCAGTGTAACAGTAACGCATTCGTAATTGATTATGTTATATTTGTTATGTTGCATGGGTGTATGAGGCTAATAAATACTGTTGCATGAATTGTAAGTTGAGAATGATTGTAAGGAAAAGTGGAAAATAGCGATGATTAATCTTGGAACTTAGTGTTGCTCTCTGATATGATGTTTCAGAAAAGAGCAAGCCTTTTATTTCTTTTCTTCTTGTACACTTGTGGAGTATACAAGACGTTTCCATCATAGAATATGGCAGTTGTGATGATTCACTGCATCCATTTGTCTGCATCTCCAAATGAGTTTGACTCTTCTGTGGAACTTTCTAGTGCGAATGCATAGTCGAGAAGCCAATATAGTAAACGTGTGCCTAGGTTAGTCTCAAGAGATCTACAGTGTTGGAACATTCTACAACATGCCAAACAGAGCATTGGAAGACTGACTATATTATTCTGAACAATAAGCTTGTGACATTGCTACGAAAGCATGAAGGACTATTGCAGCTTACGTCAATGAACAGGTTATGTACAAACTATTATCATATCACTCTATAATTCCATTTCTTCTATGATATGAATAGCCTTGTGATTTATGCTGATGCTAATCTGACTGCTGAATTATGTGTTAGAATATCAGAGTGAATACGTATTGGAACTGCTCGAACGTTGTTCGTGGAATATTAATGTCAAATAATCTTTTCATTTTATTTGTCATGATTGTATATTTGATTGCTGATCTGATGAATGTACATATTATTAGACTATATGCAGCTGGAGTATTAGTAAGGGGATGTGGGCTCATTAAATATAATTGAAAACAGATTTGTTATTCCTGTAGTAAGAAGTTTCCACCTGCAAAACGTTAAGCGACAGTAACGCGTCTGTCTTATTGTCGTGCAATAGAGAAGACTTTTACTACACCCGTATAATTTGCCAAGTGAGAGACATGTTGGTCTTAAGGAAGAATTATTAATAAACATAAATTAAAATTTCTGCATCACTTGCAAATAGTTAAGGATGATTAATAATAACAATAATCATAACCATTAAAAGGGGTGTATGTCACAGATAAATAGATAGATAGATGGATAGATGGATGGCGATAGATAGATAGGTAGGTAGATAGTAGATAGATAGGTATGTAGGTAGATTAGATAAATAGATAGACGGACAGTCAGATAGATAGATAGATAAATAGATAGATACATAGATAGACATATAGATAGACAGATAGATAGATATATAGACAAACATAGATAGATAGATAAATAAATAAATAGATAGATAGATAGATAGATAGATAGATAGATAATTAATTTCCTTTAATGATTTCGAAACGCACACAAACATGCACCTATACATAATTCAAACACTCCAAATATTTACATTGTTTTATTTGACTTAAAAATGCTGCATTACTCCTTCAAACCTATTTTGATTCTAGCACTCAGTAAATTAGAAAAGGATAAACGATATGCATACAAGTTCATAGAAATAGATTATAGATGGAATGTCTGGCAAACATTACAAGTTCATAGAAATAGATTATAGCTGGAATGTCTGGCAAACATTACAAGTTCATAGAAATAGATTATAGCTGGAATGTCTGGCAAACATTACAAGTTCATAGAAATAGATCATAGCTGGAATGTCTGGCAAACATTACAAGTATCGTTCCAGTAAAAACGTTAAATTAAAACGAGTGAAATGTATAATGCTTATGTCTAACTTGTTACGAATTTACATCTTAAATTATTTCTTACCTGTTTTCAAACGGAAGAAAGAGTGGATGACTTTAGAAAAAGGAACTTGGCTTAAACACTCAGAGAGTAATCTTTGAAAGGACTGAAACGCTACAAAATCTTTTCTAATATAACAGGCCAGCCACCACGTTGAATCATCATCGTATGGGAAAGATAAACATTTCCACAGCATTTACCTTGGAAGTGAGTCAACACGTTAATGAATTTACCAGATTGGATAAAAACAAATAAAGAAGCCTTTGTTCTGTTGAAATAACTGTTGTTGCTTACGCAATTTGTTCTTTTTACTGCCTGCCATTCATGAAATACGAATCCAGAATTGGGAGTTACTGATCAAAATCACTTGAACGTGAAAATCATAACAGGTAATGTCAGGTGGACTGCGCAAAATGACAAAAGTTAAAATAATGTATTTTTTCTATGCCTACGTTTGTTACATGTGGATTTTGTATACTTTTTTAACGGTCTAATGCACATCTTCTATTACTATACTAACTCCTGTTACAATCATTTACGGGATAATTAATCAAATTAACAAAGCAACGAACAAACCAGTCAACTTCTCTACTTAGGATCGGAGAACTTTATCTTCCACTCTTCATTAATTTACACCCATTCATTCCATATGCGGCTCGTCCCTCTTCCCCTACCAATCCAACGAACGTTCGTTCAAAGAGTCAATCAGGACGCGGGAAAGATAACAACAATTTAACAATAGGAGTAACAAATAATGACTACAAGTTATAATGAACTCGAAAGGAACTCGTGCTACAATTCCATGACAATAGGAGTAACAAATAATGACTACAAGTTATAATGAACTCGAAAGGAACTCGTGTTACAATTCCATAGATCTGTCGATGACTTAACCAAGAGGAGTCATAAATTGGAATTCGGTTCTCCTAGATCCCACTGGTGAGGAATGGCTTCGGGTGTTTCCTCCTTGACTCACAGACTACAGTGCTAGCAGACTATATGTAATCTGATCAGGAACTGGAGCCCAGAGGAAACTCCCCAGCATTCACTGTATTATAGTGAGTTTTGAATGACTCTGGTGATTAACTATTCGACCTGTTCTCGGCTTGGTGATTATGAAAGAAAATAATCTAGCTAATCTAGGTAATTCATCACGTGGCTTGGGCTGTCCAGAAAACAATTGCCCAAATATGGTCAATGAATGTCAGGCTGAGAATTTTCCCTTCCTTGTATATGCGATGCCTCACTCCCTCTTTACGTCACTTGGCGGGGTGAAACGACTTCCTAACCGGCTTAGCTTTAGCTCTCTACGCTAAAACGTGAGGTGTGAAAGACACGATTGGGCGAAACATAATACTTTTTCAACCGAACAGATGAGAGTGAATTGTACACACCACTTCAGAAATAATTATTATTATTGAAAAATAAAATAATAAAAAGGAAATACAAATTTGTTTTCACGTGATACCGTGGAGTATCTATATTCATACAACCTAGATGTTTTTTTTGGCTTCGAGCACTAATTCACATGTAGGTGCCGACACAGTAAATCTACTCTATGATTTCTAGACTTTGTTCGAACACTAACCCCAAGAGAGATGCTACCCTTACCAGTTAACAATACACTGACAATGGCGGGAAGTAACATTTAGAACAGTTAACAATACACTGACAATGACGGGAAGTAACATTTAGAACAGTTAACAATGCACTGACAATGATAGGAAATAACATTTAGAACAGTTAACAATTAAAATATAACGTAAAGGAAGTAAAAGTATTAGAGTTGAAGGATGATACAAAAGTTCACGGGGCAGGTCGTTGTGACCTAACAATTAATAATCTAACCTGTCAATAGTTTGGCTGTTTTCATTTACATGAACACGAATATTAGAATACCAGCAAACACTTATTCTGGCTAGTCTCCATTCTTTTAGCATATCTTTGAGGTAGTGATGGTTGGTACCGTTATCCTCCACATGTGCATCACCACGTTAACTACCTTCGGTCCCTCCTGTACACACAAATGTACCTTTTCTCATTTAAGCTTGTGGCCTAATTCGAACAGATTCGGAACAACTTGTAGGATCAGCTATATTGCTCTCATACATGGTTTTTCAAAACTCCTGTACTATACATAGACATAATGGAAACATAGTAGAGATTTGTCCTAAAGTTCCCTCTCTAATGCTTTTCTAATCTGATATTAGTTAAACCTACCAATCTCTGAAATGAAATCGTCATTAGGACTCAACTATAGAAGACAGTACTCAATATTCATTCAAGCAAGACCATATAGAGTACAATTTAAATCATAAGATTTTCTCCCTTAGACGCTCTGTATTACATTTGAAATGGAAGGTTTCAAATTTTAACTCCTGTTCTGTTGGTTTCTCCTAGCCTTAAAGGGTCTCTGACTACCAAAACCATTCTTTTAGCTCAACGTATATATGCATTCATACATAAGCACACACACATATTTGCGTACGTGAAAGTGGACGTGCGCGCGCGCGCGCGTGTGTGCGTGTGTGTGTGCGTGTGTGTGTGTGTGTGTGTGTGTGTGTGTGTATAATTATGAAACTCTTCATATATTTTCACGTTTCTGTTACTTATAATAATCCTAAGTTAATCCTTCAAAAATTGTTAGGATCCTCGATTACGGTGAATTCCAAAAATATATAAGGATTATGCATGGAAGTTCATAGGAAAGCGGCTATAAATAGAATATCTGGCAAACATCATGAGTATTGTTCCAGAAGAAACGTTACATTAGGACGCAATCAATTCATTATTTTTATGTCCATCTTGTTCCGTTATTTGTATGTCCAGTTTGTTACGTTATTTATCATAATTTAATTCTTTAATTTCTTCAAATGGAAGAAATAGTTGATGACTTTTAGAGAGATAACTCTGCCTAAACACTTCGATAGAAATATGTGAAATGACTAAAGTGCCACGAACGTTCCCTAGGATCCCTAACCAACAATGGAATCGAACCATTATAACGACAGAAATAAATAAAAGTGTACTCAAAATCAAAAAATCCTGCACTTTGATACTCAGGTTTAGTTAGTGTATCGGCAATTTATTTTAATGAGTACGCCAGATTGGATACAAGAAAATTAAAGAATCCTTTGTTCTCTTCAAATGACTGTTGTCATTCACACAATTTGTCATTTTATTACCGTTGTCGTTGTCATTCACACAATTTGTCATTTTATTACCGTTGTCGTTGTCATTCACACAATTTGTCATTTTATTACCGTTCTTGTTGTCATTCACACAATTTGTCATTTTATTACCGTTGTCGTTGTCATTCACACAATTTGTCATTTTATTACCGTTGTCGTTGTCATTCACACAATTTGTCATTTTATTACCGTTCTTGTTGTCATTCACACAATTTGTCATTTTATTACCGTTCTTGTTGTCATTCACACAATTTGTCATTTTATTACCGTTCTTGTTGTCATTCACACAATTTGTCATTTTATTACCGTTCTTGTTGTCATTCACACAATTTGTCATTTTATTACCGTTCTTGTTGTCATTCACACAATTTGTCATTTTATTACCGTTCTAGTTGTCATTCACACAATTTGTCATTTTATTACCGTTCTTGTTGTCATTCACACAATTTGTCATTTTATTACCGTTCTAGTTGCACGAGCCCAGCGTTAACGGTTAGTGTAAACTCCTTTGAACGTGGAAACCATTAAGCTGACTACGCAAAATCACATAAATATAAAATAATGTTTCCTCCCGTGTACGTGTTTCCATTTATCTTTTTATTATTAATATTTACATTTGCTTTATCTTTTTATTATTAATATTATACGTTTGTTTTAATCTTTTTTAATTATTAATATTTTACCTTAAAAAAATCTTTTTATTATTATTTTACAGTTGTTTTCATATTTTTATTATTAATATTTTACCTGCATTTTAATATTTTATTATTAATATTTTACATTTGTTTTTATCTTTTCATTATTAATATTTTACGCTTTTAAAGATCTTTTTATTATTAATATTTTACATTTGTTTCTTCTTTTTTATGTCCAACAGTGAAACTCATATTGAATACCTATTGTAAAATAATGTTTTTTCCTGTATACGTGTTTTCCAGTTATCTTTTTTATTATTAATCTTTTACATTTTCTTTTTCATATCTTTTTTTGTCCATAAAAGTTAAACTTGTATTTCTAAAATAATATGTTTCTCCCCATGTATGTGTTTCGATTTATCTTTGTATTAATAATATTTTCCATTTTCGTTCTCTTTTTTCCCCGTTAAATTTAAGCATATATCCAAAACATATTGTAGTTCAATAATTTTTCTCATCATTTATACATACTTAAATTCATCTACTGTAGAACAAATTTTCAGCCTTTTATAACAAAATTAAGTTATTATGATTTTAAATAATTTAATAAAAATTTCTGGCAGTTGACAGAGTAAGCATTTAGTTTCTCACATTATTAACTGCCACATCCGTTGATAGAAAGATTCTTAATCAGAAAGATATATCTGATCTAATCCTAATCTAATCTAATCTAATCTAATCTATCTACTTACTCCTGACAAATATTATGCCTTTGCCTCATAAGTCATTTTTCTATCTACATAAATCTGTATATGTTACAAAGATGTATATTTTTTCTTGTTGTGATGCTTATAACTAACTGTGTGTAAAAGTGAAGTTATACTATGTATCTTAAGAGTAACTTTAATAGAAGTCAGTGTAAGTTGCTTTCTCCTATGTCAGAGTGTGAGAGTACAACTCACTGAAAGTAATTATTGTGCTAAAGGAATTAGCCGCATGACTCTTAGAGTGGGTCAGGATTCCCAAAATTCATCCCAGGGTTTTGCTGTCTCACGGTTAGTTGGGTGTGGGAGTGGCAGTCGAGTTCCAGTTGAGTGGCTATTATTAGATGACTGGGTAAAGACTCTATCGAAACATGCGTCCGATATCAATTGTATTTAAATACACGTTTAGAATATATATTTTAAACTTATATCATTGTCAAATTATAAGAAATAGCAATATCAAACATAAGTTACATATTAATAATTATGTGTACTAGATATTACATTTTTGTTGGTCTGTATATATTAACAGTTTAGGTATGCTATGGTGTGTTTGAAAATACACATTTTAATGTTCAATTCCTGTTGTTTCAGATTGTAATTTACGGACTAAAAGGAGCAACAATTTTCGTGTTTCACGTTTTGGAGAATTGTAATTATTCATCTGCAATCGGTCAGTGAGTTCTAAGAATTAGTCTCTTACACAGTGGTGATTGTTCGAGTCCCCCACCCACCCACTTCGACACTCACATGCACACAAACGGGTTGACAAATATCTCCTTTCTTCCAAATGCTTTTGGTTCCATTAAGGATTTCTCATTACAACCTACAAAAGGAGGTACTCAATATACAAGACACCCTTACCTGAAGAGCATGTTTGTAAAAGAGTAAAGTCTGCACCCGAGTGTTCTCAGCCTGGAGACTCTACCCCATCTAACTTGACTCACTTTATTAACCAATCGAATGTAAGAATACACATAGAACTAATTAATATTTATGACTTTATTAACCAATCGAATGTAAGAATACACATAGAACTAATTAATATTTGTGCTTTTCTCACATCTTCTACACCCATACTCTGTCAACACACATGTACCCTATCCATAAACAAGTTTACAGTTAAATCAGCATAAACGTTGATTAACCACATTTTTAGGTCCTCATAAACAAGACGTGAAAGTAATCTCTTCATTCTACTCTCACTTTACTGCGCATCCATGTAGATGCCTCTTAGCACTCTTACACAATAAGGGCATTAATCCAAGATTTTGCTAACCACTCGATGAAAACAAGTTAACTCACTTCCACTACCGTTTATCTCCGACTTTCACTTTACAAAGAAACTTTATCATTACATTATGAATTTTAAAAAATACAACTAGTATATGTAAAAATTATAGATTAAATTAAAAATTAATTTACACTATTTAAAAAAAAAATCATTCACACAATAATATATTACTGGACTGAATGACCAGGACTTTAGAATGCACGCATATTAGATCGAAGTAACAGTTAGCATCCAGGTATGATGTCACGCGACATGTCAGAGAGAGTATGGCAATCGTGATAGGTCAAAGTGACAGGTTGGCAATATGTCACACGATGTGTCGGATGGAAAAAAACAATTCACATTAGTCTGTAATTTAGCATCCATCTAAACATTCTTTGTGTGCCAAGATTTCTCCCTGTCACCAGTTTGTCTATCTATCTATCTAATCTACCTACCTACCTACCTACCTACCTACCTACCTACTTATCTATCTATCTATCTATCTATCTATCTATCTATCTATCTATCTATCTATCTATCTATCTATCTATCTATCTATCTATCTATCTATCTATCTATCTATCTATCTATCTATCTCCATCTATCCATCCCTCCCTCCCTCCCTCCATCTTTCTATCTATTTATCTTTGACGTACACTCCTTTTTAATGGTTATGATTATTGTTATTAAGTGACTTCAAAAATAATGTATGAGCTGATTTTTTTTTACAAAATGTTTAAATCTGAAAATTATTGCTATTCTGTAGGTAAATAATAATTGTAGAAAAGTAAATTTTGCATTTTGTTATTTGCTCCATAGAAGACCACACACATAAACAAATGCACACACACACACACACACACACACATGTAAACACAAAACCTACTCACAGAACACACAACGCATTCGTATACACAAAACGCATTCACACCACACACCGTTGTTGTCCGTGTGCGTGTCTGTTTATATATTTATAGAAGAGCATTTAGGTATTCCAGTTAATGATCTCATGTCATATTTATGTCCCAAGCAATGACGTCAGCAGAGGAGAGTAAACGAACAATTCAAATAACGTCACTGGGCTTATTTTCTCTATGCTTCCTTTGCAAAGCGTAGATTCCAATTATCCTGGACCACAAGATCAAGGTCAGACTGAAAAGATTGGTCAGTAAGATCACACTGATGAACCAAAACCTCTGATATGTGTATGTCTTGGACGTGAGGTACCCGAGGAAGAAGGCTGCCCACAACATCGTGTTGGATATATTATAAGCCTGTATGAACCTGGATTCATAGAAATTGCCCTTCACGAGCTGGATTTTGAAAGAGTAGTACGCAGAGATCGTCAGCAGGATGAAGTTGAAGGTCAAGGGTGCGATGGTGAAAGCGTTGTGATGCAAACATTTTATCTCAACGTATTTGTTAAAATAACTCGGCATAACGGTGATTACTTCTGATGGCATCTGATCCAAATACACCGCAGCCAGCATGAGCCCCACCTGTAAGAGGACAATAGCGTGCCAACGTTAATGTATGGACTAAAATAAGTGAAGACTTGCTTCGGTCAAATTACAGACTGGGCCAGTCGATATCTGTAATTTGACTGAAACGAGTCATGATTGTGGAAAAGAACTAAGAATATTCAAGCAAATTTAACAACCTGGACAGAAAAGACACTTTGCTACACCTAGACTTAGTATTAGAAACTGCCTGCATGGTTAGCATAAACATAGGCCAGATGCAGATAAGCTCAGAAATAATGTTGACAATCTGTAAAATTGTTTTTTTCTTGTGTTTCACGAGTTTAAGAAAATTATCTGAAAAGTAATGTTGACAATCTGTAAAATTGCTTTTTTCTTGTGTTTCACGAGTTTAAGAAAATTACCTGAAAAGTAATGTTGACAATCTTTAAAATTGCAATTTATGTTATTTCAAGAATTTAAAGAAAACTTAGGTGATGCTGAGAAACTGTAAAATTACATATTATGTTATGTCTAGAGTTGCGGTAATTGCCCTTAATTGTTAAAACAACAAGCGAATATTTGTAATATTTATCTAACGAGTATTGAACGAAAAAACATAAGGAATTGTATTTTTTACAAAGGATAACTTCTTTCCTCACAGGAAATAGACTTTTCTTCTTTGGATGTTCCCTGCCTTGGTTAGTTCATGTGAGGATTTCATCACCTAACCTTATTCTGAAGAGGGCTTCGTATTTGTTATAATTCATGTGGAGGTGGTTAACTTCTTATAATGCTGGTGGTAGTTGTGTATTTTCTTTTAGTATATTTGTTTGGGATTTTTTTAAAGTAGCTATCAAAAATGTTTATAAAATGTGTATTGTGTTTGTTTCTGTAAGGAAAGTGATGAATGCTTTGGGGTTAATTTTTCTGTTTGTGGATAAAGTAGTGATTGTGTGGAGAGTGGGACTTGTAACAGATTTTAGTGGTGTCAATGATTGCTTTTCTTTCTTCATTGCATAGTGGACAGTGCAATAGAAAGTGTTGTATGTTTTCTGTTCTATAGTGAATGCATGTTTTTATTT
Organism: Sinotaia quadrata; assembly: GCA_028829895.1. Classification (NCBI taxonomy): domain Eukaryota; kingdom Metazoa; phylum Mollusca; class Gastropoda; order Architaenioglossa; family Viviparidae; genus Sinotaia; species Sinotaia quadrata. The sequence continues at coordinate 97,704,782 of CM054179.1, read as the reverse complement.
GTAATCGTTGCTGTAATATTTAAATGACTTGAAAACTATCTTTGAACATTTTGTGTACAGGTTTACCATTCTATACCTTTACATTTTGTGTTACTTAGATTTGAAAAAAAATATTTCAACTTAAATTAAATTAAATTAAATTAAATTTATAAAGTAAGAAAACAAACACATCATTTATTCTATATGTGACAGAGTAAATTTGCCTCTCACTATTTTAAAATTTAATTGTTATATAAATTGCTAAATGGTCAAGAGTAACCCAACCTTGGGCACTTCCTATGACAGTATTTTTGAAGTGTCTGATTTGAAGTAAACAGTTCGAGGCAAGAATATTCTAAATTTGCTGATGTAATGCAAACTAGTGAGTAGTTTTTATTTATCCAATGATTATGATATTCGTGAACGAGACCAGCCAATGGGCTGAAATAAAAAAAGTTTACTTGCTGTAGAAAATTGTACTCTCTAATCACTTTGAATCTGGATTGGAAAGAAGAAATTCTGCTTTGAAAGGTGGTCATTAGCTTGATGATGAGTTAAACTGACTGGTTGAGTGAGAATGGACTTAGAAGTATTTCTTCTACTTTTGCTATTGATATGTCATCCTTGTGTTTAATAAGATGTATTATATGAGTAGATTAATTACTATTCTTATACGTGTTTCAACTGGGCTGTACACATTTAGTTTGCTAAACATGACATTTTGGTGATATGCTGTATTTACTGTGCCATATGCATGTATCGAGCTAATGAATACTGTTGCAGGAAACTGTAAGTTGAGACTGGGGTGTAAGATAGAATGGAGGTATATTGTGATAAACTGAAAATTAGGTTTGCTCCTTAATTATATTTTGCAGTGAGCAAGTAGCCTTTCCAGGTACCTTTCATGAGTTCACTGGCTATAAACCTAGATGACCTGGAAGACGCATGAAAGGTTTGTTGCAGTGTCAGTAAGTGTAAGGGAGTATGCTATACACTTTTGATGTTTCATGGAAGAAAAGTACGCTGCACACATCAGGCAAATTCTAGTACATTGAAGTTACTAGAATTACTGTAATCATGTTCTGCTCGAAGGAACTGACATGGTGAAGAGGGCGCTCAAGTTTGTTCGAGGAGAAAATAACACATCATAGTTTTTTTCAGAGGAAGACACATGTTGATTTGAACATTGTGACATTGTTGCAAAAGCAAGTGAAATACTGTTAAAGCAGCGTTTATTCAAGGTCACATAAAAAGACTATAATCACTTAACCCTAATAACTCCATTTCTGTTCTCTGATATAACTACCCTATGATTTGTAATGACCCTATTGTTGAATTATATTTATGATAGACGATATAAACTTAAAATTATTCCAACATGTTTTCGTGGAAATATTGATGTCAAGTAATTTATTTCATTGTAAATATCATATATATATATATACTTGATTGCTGATTGTCATATTTATTGAGCTTTTTACGCAGATTGATAACCTTATGTGGAGAAGAAATTGGGTGGCTGGGGTCTCACTAAATATAGGTTAAAGACGGATTTGTCTTCTTGTTTAGTAAGAAGCTTTCGACCTATGGAGAGATTATGTGACCGTGAATATTTATCTTTAATGTTGTGGAAGAGAGAAAACATTTACAGCGCCAGTGTATCCGCCAAGTGAGGGACGAGTGGCGTCTGCTGGAGGAATTTAAATAAATAAATAAAATAAAAAAATAAGATTCTCATCACTTGTGCTTAGTTATGAAGGACTGATAAATAATAATAATCATTTTCATTAACTAAGTGACGTTGCGTTTATAGTTTATAGTTTTACCAGTGGCTTAAGTGATGAAAAAAAAATGAACTAGAAATAGAGCACAAAAATACTTACTTGCGCAGCTACGATAAAGATAATTGTGCATGCTTCCTTGATACAGTTTCCTCGGGATAAGTTTACGACAATGTAGATGGGGAGAGAGCGTTTATCTTTGTTTGGTGAATATGTTCTGAAGTAGTTGGATGATGTTTTCAAGGACATTTGGCTTTGGAAGCCACTGGACAAGCTATGGTAGTACAAGGCAATACTCCTAATAAGTACAGGTACGTAATTAACAGTACAGGACAGATGGACTCCACCTAACGACAGCATGCAGGTGAGTGGAGAAAAGTCCAGTGCGAACGTCACTACAAAAGGACTGGACACGACTTGACCGACAATCAAGAAAATCGCAGTCAAACGTCCGCTGGCGATAATTAACATATGCTTTATGTATATGACGTAGAACAGGATGACTAAGAATAACATCATTTCCATCGCCGCAACACAACCTAACAACACCATTCCTGTTGTGTCATCTATACTTATCCGAGTTACGGGGATAGGCAGGCACTGGGTGCGCGTCTTAGAGTCCGGCCAGGTGAAATTAGTGGCAGAAGGGCAAGGCATACACCTCGGCATTCCGCGGATGTTCACAGTTCGCTCATTGGCGGCACATCGCTCACAGTACCAGCAGCACGGTTGCGGCATCCTTATTGCCTGAAATCCGACGGCACAGGGCTGACTACATTCGGACACAGGGTAGTTCCACTCAGCAGACGAAGAAGAGTGCGGGCGATTACCCCATCCCCAGTTTATGATACTCTGTTTGAAATGAAACCAAAGCAACATCCATTTAAAACATGTGTAAAAGGAATGTGAATTGTTCAATCCAGTTTATGGTATCCTGTTTGAAATGAAACCAAAGCAACGTCCACTTAAAACATGTGTAAAAGGAATGCGAATTGTTCAATCCGACTCGACTGGTCTACATATAAGTCCTGAAGTACAATGATGCCAAATAAATACAAAAGGCAAAAGTATAACAACACTTATAAACTGGAAAAGTGAAAAATAGAATAGAGAGAAAAATGTATGCTTTTGAGTCGGTCATGGATATAAAATATAAAATTTTACAAGTCTATGTGCAGTGTTCTATGCAAATCATAGGAAATGTATTAAATTATTTTGAATATACATCCCAACATCTATCTAAATATCTATCTATCTGTCCGTCGGTCCGTCCGTCCGTCCACCCATATTCATCTATTCATCCATCCATCCACCCACCCACCCTGCTATCTATCTGTTTGTCTGTCTGTCTATCTATCTATCTATCTATCTATCTATCTATCTATCTATCTATCTATCTATCTATCTATCTATCTATCTATCTATCTATCTATCTATCTATCTATCTATCTATCTGTTCTAAACTTATGTATTCACTACATGACACATTTACACATTGTGCGAGTATGCCGGCGTGTTTTATTTATATTCGTGTGTTTTATGTGTTTATATATATAATGTATGTGTGTGTGTGTGTGTGTGTGTGTGTGTGTGTGTGTGTGTGTGTGTGTGTGTGTGTGTGCTTTTTTCATGCACATATACAATCTTTTTACTGTATATAAATGTGTAGAAATCTAAATATATAAACTTTGTTAAAGTAGGTGAAAGTCATCTGTGTAGTGCTCCATTCGCCCACGTCTTGTAGTCTGATTTCACCATTGTCCAGGAAAGCATTTGTGATTCTGTACCCTGTCTTCACAGATCCATCAGCTTTGAAAGTGATGTTAGAATTCTCCCCTCGGAAATCTATTTCAAGCATTGCCTCACGAAGTACGCGTGTCTGCACACATTCACGTAGATTGGTATTTTCGTCACATCTTTGTAGAACAGCGTCCAACGCATGCGCAATGGCATACACAGAGTCTATAACTAATGACGCGCGTTTTTCTTCCTTGTACAAAATATTAGTTCCAATCGCCACGTCCTGCTTGCATTTCCCAGCGCTACAGTACAACTTCTGGAACAATTCTTGAAGGTACGGATTTCTGGACACGTTTGCAAGTGTGAGGTGTCTAAAATAGTCCTCGAACCTGGCAACGGAGCTTGCAATGTAGTTGAGCATTAAAAGACCTGAAATTTGTACTTTAAAAGTGGTCAGCAAATTGTAGTCGTCACACACCTCTTCACTGCAAATCCATTGAAAATTCCCCACACAATATTTCACCGAGCAGGCGTTAAATAAACTCCGTGCATGCTTGCGTGTGAGGACAAGAAACACCACCCTAGCTGCTCTCTTAGCCAAAAGTTGGTTTACTATTTCCAGAAAATTTGTGGTGTCCTCGACTTCTTCAAGCACACCGACACAATATCCAATCTGGTTCAACTGACGATCTAATTCAATAGTGATCCGGTGTCCGTAAGATGTACTGGAAAACAGCACGGAGATGTACGACCATTTAAATTCCTTCAACATGCTGACGAGAGCCGTTACCTGCAAGAACACATTTAATTATAGACAAAACCAAAGTTTATTAAAGGAAGAATTATTACATAATATGTATATTATATGCCATTCGTTATTCGTATGAGTGAAATTTTACTTCAGTAGAAACCCATTATTCTATACTTTAGTTATATTTTTCGAAATTTAAAGAAAAATTTGCCAGGCATCTTGCAAATTTTTCAAACCATAAATCTTGTGAAATAACATGTGAATGAAAAAGAAATAGTATTTCTTTAATGATCTAATTAATGAATTAATTAATCTTAATAATTCGAATATTCTAAGATTTTTTAAGTAATCGTTATCTCGTACACAAATTGCCTTGGTATCAACTTGTTTAATTGAATCATTAGTTTTACGTTTGAATTGAATTATATGCACAATTTATAATCAAATTAATTTCTCTTAGCAGTTGTGTTTCCTATATTCACAATAAGAAAATTGAGGATGTCACTGAATGGCTGGTAGGATTTGACGATTAATGAATAATAATAAAGAGGGATACAACACGTTCCTTGATAAAACTGTACAAACTGTTTTTCTAATGGAAGAGATCATTGAAGGTGAGACAAATGTGAAAGTTTTTCATAGCTAAAATGAGTATATACATTGACCTAAATGTTTTGAATTTGTGAACTATAATATTGTTATCATCTAAAAGGTGTTCCTGTTTGATCGAAATTTCTCTGCAGCACACTATAAATACCTTTACACGTGGAGTTTGGTGGATTAATTAGTTGGAGATTAAGTAATAACTCAGTTTATCACAGCTGTAATATGAGTTTTAAGAATGATAAATTCCTGTCAGTAATTTGTAACAGAACTACGATATTATAAACAAAACACTTTTCATTAGATGACAACTAAATTGATAAAAAAATGCACTTTATATATTTTTTTGTCTTCTTGATCTAGGATACGTTGCCTGTAGTTGTGATAAACAATTTGTGCTAAAGCGTTTTGGTAAGTAAATTATATTAATACCACATCTCGCTACAAGTCTAAAGCTCCTAAATTACATATATGGTTTTCGCTCAGTAAAAATAAGATATTTTACTAAATAATTAATATTGCAATTTTAGCAAATTGATCCTAATATTTTTTTCCTCTCGCTTGTCTAATTTAGAGCTTTAAATTAGGAACCTGGTGAGCTGAAGATGCGTTTCTTGTCAGTTATAGAATTTAAAAGTTATTAACGAATTTGAGTTATTATTTGAAAGATGAAACTTGAAAATAAAATTAAGAGCTATACGAATGTAAAGTGATTTTACTTCTGGGTAGTGAGTAAATGCTTCAGGAGTACAGTACGCCTGAGAATCTGGATAGAAATTTGGATTACATTGATGTGCTTGATATGAATACACAGGTGCCTACAACAATAATTCTGAAATCACCTGCATGAGTTCAGACGGAAGTATCCGGAAAAAGAACGGGTGAACATCTGTCTCCGGATTGGCAGTAGAGTAGGTCAGCTGTGGTATCTCGTAGATATTCATTATATCCGCTATATTTTGAGTACCCTTACTATTTTCCGTTCCGATAACCGCCACTACTTCACTCGGATAAAATGTGTTTTCCTCTTTTGTTCGTGGACAAGGGCCTGAGGTTTGAATGAAATGGAGGGCCCTTGCCTGACCCACGAACTCATTTCCACAATCGTCAACAACAGTATACCCAAGAGTAACATTATAGAGTAACGAATCATTCTTGTTGATTTCATCAATAGCAAAAATCATAGCCTCTAACCTTTGCACTACCCCTAGAGGCGGAGTATCGATGTTGCACTGTCCCTTGGAATGGTCATAACTGTGAAGGGGCAACACAATTCCAATGTTCAGATCACCAGCTGTAGAAAATTTCTCAACTGGAACACTAGGCACAGTTTTTATTTTACAGCTCTGTGCTTCTGCATCCTGAGGTGTGCATATCATCAGAAGCAAAGTTGTGGCCGTACCTAAGGCACGGGAATTCAAATGTGACACACCCATTCTTGTTTGAAAGCAGGACGACCCTTACTCTCAGGCATTGTATTGTCATTTATTTAATAATATCTAACTCAGTTGGCACTGAAAGAATGGAACAAATATTATTGCACAAATACAACATGACATATTCCAGTAGAGATTATCCCGGTGTAGTTTTAAAAAATCAAATACTCATCCATACAGAATTATTAATTCAAATATTTCCTAACCGTATGGACGTGTTTCTTTTTCTCTTATTTTTCTTGAAAATAATAGAGCTAACTTTACTATTGAACACGCTAACAAAGCGTCAGAATGACGTATGAAATTGACGACAAGACTAAAATGACGTACGACAAGGATGACGATAGCTATTTAGTCCCGTTCATCTTCTATAGGTCATTGGTTTATTTCTTTGGAGGGCCCAGTGCGGAAAAGAAAACTAAAGTAAAGGGTTTTGAGGGGCACAGTGCGGAAAGGAAAAATAAATTAAAGGGTTTTGAGGGACCCCAAAACTAAAGTAAATGATTATATTTATATTATAATATTATATTATATTTTCCTCTTCAGCACTACACGATTATATTTACTGAGCATATACACCTCCATGCAGCTTAGATTTTATTTTTTTAAATCTCGTTTGAAATAATCTTTTCTTTGAAAAGTGAGTAAATACCACTCCTGTACAATCATGATGGTGGGTGAAGTTTATGCTACTACTACTACTGGCAATAAAAATAATAGCGATAATAGCAATAAATAGGCCTAATGGAAGTTGATGATGACGACGTTGGTGGTAATGATAATGATGAAGATAATGATACTAATATTACTTGTTACTACTGTATTAGTACTAATAAAATAACAAGAGAAGATTTAATAAAGCTCAGTACAATACATGATATAATATTATTACAAATAAAATACACATGATCTATATAAGAGTCTGACACATGTCCGAGAACTATGTACAATGTAACGACAAGAAAGTACTTCACATGCAAAAAAAACAATATGTAGTTAATAATTGTAAAATGCAAATATAACATGAATTTACAAACTGTAAAGATGGAGCATTTTATTATCCACACATTCAGCGACTAGTCACCATAATAGGCTCTAAGTTAGTAGTGCAGTTCGTCACGTGGTACGAGTAGAATTACAATATGAAGCGCCATTCAATTGCGTAATTATAATTTACTCAATTTATTTTATATTATACTATCTGTCACATCAGCAATAGTTAAACTGACTGTCCGACATTCTCATAACTGCAGCGAATAATTGCTTATAGTCACTCTTTGTTAGGTTCAAATGAAATAAGATATATTAACTTGGGATACAGTTCCAAGCGAGTCTGGAATTCTGGGAGAGGAAGTGTAAACATTTTGTCCAGTTATGCATGGTTGATTGCATTCTTGTAACTTCTAAGCACTTAATTCTTGAGAGACAACTCTGTACTTGTCCGCTGAAGACTTCTTATAATTGTGAAAGTGTTATCTTCCACCCTAATCCAAGAACGATCACTCTCTGTGGTGGACAATGCATTGAGACTTTCTTGGATATCCTACTCTATCAGTCTCCGGAGAATGTGCTTTTCCGGGGTAACCTGGAGAGCTGTTGCCTCCTTTCACCTAATACAAGCTGCAGTGCATAAAGCTCACTCCTGACACAGAATTAGATAGATAGACAGATAGGTAGGTAGGTAGGTAGGTAGGTAGATAGATAGATAGATAGATAGATAGATAGATGCACGTGATGTTTTCTCCCTTAACGATGTGCCCCATTAATTAGTTACACTGACATGCGCTGTGTCACCTGTCCTTTGCAGTCCCTTCTGTTTTCAGGTCACGAATTCTTTGTGACAGTGTCACAAATCTTGTTCTACTGCTTACAGAACGCTCCACAGACGCACACAATATAAACATGTGGTTTATTTTTAGTTTGCAGATAAAGAAATAGTGTGTCATTTTGAAATATTAATCGATTAAAAATGGAATAATCTTTAATAGTTTATTGTATTCTTATCAATTAATTATTTATTTGAATTTAGGAATAAATGTTAGTTTATATCACTTTCCTTGTGTATTTTATTATTTATTTGTGTGAGCATGGTTTTCACATAGCAAGCCAATATGGTCTATAAATTTTATTTTTTACTTTATCTTTCAATTTATTCTTTTAGAAAGTTCCCTGTGATCTTTATTGTACTCTGCAAGAATGTACATTTCTTTGTGATCTATATTGTACTTTGTAAGAATATACAGTTCTCTGTGATCCAAATATACTTAGTATAGTTTCCCTTTCCTTATTGCACCTTGTAAGAAAGTACAGTTTTTGTGTGATTATTATAGTACTTTGTAAGAATGTACATTTCTCTGTTGTCTATCCTTATTGTACTTTGTAAGAATGTACACTGTGAGCCAAATATACTTAGTATAGTAAAGGTTTGGTGACGTGAGCCAAATATACTTAGTAAAGGTTTGCAATCAGACGTTTACTGTGCACTTTCTTCAAATCATTCCATACTATTATGATTGTCATTGAATAAAGAAGTGGTTTTACTGAAAGGAATTGCTAAACTAGTCTTACAGACATATGTTTATTGATACAATGTTTATTGCAGTCTACAAGAAACCCTAAAAAGGCCTATAACATTTAAAGTTTATTATTTGTGAGACAGTTTACAAATATAATAAATCATGGAAAACAAGTCTACATCTTCTATTCACAAGTGAGTCTGTATGAACATTAAAACTGATGCAAGAATTAAATGTCTTGAAATCACTGTTGTTTATGGGGTTTTCCCATTTATTTGTCAGCTGTCGTGTGTTTTGTGCTTGTTGAGTAGTTTCACATTTAGAAATAAAAGTTAATGACTCTTATATTAAGATGCGCTTTCAAAACACCTGTTGTCGTAGAATATTTGGGTCACTCTGACAATTTAGCAACTTATATAACAATTTAAAAAATAATTAAAAAAAAAAAAAGGAACGACACATTTACTCTGTCATAGTATTAGTGTGCTTTATTATATATACAAGTCGGGCATAAATCTCAAATAATATGATTTTCTTATTGTGCTTATTATATCTGTGATTACTTAATGTTCCTGATTATATTTATGATTTCTTAAGGTGCTTTATTATATCATTGATATATTTATAAATTCTAATTGTAAATAGTGAATTGTTCGCTCAATACAATTATTTTTTTTTTATACTTGGACCTCTCGTGTTAGCGTGACTAACTTACAAGCTATAGGTGAAGTCTGTCACCTGTATTCACTTAATACCCTGGCTTTATGTACGAGAGGGCTCGAACTATCTTTTAGAACAATCACTCTTTCATTCTACTTTATCTATAATTCATCTTTCTAACACATGTGGCCAGCCAGAAAGTGTGTTTGGGGGATTAGCCTAAGGTTACGTGGAGACTTAACATCTTGCCCATCTCCCAGCAAAACATCACAGAGAGTCAAAGTGTTATATAACGTAATTCTCAGTCAGAACACATCATATTTATAACAATATATCATAACATCTTGCCCATCTCCCAGCAAAACTTCACAGAAAGTCAAATTGTTGTATAACATAATTCTCAGCCAGAACACATCGTATTTATAACAATATATCATGCTAGTGCACACAGAACCATTTTATTTTTCAAAATTAAGGAAAGTAGACAAAGAATAATACACAGATGCACATTCATTGACAATGAATAAATAAATAAATAAATAAATAAGTAAATAAATAAATGTTCATTTAGTTATTAGGAAAAGATGCAATCTAAGAATATGTAAATATCACAGTCACTATGCAGACTATCGACATTATCCAGAGTAAATTATATTTGAACTGGGATTACGAAAACCTTGTCATTTTTTTTTTAATACTAACAATTTGCTGCAATTGCTTTCATACCGCTGAAAATAAGCAAACTTCGTTAAACATTAAAAATATTATATATAATACCGATCATATTATAATGATGTATCATTACATTATATTTTTAGTCCACGATATTTATTACTAATAGCTGTGTATCAAACAGTTTTTTTTATAGTATATATAATGTATTATTTATTATTAAGTACACACAACAATATAATATAATTAGAGTTCAAAGGTTAAATATGGCAACTATAAGAGTAATTTCTGGAATTTGGTGTATGAACAAAATACACAGTCCAGTCCAACAACAGACTGCGATTGTTCATATCATGATAACGACTGCCAATTAAAGCGGTCACGAAATAACCATATTTGGCATCCCGCCAGATGTTGAAGGAATGTCAATTACATTTTCAGGCTCCCACCTGCAGAAAAATGAAGAATAATTGTGTTTTACTTGATGCGTTTTACTGCTAATAAATGAGAAATAAATTCAATAATGGACTGAAGACAGTCAATAAAGCGAAATTACGTTTTCCGTTTAAAGACAAACACTACAAAAGCAGCTATAGTTGGCTCTTTGATCTCAGCTCTCTGCATTTTGTTCTGTATTGAGGAGAAAAAAGAAATTAATTAAAAGCAACAAGACTACACTGATTGCAATCTGCAAATGGGAGAATCATGTAATTATACTAAATATAGATGCGAGTGAAGATACTTTAGACATAGATTAATGATCCAGGGCTGTAACATTAACAAACTAGAGTTAGAAATGATTACATTTGAAGTCTTAAACTATTGAAAAAGTACGAGTAAACTAAAACTCTAGTCATTAACAAGTCAGAGAACGCTGGTCAAAAGAGACGAGTTTCTATTATAAATTAAAGTATGTCATTAACAAGTCAGAGAACGCTGGTCAAAAGAGACGAGTTTCTATTATAAATTAAAGTATGTCATTATCAGGTCAGAGAACATTGGAAATGGAGGTAATGCAGTGAGAAAAGTAGACGTTAATTAAGATGTAATTTATCTGATTAGGAAGCGAGAAAGAAACCTTAAGATATATATGAGTTTAATTTGGGCAGTACTTGTACAGCAAAGATACTAAAAACATAGATCTACTTCAAGAATTACGGAATATAGCGAGTGAAGAATCTAAACGCAGATATGGCATTTATGAAATAATACAGATGTAAATAAATGACAGATATTGCAGATTAAAACATCGTAATAAATTTTATATATATATATATACACCTGTATGTGTGTGTGTGTGTGTGTGTGTGTGTGTGTGTGTGTGTGTGTGTGTGTGTGTGTGTGTGTGTGTGTGTGTTGAGATTTAGCACATGCCGACTGATTGGTTAAGTATTTATCAAACATAGTATGTTCGTATGCATCTTTCTTTAACTACAGTGAAGACATCCAGTACTGTTTTTAAAAAGAAAAATGCTTGTGAATATTTCTAGGGACGAAATAACCAACTATAGTGAAGACATCCATTACTATTTTTAAAAAGAAAAATGCTTATGAATATTTCTAGGGATGAAATAACAATAATAAAAAAGGGAAATAACCAGCTAAGGCGAAGGGTTCGAGACCCAAAAGGTAACGGTATATAGGACTATCGAAAGATGCGAGACGGTTGTCGGAGTGTCAGACACCAATGAGCTTGTCCGTGGCATCCGACGTAGCGAGGGGGTTACCGAGTTAGGACAGGTTACATATGAAGCAGTAATCGAGACTGAGGTTACGAAGTTAGGACAGGTTACATCTGAAGCAGTAATCGAGACTCAGGTTACCGAGTTAGGACAGGTTACATCTGAAGCAGTAATCGAGATTGCTGAAGATGTATATGGCGCTGAGGCATTACCCAGCATTCAGAATAAAATTCCCCCCCGCACAAGAACATCGTGGTGTCTGTGTGCGAGAGTCTGTTATTTTCTATCCTGCAAACTCGCGGCGGCGTCGGCTCCCGGGTGTTGGTGACAGATTTGGTTTCAACATTTGGTTAAATCGTAGAGAGAAATGGTATTCGGTTATTTGTGCGCTTTCACACAGGTGCACGAACACACAAACAAAAATGCACAAACAAATTCATATTTGTACACATATATACACACATACACATACACCCACACACAAACACACACACAAATAAACAAACCTTTCTTCTTTATTTGAAAAATCGTCTTCCACTTCATCACCAAGGTAAGACTTTTCCTGGAATACATTTTATGCATATAAAATCACTACTATGTTTGTTGTAATGACTATTACATTTACAAAAATAAAATCACTATTATGATTGTTATATAGACTATTACACAAATAAAATCACTTCTATGTTTGTTGTATAGAATATAAAAACACCACTATGTTTGTTGTATAGAATATAAAAACACTACTATGTTTGTTGTATAGACTATTATATAAATAAAATCACCACTATGTTTGCTGTATGGAATATAAAAACACTACTATGTTTGTTGTGTAGACTATTATATAAATAAAATCACCACTATGTTTGCTGTATGGAACATTTACACAAATAAAACCCCTATATGCTTGTTGTATAGACTTTTACATTTACGCAAGTAAAATCACCACTATATTTGCTGTATAGACTATTATACAAATAAAATCACCACTATATTTGCTGTATAGACTATTATATAAATAAAATCACCACTATATTTGCTGTTTAGACTATTATATAAATAAAATCACCACTATATTTGCTGTATAGACTATTACACAAATAAAATCACCACTATGTTTTTGTATAGACTATTACATTTACGCAAATAAAATCACCTCTGTGTTTGCATAGGCAGTATTACATATAATGATAGACTTGATAATGCATTCTAAGTCCATATAATTTGATGTATTCCGAGTCCACATCATTAATCGATTTTACTAATGTAAATTGTGGTGTTTTATGATTGTAAAATGTAGTTTTCCCTTTGCATCTGAGACCTTCCGCAAGGAGTGCGTAACTATGAAACGTCCCTTGCACTCTGCCAGACACATCCCCCCCTTCGCATATTCAACACTAACGAGTTGTTTTGAAATACACCCACTATACATCTATAACTATCCAATTTTAAATTACACTATTTCTTTTTTTAAAATTTATATTTTAGTTTTCTTTTTTCCTTATACAATTATTAAGTGGTCTGCATAACTATTTATGGGTCGTTAGTTCGAGGTGTGTGTATGTGTGTGTGTAGACAGACCTACGGATGGATGGACAGATATGCTGGCAGTCAACAGTTAGGTAGATGCATGGATGGATGGATGGAGATAGATAGACATACATACATACATACACACATACATACAGACAGATAGATAGTTATAGATCGATAGATAGATATATATATATATAGATAGATAGATAGATAGAGAGAGAGAGAGAGAGAGAGAGAGAGAGAGAGAGAGAGAGAGAGAGAGAGAGAGAGAGAGTAATAACAAGTGTTTTCAATCACTTTCACTAACATGCAGAAACAAAAATATGCTCGAAATTCAATTTCATCGTATAGAACAAAGATTAGATCGTCAACATATTCACACGCATACATACAGGAGACTTGATAATATCCACTTCACATATACATCAACGATCTTTTGCAGTTGTTTAACTAAACATAATAACGAGTTTGTTTTCGGTTGAAATTCAGATACAATGTAAAAAACTGTTTTCGCACTTAGAAACGTCATCTGTAAATAGTTTCCCATACAAACACACACGCATACACACTAGCAATTTTACACTTGTGCATTTATATAAGTTGCAGTTTTTAATGTTAACGTTTATACACGCTAGCACACAAACATGTTGGCCTTTTTTGCATTTTAGCATTTTTATAAATTAACGGTTTTTAAATGTTAATGCATACGTGTTAACAAACAAACATGTTAGCAAATTTTATACGTTAACACTTTTTTTTTATAAGTTAGCGTTTCTACACGTTAGAAAGCATATACTTTAACAAAACTGGCTCTTTAATATTTTTTATAAGTTAACGTATTTTATTCGTTAGCGTATACATGTTAATAACACCCATACATGTAATTTTACACTGGTATAAGTTACTTTTTGTATTTTTTTTACATGTTAGATATATATAACTATAACTATCTATCTATCTGTCTGTTTGTCTGTCTGTCTATCTCCATCTATCCATCCATCCATCTACCTAACTGTTGACTGCCAGCATATCTGTCCATCCATCCGTAGGTCTGTCTACACACATATTATCTCCCTGCATAGTTTTCAAATACACGTGATCACTTTTTACTACGTCAGCACACATACACATAACACACATTAGCAGCAAACGGGTGCACATATCCAATTCAACATGCTAAAGCGAACGGGTTTTACAACCACTAGCGCATATATGCATTAGACCGTATGTATTTATACGTGAATCGGCTGTATTAGGCACTGCACACATTACTTACGTCATAGACAATATGAGAACGCTTGTAGTTATGACGTGAATTGGATGGGTTAGGCATTGTACACATTAGTCACGTCAAAGACACAGTGAGAACGCATGTATTTATGACGTGAATAGGCTGTACTAGACATTGCACACATTGCTTACGTCATACTCAGAATGCATGTATTTATGACGTGAATAGGCTGTATTAGGCACTGCACACATAGCTTACGTCATAGTATAACTCAGAATGCATATATTTATGACGTGAATAGGCTGTATTAGGCACTGCACACATAGCTTACGTCATAGTATAACTCAGAATGCATATATTTATGACGTGAATAGGCTGTATTAGGCACAGCACACATTGCTTACGTCATAGTATAACTCAGAATGCATGTATTTATGACGTGAATAGGTTGTATTAGGCACTGCACACATTGTTTACGTCATAGTATAACTCAGAATGCATATATTTATGACGTGAATAGGCTGTATTAGGCACTGCACACATAGCTTACGTCATAGTATAACTCAGAATGCATATATTTATGACGTGAATAGGCTGTATTAGGCACAGCACACATTGCTTACGTCATAGTATAACTCAGAATGCATATATTTATGACGTGAATAGGCTGTATTAGGCACTGCACACATTGTTTACGTTATACTCAGAATGCATGTATTTATGACGTGAATAGACTATATTTGGCACTGCACACATTGCTTACGTCATAGTGTAACTCTGAATGCATATATTTATGGCATGAATCGGCGGAAGTGTCGATTGGTGCAATGTC
Organism: Sinotaia quadrata; assembly: GCA_028829895.1. Classification (NCBI taxonomy): domain Eukaryota; kingdom Metazoa; phylum Mollusca; class Gastropoda; order Architaenioglossa; family Viviparidae; genus Sinotaia; species Sinotaia quadrata. The sequence goes on along the minus strand of CM054179.1, from coordinate 97,689,363 downwards.
TATTGTCGGGTCTGGACAAATGACAGCAACAGCAAAAATGCTTCATAAATACATAAGAATAAAGTTTATTTACTTATTTATTTTTATTAATGGATTTTAGCTGGGGTGGGAGTTATTTAGCTTATTTTCTCTTGTTTCCTCTCCTTCTTGTTTTTTTCTGTGGTTTGTAGGGAATGATTTGTTTTCTCAATTTGTTACACGTTCTGTTGAATAGTGAAGAATATTCTATAGAATAGTGTGTGCATACACATCATGTGGATTACTTTCTCTCTATTTAAAACCAGTGAAGTGAATTCTAGAAAAAAAATGTCCGGAATTGTGACATTTGGTTTCCTTACCTGTCTCTGAGGTGCCGTCCAACCTGTAGATATAATAAAGCACATTAAGAAATCACATTAAGCAATCACAGATATAAAAAAGCACAATAAGAAAATCATAATATTTGAGGTTTATGCCCGACGTGTATGTATATAAAGCACATTAATACATCATAATATTTGAGATTTATGTCTGATGTAAAATCCTTGTACAAACAAGAGATTAACCTAGATTTAATTCAAATGGCAAGTATTTTATTTCTATGTTTTAGAAGAAGCGACAACATGCAAACATATTTTAGTAAATTTATGCAAAAGTATATTTAAATAAATGTAGATTTATTATCCTGACTAGCATATTTTAAAGTTAATAACTGAAGAATAAAGTTATTTATTTATAGCGTAATACTATTTATGAAGTAACTACTTATAAGACTTTTTGACAGATTAAATTTACTGCTTCCTATTTTAAAATTGATTCGTTATATAAATTGTTAAATTGCCAGAGTAACCCGACCTTTTTTATAACTATTGCTATAACGTATAGTCTTTTCTTAGAAAAAATATAACCATCAAGGACAGCTAGATTTTATTTTGTATATTATTCTTTTGCAAAAATGCACGCACGCACGCACGCACTCACACACACACACAAACACACACACACACTCACACACACTCACACACACTCACACTCACTCACACACACTCATAAACTCTCTCGCTCACACACACACAAACACACACATACACACACTCACACTCACTCATACACACTCACACACTCTCTCTCTCTCACACACACACACAAGCACACACTAACTCACACACACTCATACACACACTCTCTCACACAGACACACACACACACACACACACCACACACACACACATACATATATATATATATATATATATATATATATATAAGATAGCATACACACCTAAACTGTTGCACTGGAATGTATATAGGCATAACATCGTCAAGTCTGTAAGGTTTCTGAAACAGATACAATAAATAAACAAAGGATTATATCTTACATAAAATTAATTTGATTCTTGAACATTTAACACCCCCCCCCCCAACTTAGGAGTATGAATGGACCTCGTGCGCATACAAACCTGAGCAAAGCCCCTCCCTTCCCCTCATACGCATTCCTAGAGAGAAATGGAGAGATAAGCAACAAGAGAAATCATCATGAACAGTGCCCCTTCTTTAGCGCTCCTAGAGAGAATTGGAGAGATAACGAACAAGAGAAATCATCATGAACAGTGCCCCTTCTTTACTGCTTCTAAAGAAGCCACGGAGGATGCAAGGCTCTAGACAAGCATGGCAGATAAAAACAACAACTACAAGATATTTATTCTCTATTATACACAATTTAGTTTTATAAAACGTCGAATCACAAATCATTTTAAAATGTTAAGAAATAATTTTCTATCGCAACAAAATAGAGATGGACTAAGAAACTGTGACTGTAACTATTGAATGTTCATAAAGTTAAAGTGGACACATCTTGCAGATATGAAGAGAAAGTCGAAGACATTTTCCAAACTGCTACTGATACAATCTCTTCAAGATTACACTTCTATTCAATGTCAAACTGGGTAAGGTAGTTCTGATTTCATGAGTCTCAACATAATTCAGGCTCGTGTGTAACACACTTCTCGATCATTTTTTCCAACCAAGACTAAGTCTAATAATAAAAATATCTAATTCTAAGATTGTAAGGCCTGAATATAAATGTCTAATTCTAAGATGGTAAGGCCTGAATATAAATGTCTAATTCTAAGATGGTAAGGCCTGAATATAAACGTCTATGATTCTAAGATGGTAAAATCTGACTATACATTTCTCTAATACTAAGATAGTAAAACCATATCATAACAATCTCTAATTCCTAAATGGTAAAATCTGACTATAAACGTATCTAATTCTTAGATGGATAGAAAGCATTTTCCACATTTCATTCATCTGCATGATAAAATAGCTATGCCATAAATGAATCCTGAATGGGATATACCTTATCGTCTTCTAAGACTGGCGAATGGGAGATAACAACTGATAGAATCCCCTGCATAGACGTCTAAAAAGACCCATTACCACTCTAACCCGTGACGGAACAACCTGTAGCCACACTGAAATTCTCACATACAGGAACACAGGGTTGTTTGGATTTGGTCTCAAATTTGTCATACACACTATACTCACATTCATATTTACACACACACACACACACACACACACACACACACACACACACACACACACACACACACACACACACACACCAACATCAGTCATAATTACACACACAAAAGCACACATGCTAAAATAGATATTTAATCACAGTGATACAAATGGTCATATATACACTTTCACACAAACAATTGACAACAGGTGCGTCAGGTGCCGAATATGTGTGCTACTTACCTCAGAGTAAGGCGGTGGGATGCCTTGGTGATTTACAGGTGCTATGCCTAGAGATGTTGTAGAGTTGACCAAAGCACAAATAGGAAAAAATAAAGATATTAAAATCTGCCTTGTTTGATATCATCATTAAATAACAAATATTTGCAATAAATTGCTATTTTACCCTTCTAATATTTTTAATAGTGGGTTAATAGTTTTGTAATTCAAGTTCATTTGTAATCCTACATTTTGCAACTGTTTTGTAAACTATATTGCAACAATTGTATTGTTTTGATTCACTAATAGTCTATTTTCAATATTTTCAAAATTGTAATTGTGTATAATTATATTGTGACAGGGTATCTTCCCTGAAAGTCTAGGCACATAGTTAAGTACTATATTATTGTACCAGATTTCTCTCTTGGAAATCCAGATCAAAAATATGTAATGCCTATTGATATTTCCATTATTGTACCAGATTTCTCTCTTGGAAATCCAGATCAAAAATATGTAATGTTCTGACTGACTGAAACTGCAATGATAGTCTCAAAAATAATTGCAATAATGGAAATATCAATAGGGAGACTATCATTGCAGTTTCAGTCAGTCAGAACATGCCTGCAGTCACTGTCAAAATTTCATAGTAAACAGATTAGTCACATTTTGACATTTTATATTTTGTATGCCACCCTGATTTCGTGCATTAGCAATATTTTCTGCTATGCTGTTGGTTGTCAGCAGAATATAAAATCCAATATCTTTATATCAATTTCTATCAACAACTAGCACTTTGTCAGCATTATAGTTTGATTAAATTGCAATAATTTACGTCGTACTTTACCTCCTCAGTATCTAATACTTTACCATTTACCAGATCGTTTACTTTATATATATATATACATTTCCAATACTTTACCATTCACAATACCTTACCATATTGTTTACATTACCATTTCCAATACTGTACCATTTCGTATACTTTACCATTTCTAACACTTTACCATTTCCACTGCTTTACAATTTCCACTACTTTGCCATTTCCAATACTGTACCATTTCATATACTTTACCATTTCTAACACTTTACCATTTCCACTGCTTTACAATTTCCACTACTTTGCCATTTCCAATACTGTACCATTTCATATACTTTACCATTTCTAACACTTTACCATTTCCACTGCTTTACAATTTCCACTACTTTGCCATTTCCAATACTGTACCATTTCATATACTTTACCATTTCTAACACTTTACCATTTCCACTGCTTTACAATTTCCACTACTTTGCCATTTCCAATACTGTACCATTTCGTTTACTTTACCATTTCTAATACTTTACCGTTTCGTTTTATTAATAATAATATGAAATTAATATTATAAATAAAATTCATAATAAATTCCTTTACAGTAACAAATACACTACACCTTCACTAAAAGCTTTTAATCAGTGACTTAAAAACAAACTAAAACATAAATTAAAAATCACAAAACCAACACAGCCAAGACCTGCATTACAAGAACTGCACTAACAACTAGAATGTCCTATTCAGAATAAAGTGAGAAGAGGAAATCCTCAGAGGAGCAAACGGAGACAGAGAACATCAAAAGATGAAACGTCTATTTTGGAAAGAAGTTATTGAAAAATACTTCAAATTTTAAAAAGGGGAGAATAATCCATTAAGACATCATTTGCGTTAAAACGATTGGCCACTTGTTGCTTGAAGTTTTGACATCCAGCATTTGTAAATATAGATATAGATATAGATATAGATATAAATATAAATATAGATATAGATATAGATATAAATATAGATATAGATATAAATATAGATATAGATATAGATATAGATATAAATATAGATATAGATATAGATATAGATATAGATGACTCGCTCAGGACAATTTCGACTTTCCTTCACCTAGCAAGGACAGTGCACAGTAATTGGACAAACCAAAATCATTGCCGCTGACGTCATTTTATACACCAGTACAATCAGAGCGCCAGGAGAAATAACTCCAGAGTAGGTAATGTGCCTTAAAAATAGATATCTGAATATTTCCATCCCTACTACAAGGTGTTAAAATGAGTTGATTGTCTATGTTGACAGTGGTAATAACATTTATAGCAGAAACATTATATAGTTGATAATGAAATAAATTCCTCCAAATAATTGAGAAGTATAACATTAGTTATTTGGTCACAATTGAACATTACTCACTAAGTAAGTCATAATATAATTTTCTCTCTGATTTTTTTAAAATGTTTGTATACGTTCGCATTTTATGTTGATTTAGTGCTATATGTTATGTAGTGTGTGTGGTAAATCTATATTGTTAAAATAAATTTCTATTTCTTTCTGTTATTCATCCACTATTTCCTGGTTATATATTTGGAAAGAAAGGTTCATTAGTCAAGATGGGGCGTGACATAAAAACTATGAAGTCGGACACACAAGAGAACTTTTGAATGCGGATGCCCATGGTGAACAGACGAGTTGACATGTCATGTCAATGTTAACTCGAAGTACATACATCTAATATGACGATTAGCATTTGTTAGGGAGTGGGGCATGCAGAGAGGTCGCTCTATCGCTGACCCAGTTTGCATCAAGAAAGTGTATTATATTATAGATGGAAGATAACATAATCTTTGATATCAACGGTCACTTCTTGAACTAAGAAATACCTGTCACAGTTACCATGAACCTGTATTCAAGAAACGGGTAAGTTAACGGTTTTCAGGAAAAAAGCGAATAATAAATAAAATAGACAATCACATACTTAGTCTTCAACGAAATAACCCAAACCCCACACTACACACATATACCCCAACCAATACTCACCACCTTCAGAACGTACATACACACACATACATATACACTTAAAGAGAAATAAAAAGAAATAAATATTTAAAAAAGAAGTGTACTTACCGACTTTGTCTTGTTCGTTTTGCTTTTTACAATATTTTAGGATAATGAGGACGACGATAATTATGACAAGTATCGATAACGGTAGTCCCACGCTCAAGCCGATGGTCAAATTCAATTTATCTGCAATACAGATGTAAAATCGTTTACAAATCGACACACTCAAGCCAAAGATCAAATAAAATTTGTCTGCAATACCAATGTAAAATCGTTTACAAATCGACACACTCAAACCAATGATCACATTCAATTTGTCTGCAATACAGATGTAAAATCGTTTACAAATCGACACATGGCTGACAAATACAATCGACTTAGTACGAAATATATTTACAAATAAAATATTTTGAGTGTAGAATTTTTTCATACAGTACATCCAACTGATGCGAAACGAGGAAAGAACTTCTAACTGATGTGAAATGTAAGATAGATTACATTTTAAGATCCGAAATCACTACAAGAGAGAGAAGAAGAAGAAGAAGAGAGAGAGAGAGAGAGAGAGAGAGAGAGAGAGAGAGAGAGACGGAGATAGAAAAAGAGAAAGGAGAGAGAGAGTGTGAAAAACAGAGAGAAAGAGAGAAAGAGAAGACGATTACTTCATTCGGGGATGAGAAACAGAAAGTCGTGTCAGTGCTGAGTCACTTTGTCAGTGTAATCTGGCTGCCAATGTGAGTCACATTGTCAATGTATTTCTGACCGTCAGTGGTAAGAGTCGCATTGTTAGTGTAATGCTGGCTGTCAGTGCTAAAAATAACTTTGTTAGTGTAATGCTGGCTGTCAGTGCTAAGAATCACTTTGTCAGTGTAATGGCTGCCGCAAGCGATCGGAACATTGCAGCGAACGCAGAAAGTGGGACAAATGAAACAGTGCCTGAGGGAGTTTGATACAAAATTGCAAGACCTAGTGCTCAAGAGATATCAAAGAAATAAGGAGTTATTGTAAACAACAATTAAATGGTACATATTGTAACAGTAATGCATATTTATAATGTTTAGTTATTTTCGCACTTCAAGTCAAATATTTGCCTTTAGATTGCAAGTTTTGTTGGAAATTAACCCTCGAAGACAAAATGCATGAATCTTTAAAGTTTATTTTTAGTCAAACTCATTTATGTTGTGTACAAGAATTCTTATTGTGGTAACTAACAATACTCATCTATATATGAATTCTAGTTTTTATCCTATAGCGATGTGAATAATCATTGATAAACGTAGACTATATGAATGTATGAATTCTAGTTTTTATCTCATAGGGATGTGTATAATTATTGATAAACGTACACTGAATGATTTCCGTACTAGGTACAAAATGGCGGCAATGAGTGTTTTGGAGGTGATGGCAATGAGTGTAAGAGATGAAGGCAAAGGGTGTATTAATGGTGAGGGTAATGAGTGTTTTAAAGGTGATATCAATGAATGTATTGGAGGTGATTTCAATTAGAGAGGTGAAGAGGTGAAGGTAATGAGTGTGATACAGGTGATAGCAATAAGTGTATTAGAGGTGATGGCAATGAACCGAATGGAAATATAGGTTAGTCCAGTGAAAAAGTAGTCTTCAAAAAAGAAATATGAGGCGTGAGTCTGACGTTATTATACATGCATACACAAAGACAAGCGCACACACAAACATACAAACACACATTCAGACACACACACCACACCACACACACACACACACACACACACACACACACACACACACACACACACACACACACACAAATGCACACCGCACGGGTTCTTAGGAATTGGTATTATCTGGCAGAGTGCATGTTTAGCACTTGGTGTTACCTAACTAGCAAAGAGACATATGGAAGTAATATCACGGTGCCATCAACTATTAATGGTTTTCTTTTTCGATACATATGGGTTTTCATTTTCTTCCAAACGTTTTTCACCAATTGCAGTGTCGTATCTTGCCTATATTTTGTAACGTTTACCTTGATGTTCCAATAAAACAATTACATTATAGTTCTTATACATGTATTTAATATAATGTTGTAATATAAATAATAAATTATCTTAATGTTGTTCTTGTTTATCATACTGTTGCCCAAAACGTTAATTGCCAGTGCTGCAATCGAACTATTTTCCTTAGTGTTGAAATAGAAATAGTTGTCTTTGTTTCTGAAGTGTAAATGTTTAATAGTAGTGTTACAAAAAATGAAATAGTCATTGGTGTAAGGCTAGGCTATGTAGTAATATTGGAAATACTTAATATATGTATCTTCAGCATGATATACAGATATTTGTTTACGCCAGTTTGATTGTCAGTTAAACATATTACCATATTACCAACAATACACGTGAACCTGACTCAAGTGTAATTGTTAAATATATTGCTGGTTTGTGAATAACACATTTTAAACTGATTCAAGTATAATTGTCAAACTTACTGGTGGTTCAATAACATATTTGATTCAGGTGTAATTGTTACATATATTGCTTGTTCTTGAACAACTCATTTGAGATTGAGTCAAGTATAATTGCTAAATTCAGAAATGTACATTTGTTTGGGTTTATAATTATATATCCTTTGCATCAAATTGTATGTTTGTTTGGGTTTATAATTGTATCTTTGCATCAAATTGTATGTTTGTTTGGGTTTATAATTACATATCCTTTGCATCAAATTGTATGTTTGTTTGGGTTTATAATTGTATCTTTGCATTAAAATGTATGTTAACTTGGTTCAATAAATCACATTAAATTAATTCAGTATTGTAGCTTGGTTTATGAATATATTAGATTGTTTTTATAATTATTTACATTTTCAAATTATAAATGTATTGTTTGGCTCAATAATGTGCATTTAGAATCTTGTTCAGTAGTAGGTATTTAAGTAGTAAAAGAACGTATATTTGTTAGTTTTATTAAATTACACTCGTTCAGAGCTTAGTTGAAATATGTAAATTTTATTTGGGTCAAGAATATATATAGAGGATTTTCTTTAAGAGTTTACATTTATTTCTTTGGGTAAATATTGATTTAGTGCCAATTTGAAGAAAACACATTATTAAAAGTTAAGACGAACTTTAAAATTATTTGTATATTTCCTTACCTTCCTCCGAACCTCTGTCGGACCTGTAAACAAAACGAATTACAGTGGTTTAAGAAACGAAATAAATGTCTTATGGTGTAATGTTCATATAACTCTTAGACTGTACTGTATTTATTGTCTTACATCTAAAGACACTGTAACACACAACAGATCGCAATAGGTTAAGAATATTAAAGTTCGATTTTGATACAACAGATCCCATCTCTCCCTCTCTCTCACACATACACATAGATAGATAGATTAGATTAGATAGATAGATAGCTAGATAGATAGACAGACAGGTAGATTATAGATAGCTAAATAGATAGATAGCTAGATAGACATACATACATACAGACAGATAGATAGATAGATAGATAGACAGACAGACAGACAGACATACCGACAGATATATAGATAGATAGATAGATAGATAGATAGATAGATAGATAGATAGATAGATAGATAGTGTCACAGGAAATGAGGGACCGAAATTATATTTTATTTCATTTCAAAAAACCGCTAACAAAACTAATTGAAGTAATCCGAGTTTTGTTATTTTTCGTATGTAGCATGTAAATTCCAGTAACGGTCACCTAAGATCTCTTTAGTAGACAGACGTTTGTGACGCAGTGTGTGTTAATTATCATGTCATATTGAATATATATATTAGTTTATGAAAGATATGTATATTGAACAATTGGGACAACTGCGCAATACCGTCACATGTTGTTGACGAGAGAAATGACCAGTGCGCATTAGAATTGACCACAGAAAAGCGTGCATCACGATTACCACTAAATATCCAAGGCAAAAATCATGTCACAGGACATAGCTTCTGGAAGTTTTGGAAACCTTCAGTGAAAGCTATATAAGAGGCAAAATGAAGATTTTACTCCCAATGTTGAAAACGTCGATTCGTCTGAAGCCAGTCTAACTTCACGTACGAATTATCTCATGTACAGAGATTTCATAAAGGAAAGCTGCAAAGATCTCTTTCCATCCGTTTTCCATCCGTCTGATGCCATATATTGAGTAACGAGGCAAAATTACTCAGTATAATTGTTGGCAAAGTGGAAAGTTCGCTGTCAAGAAAAACCCAATGCATGCGACACTGGTTGTATGCAGTTAACGACACGAGGGACCCAATTTTGTCATCCCCCCTGTCTGAGTTCGTTTGGAAGTCTATCCCGCGATTGAGAAGGCTAGCGCCGGAGATACATATCCGGATTTCTACACTCAATGTAATGCGACGACACATCCCACTGGACGACTCCACCCGATAATGCTAAACGTCGTTGGCGTGTCCGTTTACAGCGACAATTATCGAGCTGACAACAGTCAGCTAAATTTCAGATTTCTCCCCCGTGATAATCTGAAAGGGTGCCTAGATTCTGCAGAATCTTCACCTGTAATGCGACGCCTCAATTGCGTCATGATCTTCACTTTGAAGTGCCGCTTATAAGTGACGTGTGAGCTTACGTCATCTCCTTGGAACTCTGACATTAATAGTGAGTAATAATTAGCACGGCTAACGCGCACATACTTAACTCTAGAACTCGAAGAAAATGAACACTATTATATCGTTTGCAAAATAAGAACTCTAATGTTAAAAGTAATGCTTATTTTACATGTCAACTATTGTTAAAGCGGCCCCATTTGCCGCATAAGAATTGTGTAATTAATCTTTATTTTATATTTTGAATTTCATCATTTTCATCTCCCCTTATTTCCCACAGAGTGTATGACATTGGAAAGTTGAATGAATGATTAATCACTGTGCGAAAGAGTAGTGCCCCTTTTAAATCGGGAAATAAATAACCTGATTTAAACATCTTTCAACTCTCTTGTTATTCATAGTTTTTGAGAGGGACGAAAGAATTTGTACTATTGTTTTGCACCGTTCGTCTGTTCGTCATTTATTCACATTTATGATACACACTCACAACACACACCGCCAATAAAACGTTCCTTGGCATGACACTAATAAACTGGGCCCCACCCAAACATCAATGGTGTATGTCATGTGTGTCTATGTAACAACTTGACGCGACGTAGTACTGGCATACGTCACATGGGCTTTTCTTGGAGGTGCACCGGAGCAGGCCAAAAATAGACTTCACCCCTTGCATCTCTAACCTCAGCTTGGGGTCGGCTTGTAACGAGCCCTCCCGTTATGTGACAGATAGACAGACAGACATACATACATACAGACAGACAGATATATATATATAGATAGATAGACAGATAATTAGATAGATAGATAGATAGATAGATAGATAGATAGATAGATAGATAGATAGATAGATAGATAGATAGATAGATAGATAGATAGATAGATAGATACGTACCTGCAGACTGGCATTCCGTTATCCACGTAACACGACTGGCCAGACTGGCATGGGTTGATAATCGAATAAACTTGGCACGGTGTTGAACTACCAACTGAAAAATCACATTCAGCCAGGTATATCAAATAATTCATAAATAGTTCTTTTTTTATGACAAACAACGATACACCATTCAAATGAGTTCTGCTTTATTAGCTTAGTTAGCTGTCACATTTATTATAGCAATAGTGCATTTTCCTAAATGATCACAAGCTTGATTCTGCATACAAAGACACAGACACACACAATCGATCTGTCTGTCTGTCTGCCTGCCTGCCTGCTGTCTGTCTGTCTGTCTATCTATAACACACAGTTACTCACGTTATACATCTTTGATCTCTCCATTCTAACAAACGCAGATTCATACAAAATGCGCGCGCGTGTGTGTGTGTGTGTGTCATCACAAGTAAGTGCATAATATGTAAATTTTCACACGGTTCACGCTATTTCGGTATAGAGAAGACAAATACAACACTTAATAACATACGGTTCAGTCCTGAGATGGTGATGGTGACTCCACCTGTTAGGCCTCCGATAGTGATCTGGCTCTGCTGCAGGCTGACAAGCGCCACTGTTAGCAACGACACCTGGGTGGTCCCATCATCAAGGACGGCAACGGCATAAATAATCAGACTGCCATGGCTGCCAACACACGACAAGCAAAATTAAATGCGACAGTTACCTAGCATTGACACGCTAACACAGTGTTCACTAAACAATTACCATTATGTCATTATCATGTCATTATTAGCATCGAGTCGAACGTTTGTTGAACATCGACATCGCTTGAATATTCGGATAAAGCAGACGAGAATGCCAAGTTATACATCATTACATGGTTAGAATGAATTACAAAACTACAGTGTCATTACATCATTACATGGTTAGAGGGAATGACAACATTATAATGTTATTACATAATTACATCTTAGAAGGAATGAAAGTACATTCATGTCATTACATCATTACAATCTTAGAAGGAATGAAAATACATCCATGTCATTACAAAATTACATGCTTAGAAGGAATGACAACACTACAGTGTCATTACATCACAACATGTCCAAAAGGAATAAAGTATAATGTCGCCTTCATCAATTGTCATTATACGAATATAATACATTACATGATTTGTACCCATACACAAAGATGTTATAACAGATTAGAAATAGCATTAGTATAGGCGGACTATAGTACGTGTTGCGCACAACAAAATATTGGGAGAAACATAAATATCTTGCAGGAGAAACATAAAATATCTTGCAGGAGAAACATAAATATATTGCAGGAGAAACATAAATATCTTGCAGGACAAACATAAATATCTTGCAGGAGAAACATCAAATATCTTGCAGGAGAAATATCAAATATCTTGCAGGAAAAAACATAAATATCTTGCAGGAGAAACATAAATTTCTTGCACTAAAGGAGAATATAAAATAAATCTTCCATTTGCCAATTTTGAGAAATGCACACTATCCATTAACATTTTCACCAGCTCTTCTGACTCAATTACAGATTTTTTATGAAAACAATTTCTCTTGACGAAATGCATTGCATTGTGATATATAAATACGTTTTCTATTCAAACAGACGTGCATGTTGTTCTATAGATTTGAGAAGCCGTGTGACAAACATTCTATTATAGGAGTTGTACTGAATCTAAAGTATGCATTATAATTATAATAATTTTCAGGAGCACCATCAGTAACTACTTTAATATAACGGCTTAATTTCTAAGCAAACATGGTATGCTTCAAATACACTCACCGTAATGACTTTACTTTGATTTCCTTCAGACCAGTGACTGATGTTTTGAGCTTATTAAAGAGCTGTAATAGAAAGCAATTGTTGAATTTATTTCTCAGAGCTTATTAAAGAGCTGTAATAGAAAGTAATTGTTGAATTTATTTCCCAGATAGCTGCAATATAAAGCAATTGTTGAATTTATTTCTCAGAGCTTATTAAAGAGCTGTAATAGAAAGTAATTGTTGAATTGATTTCTGAGAGATTATTAAAGAACTGTAATAAAAAGAAATTAGTCATCATAGAGCTGTCATTGAAAACAATATTTGATTTTACTTAAGATGGCGTATCAAAGAGCTGTAATAGAAAGTGTGACACTTCTGGACACCCTTGTCATAATGGTAATTTATTCATTAATTAATAACATGTAACTAATTACAAGTGATCAAGAATTTTAATTTATAGTTATTAATAACCACAAGACTAACACGTCACTCACTTGGGGGATTATAAGGGTGTTGTAAAACTCTACTCTTTACACAGTAATAACCACAAGACTAACACGTCACTCACTTGGGGGATTATAAGGGTGTTGTAAAACTCTACTCTTTACACAGTAATAACCACAAGACTAACACGTCACTCACTTGGGGGATTATAAGGGTGACGTAAAACTCTACTCTTTACACAGTAATAACATAGACGTTCAACTGTCGCATAATGTTTCTGATGGTGGAAACTTCTTACTAATGGAGTAATAAAAATCCGTCTTTTATTTATATTTAACCAGCCACCATCCATCCATAATTAATCCAACATAAGGTTTCAAATTATGTAAAAAAAAGAGGTTAATAAATTTAACAATGCATTTATTAAATAAACAAATATATAACATATGAATATAATCAAAAGAGTGTTGACATTTACATCATTTCAGAACAATGTTCGATTAATGCAGACACTCGTTCAGTTGTTCTCGCACAGACCTATGCAGTCAAATTAACACACACACACACACACACACACACACACACACACACACACACATAAACACACACACAGACACACACACACAGACACACACATAGACACACACACACAGACACACACACACATTTCTCATGTGAGTGGAGTTTTAGATAGGTAATTATAGTCAATGTATATTTGCAATTATGGCAGCTGTCACTAGCACGTGTTCACAATCACGCGGTTTGCAACAAATCACTTTCTAGGCACATCACACAACTATTCCAGAATCTCACAAAACACACCATGAGTGTTCCAGAACTTCCATGTCCGCTATTTAAGCACGCAATGAGGAATATTCCACAAAAGGTCTTCGTGAATTCTCGAGACCAAACTCAAACTTCAATTTCTATCGTTTTGACTCTCAAACTGAATTCACAGGAATCAAGAATCAGCAACACGTTTACTGATAAGTTCAATGACAATGCTGGATGCACACCATCTTGAATCCGGTAGAGTATAGTAAGTCATTGTAGCCTGAAGTGGTTACACGATTACAAAACAAAAAGTTGTGCTTTTTTCTAGAAAAGTCAAATTAAGGCAGCACTAAATTTCAGGCATATTTAATCCCTAAACTCCTTTCTCTCGTACAAACATTCTCAACTTACAAACCTGCAACTAGCCATATTCACGCGCAGCATGGATCAAAATTCACAAGTATAATGTACAACATAATCAAATTAAAGAACATAGAAATAATGGTTCAATTACTTAGGCATTCTCCAATTCAAATCACAGATCAATAGCAAACATGTACGAAATATTTATAAGTTCATTTTTTCTTTAATCAGTCAGTTTTCTTTCCATAAGCTAATGATCACCTTTATGACCAGACTTGAGTTATGTCATAATGAAAGTGATTAGAATTTAGAACTTCTTCAACAAAGTAACTTTCGGTCCATCCCCATTGGATGAATTTGTTAAAAGCAAACTTGAGGCTATTAGTCAGAAAAAAGCTACCCATCCACTTGGAACTGGTTTGGATTGCATCAGCAAGTGTTACCATATTCTCTACCTGAGTTTACTCCAAGTCTGGTACTTACAAAAATATCGTCATGCACGATTCCCGAAGGTCATGTCACGTTGACATTTAGCAAACTATATAATAATTAAGTTTAGAAATAGGGAGAGGCGAATTTACTCCGCCACAGAAATTAATTGTTAATTTTACTTCTAAGAGCTTAGCAAAATGCTGTCATAGAAAACAATATTATAGGTATTATAATATATATATAAATAAATATATAAAACAATATTAAAGATAGGTTTTATTATTAAAATCAATAGTTGATTTCGGATTTAAATATGGATAATGTTCTACACAAGTTTTAAACTTTGAAAATTTACACTATGCAAATGTGCAAAGCTTAATATATAGAACTTTCTTGTTTGCAGGGATTTTAAACATCGGCAATGTTCTACACATGGTTTTAAATATTTATAGATTACACTATGTTAATGTGCAGAGTTTAATACAGAAACTAAACATGGGCACTTTGCGTGCTTGGCTTGGACACGGTTGCAGAGTTTAATACAGAAACTAAACATTGGCACTTTGCGTGCTTGGCTTGTACACGGTTGCAGATTGCTACAACAAATGGTGCAACCCCCCAAAAAAAAACAATTAGGTCACCAACGTACAGCGTCAGCAGCCTTGGTTTTCCACGCTGCATACGTGACGCTGGAAGTATCAGCCAAGTCCTCGGCTGGGACTGGGATGTCTACGGTCACGTTCATTTCAACTTGTTTCAGCTCTGTGGAGAGAAAAGATATTTAAAAATATCTGAAGAGAGTAGAGATGTTTAAAGATATTTGAGGAAAGAATATCTGAGGAGAGCAAAGATGTTTTAAAATATCTGAGGAGAGAAATGATGCTTAAAAATATCTGAAGAGAGAAAGATGTTTTAAAATAGCAAAGCACGAGACATTGGGTATTACTAAACGAGAGCATTTGAGTTAAAATGAGAAACAAATAAATTTATAAAATATACTGTGTCTACTACTGTGCAAACTATCTGTATGGGGTTTACTGTATATTAAATATACAAGATATTTTTTTCTGTATTTCGGTGCAAACTATCTGTATCATGTTTACTGTGTATTTTTCAATTTCTAATAAAACAAAAATAAATTGTGCCTTAACATTACTAACAGGTCACCGGATAGATTAGCATCCAGACAACAGAACACTCTGAAACAGATTGCAACAGGTTATGCAACTGTCATGACAGGTTAGAATGGTAATTGAGAGGTAAAATCGAACAGGTCATAACAGGTTAAATGATAGGTGACCTGGTAGATAAGATTAGCAGAGAACAGAATGGATTTGAGGAAACTGTCAGGTCATCAGTGATGCCCCAACGGTCGACGAGACTAAAGGATAGATATATAGATAATAGATATATAGATAATAGATATATAGATAATAGATATATAGATAGATAGATATATAGATAGATAGATATATAGATAGATAGATAGATAATAGATAGATAAATAGATAGATAGATAGACTGACTTGATACAGTCAAACAACACGATAGGTTACGTTGGTAATTGTCATAACTCAATATGACATTACCTGAAAAATACATTACACTAAAGAACAATACGCATTACACTTTGACAGGACAAGGCAAGATAATTTGATTTATGACCTGACAGAACAGGAGAGGACAGCATATGACATGATAGAAGAGTGCCTGAAGGTCAGGATAGCATATGAATGACGAACGAGGAAAGAACAATACACGACAAGTCCCGACAAACCGTGGCAGGTCAGGATAATTAGTGCGTAATGCAACGTAAAATGACGAAAGAGAAAAATAGTATTTGACAGGATATGGCAGGATAGTACGTAACTATGGAGTGACAGGGCATGGCCGGATAGCACACTGTACAACAAGGACAATCACGACAGGACATCAAAGGGCAGTACAAAAACAAGGACATGACATAAGAATACACGATAGATCATCAAAGGACTGTACAAAAGCAAGGACATGATATACGAATACACAATAGATCAGAGCAACAAAAAGGACACCATAGAACATGGAATAAAGGACCTTCTGACAGGACACCTACACCACAGAACATGGAATAAAGAACTTTCTGACAGGACAGTACACCAAAAAACAAGGAATAAAGAACTTTCTTACAGGACAAGGATGCAAAATTAAGAATGTTTATGCGAGTACAATTAAAAGAAACATGATTAGTGCTGCAGACATTTATGCTCACCTTTACAACTGTTCCCCGTCCCAGAGTACCCAGAGCTACAAGAGCAGAGGTAACTCCCGTCAGTGTTTGTACACACCTGTATGCAATTGTTATCTGCTGCTGTCGCGCATTCGTCTTTGTCTGGACAAAATAAACTACTTTTGACTAATGTAAGGTAAGCAACATATTTGTTTCCTGACTGACATCTATCTGAATGAATTTTAACTGTAAAAATGACTGACATCTATCTGAATGAATTTTAACTGTAAAAATGACTGACATCTATCTGAATGGATTTTAACTGTAAAAATGACTGACATCTATCTGAATGAATTTTAACTGTAAAAATGACTGACGTACGCAATTAGCACTGCTTGTAGTAAATCGATAACAACAACCGACGTGTTTAATCATCGTTGGATAAGTAATTATAATTTTCAAGTGCTGAACTTGAACAGTTGTTTAAATATTAATTAAAATAATTATATTAAATTAATTTAGAGCACATTTTAGTATGACAGATTATTCAGTCTATTATATAATGTTATGTCAGTCTTGAAAGACACGTACTTATTCTTCTGTTGTGCTTACAATTTCTTGAACAACTGATCTCTTATGTTCATAATTATCTTTTCAAGATGAAAGTCAGATTAAACGTGTAGGTTTGCATTATATTTTATTCATCACCAATGCAATAAAGCATTTCAGGGTTTTCTCTATGAAATTTTCGGAACGTAAACTCCATTCACTAATATATTCAGGGAGATAACTCTCACCTGTGCACACGCCCGTGCGATTCAATACGTATCCAGTGACACAGCCACACTGGACGCCGCCGTCAACATTAAGGCAAAGAGCATGAAGGCCTGTGCAATTGTGGTTCCCTCTTGCGCACTCATTGACGTCTTTTTCGCAACGCGTGCCCTCCCAGCCAGCTTTACACACGCATGCGCCATTTACATTGTTGCAAGATGCTCCATTGGTTCCACAATTACACGGCAAGGCGCAATTCTCTCCATAATAGTTACCTGTGCACTCTGTAAAAGAAAAATAATAATACAAAATATATTGCTTCATGAGAGCATATGTAATATTTCACAAAATAATGTTCAATTTGGTTATTATTATCATTGCATGCTGCTTGTCATGATATTGTAATTCTAATCTATCTATTTATTTTGCCATTTTATTATTTTTTTTTTGGCCCGGGCGGGGTATTTTAAGAATACAATTAAAAATAATATTGGCATAAGTCGAACCTTCGCATATTCCGTCTGATGTCTTGCTGTAGCCTGCCTCACATGGGCACACGTAGCTGCCATTTATATTCATGCAACGCGAGTGAGCTGGACAGAGGCCACTGCTGGGGACTGCGCATTCATTAATGTCGACGTCACAAGTGGGTCCTTTCCACCCCTCCTTGCAGGTGCACGTACCATTCACCGTGTTGCACGACAATGTGTTTTGTGTGTTGCACGTGCATATCTGATTACATTTAGTTCCAAATTTTCCCGACAGGCACGCTGTTGAAGAAAACATAACTAAACTGATGTATACGTTTTAGGAGCAAAAAAAGAAAGCAAACCACTTGTTTATTTAAAAAGTTAATCTGTCGATATGTAAATCATCGCGATTTCTGAATCATTGGTTTCACGTCGGTTAAATTAAAATGCCACAAATTAAACATGGCAACGGAAGTGATTATTAAAGAATAGCTAAAAGTATATATGGCTAATGATAATTTAATATTTATTTTACTATTTTATTGCATGTTATAAATAAGCGCATGTAAGGAAATAAATTATTTCATTTTGCCTGAAAGGAAATTCAACACCAAGAAAAATAACATAAGGCAATAATTATAAGAATATTATGACAATATAATTAACAATAATTATAAAATTACTATGGAATTATAATTAACAACAATTATAGTAGCAATAATTATAAAATTACTATGACATTATAATCATCAATAATTATAATATCAATTTCATTTATAGATATTAGACATTCATGCCTCTGCACGTGCGCTCATCATTGTTGATGACGTAGCCGTCATTGCAGTCACAAGTGAAAGATTGACCATCGTCCGCCTCTTGGCAGGATTGCTCGCAGGCACCGGTTGCACACCAATCAATGTCTGAAAATAATTTCATTTCTTAAAAATAATAGTTTGTAGAAGTATATTATCTCACACATAAAGTAGAAGTACATTATCTCACACATAAAGTAGAGTATATTATCTCACACATTATAGAAGTATATTATCTCACACAAAGTAGAAGATATTATCTCACACATATTGTAGAAGTATATTATCTCACACATAATGTAGAAGTATATTATCTCACACATAATGTAGAAGTATATTATCTCACACATAATGTAGAAGTATATACGTTAACAGTGATTTCTGTAAAGTCTACCATATCAGGCTTCATGAAGTGTACCACATCTCTTTGTTAGTGCCATATAGCAGTTTGGAAAGCAAATGCTCTGAATAAAAGAGTTTACTTATTTCCACTTTCTATTATAAATTTCCATTTTACATACTATTTAAGTGTCTGGAATAAAGAGTTTACTTAATTCCATTTTTTATTATAAATTTACATTGCACAATATTATTTAAGTGTCTGGAATAAAATAGTTTACTAAATTTCTCTATCTAGTTTAAATTTATATTTTACAATGTAAAACATTTACTTCTTAATTGCAGTCTTCCAACAGTCGATATGCAGAATTATTCAGCACACTAATATAATGTAATTATCCTTATTATATTATTATTAAATGATTCCAATTTGAACTAAGATATGAAGCAGCATCAGATGTACATTTTCATTGGTAGATGAACAAGGTAAATTATATGTTTACTGAAAAATGAAATGTTTCAATATTTTTATCCGCATTGGAAACAGTTTTATGTTTCACATAATTACTTATATACATTGGAAACGAAATATTACTGTCACGATCTACCCTCTTGGATGGTGGCGGTGTGTGTGTGGGGGGAAGCAGTGAAGCTGACGACACACCGACCTTGCAGGGTAGATAAACAAAGTCTCACACGCAGGCAACCACGATGTTCTTGTGGGGTATTTTTATATATTTTATTTCTTTATATTTTTTTATTTATATTTTATTTATATATTTTATTCCGTGTGTTTAAAGTTACATATATTTACTTGTACTAAAAATGAAATATTGCCTTCTTTCCTTTTGGTGTATATTAAAAACTGTTTAAAAGTTTATATATACTGACGGGCTGAAAATGAATCATCACATACCGATAAAATCGCACTGGCTATTTGTCTCGTTCAACTGGTAACCAAGGTTACAGAAACACTTTTCCTGACTGCAACCACCGTTTGCTGTTGGACAGTCTGTTCTGCTGCAAGGGGTTGATGCTAACGGAAAATAAATAAAATGAAAGTATAAGAACGATCATACCCGATGGGTAAAGACACTAACAGCAAGACCTGAATATAATTACGAGGCTAACATACGAGAAAGGCGTACACACTATAGTAAACTATTTTATTTCAATTGAAAGGACATTGCACACTAAAATTAACGCTATTGTATTTCAATTTATAGGGCATTGCACACGATAGTAAAAATATTTTATTTCAATTGAAAGGATATTACACATTATAGTTAACACTATTTCATTTCAATTGATTGGACATTGTACAACATAGTAAACACTATTTCATTTCAATTGATTGGACATTGTACAACATAGTAAACACTATTTTATTTTCAATTGAAAGGGCATTGCACACCATATTAAACAACATAGTAAACACTATTTCATTTCAATTGATTGGACATTGTACAACATAGTAAACACTATTTCATTTCAATTGATTGGACATTGTACAACATAGTAAACACTATTTCATTTCAATTGATTGGACATTGCACAACATAGTAAACACTATTTTATTTCAATTGATTGGACATTGCACAACATAGTAAACACTATTTTATTTCAATTGAAAGGGCATTGCACACCATATTAAACAACATAGTAAACACTATTTCATTTCAATTGATTGGACATTGTACAACATAGTAAACAATATTTTATTTCAATTGAAAGGGCATTCCACACACTATAGTTAACACTATTTCTTTCAATTGACTTTGCATTAAACACTATAGTTAATACTATTTTATTTCAGTTGAAAGGGCATTGTACTCTCTACTTCAAAATAGAGCCTAATGGAGTGAATATTGCATTTCAAATTGTGTTTATGCACATTTTCAATTTCTTACTCACAAATGCACGTAAAGCCGTCGTTGTCTAAAACGTAATCAGCGACGTCACAAGAACATCTGTAGGAACCGGCAACGTTGTCGCAGCGTTGTGTGCAGTGCTGGATACCCGGGGGTACACACTCGTTTATGTCTGCAGAAAAAGAAAAATACTCGTAACCGATGAAAGAAGTGTCTTTTAGAAATTGTATATATTATTTATTATTAACGTTTACCTTTTATGACTTGTTCTGTAATGACAGAGAAATATAGAGTTCTTGTCATAGCTATAGCTAAGAAGTTGAAATACAACGACAATGAGTCGCATTAAAAACACTATAGGAAATTTAATATTTGTTGCGTAGATGGCTCTAAGAATGTCTCATAAATATTTGTTGTTGGTGTTTATTGAAAGAAATGTTATAGTAATGGGAAATGGCAGTTGCTTATTTATTAAACGTTTGTTAAGTTTTAAAACCACCTAAATCGTACATGTTATCTCGCGGACAGACAGGTCAGGTCAATAATTTAAAAGTGCAAAGTGAATTTTAAATGCTTTAAAAAAGAAACATAGTCATCTGTTTTCACTGTCGTTTACTGCTTTATCTGTTTTCACTGTCGTTTACTGCTTTATCTGTTTTCACTGTCTTTTACTGCTATGTCTATTTTCACTGTCGTTTACTGCTATGTCAGTTCTCACACTTTTTTTTTTACTGCTATGTCAGTTCTCATTGTCTTTTACTGCTATGTTTGTTTTCACGGTTTGTACTCCTTTGTCATTTTACTGCTGTTCACTGAGTTTAATGTGACGTGCTGATGAATGTGAGCACGTAGAGCAGCGCCAGTATGACAATGGTGTGATACTATGTCATGGTGAAGATGTGGTGATCATGTGGTGAAGATGTGGTGATCATGTGGCGGTTGTACTGGCATCTCGCAACAGGCATGAAGCGCGTGTTAGATTTTAAAAAAATGGGTTAGGTTTAGCAGATTTAATTAGTATTAGAATTATGAGCAGCTTACCGTCACATTCTCCTGACGCGGTGTTAAGAGAAAAACCTTTCTGGCACAAGCAACGATAGCTGCCCAAAGAGTTCTCACAGATCTGCTGACATGGACTGCTGTCACATTCGTCAATATCTAGATTTTAAAAAAATCACACGCAAACAAGTTAATTATGGAGTATTAATGGGCGAATTAAAGAATCAACGAATTCATTTCTCAACTCCGTTTAAATTTTTACTGCAAAATCATTTTGCCTAAAAATATATATTATGATTGATTCACTACAACTGCAATTAAAGACAACAGATTTTGGCGATTACCTTGGCACGTTCCGTTTGCTTGTTTCTGGTAGCCGTTCTGACACTCACAGTTGTAGCCTCCTTGCAAGTTGACGCACGATGCACCAACGTGCTGACACTCTTGCTGCGTAGTCATTGTGTCACATTCGTTGACGTCACGGTCACACTTATCGCCTGTCCATCCTTTCATGCATACACATCCGGTTTTGACGTCACAAGTTGAAGCGCCAAACCCGCACTCACAGGTGTGCGCACAGTTTTCGCCATATTTTCCGGTAGGGCAATCTGTGCGCAGGTCTCAAATATTTTAATTTCTTTTATAAGGAATTTCATTCTTAATTATTATTTGTATACATGTTTTAACTATCAATCATCTTTGATTTCACAAACATAGGTGATGTCTTCATATTTTGGACTACATACACATTTTCAAACGGACACAATCATGATATCTGATTACACATGCATATGATTCCTGAAATCTTTAACTGATTTTGATACATATCATTTAATCTTAGCTCAGTACTGCTATATGTCATCAATCACAACTCACTCACATTGCAGGCAAATAGATGTACACCAGCCATGCCCATGTTGGTACAGATGGTTTCTTTCTTTGTACTTTGGCTGGTATTATATATTTCTCAATTACCTTTGCTGTAGCATATATTAGACGTTTGGTTTCTGTAATATCATTTGTGGAGATGTACTTTAGTACTTTATTAACAATGTGAATTGCTGTTGTTAAAGCTTTGTTGTTTTGTAGTCTTCGAGTTGTGTTCTTTCTTTTTTATGAGTTATTGTTGTCCACGAAATCTTTCATTTCTTCTAACTTGCATTGCTGTTCGTCAGTTACTTCACTATTTATTTCTTCTGTGTGGGCACCAGCCATTTTGTTAAATTATTTTGTTGCTGTTCATTATTTTTTAATTCTACGATAGTACGAAGCATACTGTGCATGATTGCTGTTTCTTTCTGATCCAGGAGCCGTTGTACACTGATATATATATATATATATATATATATATATATATATATATATATATATATGCCAAAGTTCAAGCATCCTTTTCCTATATCATCTTACTGTTTATTACATTTCATAATAAGAGGCCATTACTTGTATATTTCATAATAAGAGGCCATTACTTGTATATTTTCCTCTTTAGTCCAATTCCTCCGAGGGTTTTGTAGTGTTCCAGTAGCCCATTTTCCACTAGAACACTGAAACAACGATGTCTTGTGCATGACTTCGTATGTGGGCGAAGTCTGTTCCGTGTTTGAATTTATTTTTCTCTCCATCATAAATCAGATGGTTAAAATTGCATAGCAATAAAGTAAAATGTGCCGGATCTGCTAGTTATCAATAAATTTGCACAAAGAAATCAGTATAACTGGCGAATGAAAGATGAACAGGTATGTTCACAATTGAAGTAACATAGATGCATTGATGAAAAAACATTACAAATAGCAATATTCTGTAAGTATTCAATTTATGTCCAGGGAAGGTTGACGCCACAAAGTTGGATTACATAATTTCATGTTTGTGTGTGACGGTTACTTCCCCCCCCCCCCTTTTATTTCACCAACACACAGTTTGCGTGTATAATCTTATCCAGTCAGCTTTGCAAGTGAGTAATTTTGTGTATATAATCTTATTCATTCACCTTTGCAAGTAAGTAACTTTTCGTTTATAATGTTATCCAGTCACCTTTGCAAGTGAGTAATTTTGCCTTTATAATCTTATCCAGTCACCTTTCCAAGTGAGTAATTATATTGTCTTTTGAATTTGTCTTGATGTAAAATCCCTGTACTGTCCAAAAATCCCAAACAACTACTTTCAAGTTATTACCATTGACAATTCACAATTTGACTATGATGGATGTCTGGTCTTTGCTCAGGAAATTTCCCACAGTTTAAAAGCGAAATATAATTCAAACGCTATTATTCAGACTTTTAAAACTCCCATCATCCAGCATGCCAAATTACATTTCACTTCATTTACACGCACGATCTCTGTGTCGACCTCGCGTGTCGCCATCTTGTTATTATTATTATTACCATTATCAATTCCTATGTGTGAAGCCTATGTATTATTAATTCCACGCGTCTGGTGATACACGGATGGAATTTATATTTATGAATTAGGTTCTTCCAATTTTAGAAATTTCATTGTTTGAAACCAACACAAGGCTCATAACAAACAAAAATATTTGGGAGTGTGGTGCGTGTTACATGTGTGGGTGCGTGTTGCGTGTGTATTTGTGTGTGTGTGTGTGTGTGTGTGTGTGTGTGTGTGTGTGTGTGTGTGTGTGTGTGTGTGTGTGTGTGTGTGAAAGAGAGATCCTAATGACAATGTTCAAATGTGCCCACAACAAAACGTTCCTGAAATACAACTTAATGAACATAAAGACATAAATACTATATCTTAAAATTATTTACCCAGGCAAGTTTTCTTGTCATTGTCAAGCATCATCCCCAGTGGACATGAACAGTAGAAGCCGTTATAGGTGTTGGTACAGTTGTGTGAGCACCCCGATGTACCACTGTTGCATTCATCGATTGCTGTGAATATGAATAACAATGCGAGCCATTAATTACAAGCGAGCGACACACCTGTCCACGATAGTGTATGAACCTCAAATAATTTTTGTTCACGATAATGTAATAATTTCAAATAATTCTGTTGATATTGAATTAACTTTTTAAAAAAAATGGAACTTTACTTTCAAGATAGCGTATGAATTTCAAAAAAATAAAAAATATGTCTTAGAACTACAAAGAGGCAAACGTCTGATTTTGAGTACAATAAATTATTTTCTCTGCAAACGGAAATTATACAAACGTATGTATAAATATAATATTGTGTGGGGAGTAATCATAAAACATTCGTGAGTAGGATTAATAAATGTGAAAAATGTCAAAATTAAAATATTATTAATTATTGCTAGACATTACTGTATGTAGGCTGTTTCCTGTCATTCACAGCTTGAAAATGTCACAATAGTTCCTGTTATTGTGTAACGAGTGTGGGCAGGTACATGTAACACATTTCCTGTCGGTATGGTAACAGGTGTTCGAAACTTTGAGCAAAATGAATTCCTGTCGTAAATTGGGTAGGAAGGGCAAACTATTAAATGATTGTTTATGAGAAGGCAAGCATACCAATACATGTCTGATTGTCAGCGCCCAACTTGTAACCGATGTTGCAGATGCATTCACCTCTGTCTTGATCGTTCAATGTGCATCCCTGATTACACGTCAAACTTTCAAACTCCGCGCACACGTCAGTAACTGTGCAGAAATTTTAAACTCAACGTTAACATTAATTTCTTCTACAACAAGCATGTATTAAGCAATATTCACTTTTTATAACAGTCAAATTCTTTACAAGGGCATAGGGAGAAACAAATATGAGAAATGAGTGTAAGACGGGCAGACAAGGAGATATGTAGATAAATATTGAGAGTAAATAAAAGAGGCAGAGAGAGACAGAGACAGAGACAGAGACAGACAGAGAGAGAGAGACAGACAGACAGACAGACAGACAGAGAAAGATAGATATCAACGAATTAAAAGCAGACATACAGGAAGAAACAAATAAATAGATCAACATGTAAAGCAGACAGAAATCAGATTGATGAATGAATTGGTTATAAGAAGTCAAGAGATATGAACACAATATTACACATTTTCACTTCTCGAGGATAATTAAATAAAGTGCAATCCCTATCACGCTCGGGGTTTATTACTCCAATCATCATCCCACTCGTCATCAGCTGATTAATTAATATTATAAATAATAGTGAAGAAACCAATTAGTACTATAAATAATACATACTAATATATATATATATATAATAGTAATGGATTCCAATTAGTATTATAAAGAATACTGAAGGATACGAATATGTGTGTGTTAAAAATAAATGGGTAAAAAAAATAAAACTGAACAATATATTAATATATTTCCACCCCATCTATATCTCTCATACACACACACACGCATGAACACACACACACACACGCATGAACACACACACACAGTGAATAGGATTGAACTCAATAATATCAAAATCAGCATCTTACCTTGACTACACGTAGCGCGGTCGGCATTGAGACGGTAACCGTACATACACTCGCAATTGTAGGAACCCACCATGTTCACACAACGTTGCTGGCAGTCACTGCCACTGTTGGAACACTCATTTATATCTAGAACGACACAAAGTGTGTGAATATTTAAGATTATGTCTAGAATGACACGAAGTGTGAATATTTTAGATTATGTAAACAATGATTTCTGCTTTATATCATCTTAAACACATGTTTGAAGTACACGATACATGTTTACCACTATATAATCAATGATACACGTTTGACATCTTGTAAACAATTTTATCAGATTAACATTATGTTATCAGTGATACATGTTTGGCATCATGTAAACAATAATGCATGCTTGAATTGACTTAAACAAAGATACATATTTCTGACATTCCGATTAATTGATCATAACTGAAACACATACTTTAAATTTACTACATTCAAATATTTCGAATATTATATTTGAAATATTTGAACAAGTGGATATTGGAATAATAATAAATACATAATTTAGTTTAGCATTACGGATAACGAATTATGCGTTTTTTTTTATGGTACACGAACCAAGAATATTCCATGTTCACATAGCAAAAACACTATATATAGTTTGTGGGCAAATGTTTCGTAATATTTGCCCACAATCATATATATATATATATATATAGAGAGAGAGAGAGAGACAGACAGACAGAGAGACAGAGAGACAGAGAGAGAGAGAGAGAGAGAGAGAGAGGGAGAGATCTGCCTAAATTCGAATGCTTCTCAGATATAAATAGCGTTACTCTAAGTATTAAAATATAAACCAGTAGAACATCACTATTCGATAATTCCAAGAAACTTTTCTAAAATGTGACATGTGATTTATTGTTTGTCTTGGTATATTAAAAGTAGGATTTATGTTGCATTGGCTTTTATAAGATAATTATGTCCACCACCACCACAACCTGACATTTATCACATTTGTGTTTTCAAGAAATGATGTCCATTGATTATACAATTCTAGTGGGTCCTCCCAGTTCAACAGTGGGCATAATGGCGAGTTACCAGAGATATTATAGTGGATGGAGAGACCTAAAATAAAATTTAAGCAGATTACAAGTAAACAAGTAAAGGACCCACCGATGCAACCGCTGTTGTCACGCTTGTACCCTGTCTTACATGTACAGTAGTACCCGCCTGGGGTGTTGTTGCAGTTTTCTTGAGCGCTGCATGTGTTTTGTGTTGACCCTTGCGCACATTCGTCTACATCTGCGAAACAAAGGTCAGGGGGCAAGAAACGAGTGAGAAAGAAACCACTTTAAATATATATTTATAATATATATTTAATAAAAAAAACAAGATATTTAAGTAATGTTAAAATTTCTAGACGTCTCTGTAGGTAGAAAATTTGTTTATTTACAATCATAACATGGAAAATGTTAACTAAAACACATATATTTAATCACGTATATTGCAATATCCTATGGGAGTATGATTTCGAAATGTTACATTATCAGAAGAACAATATCTATTGTTTGAGCTTGCTTGCATGTTTGAATGAAGTTCCTCTTCCCTTGGTCTTTAACACACACACACACACACACACACACACACACATACACACATTATCTTTGCAATTGTTGACTATAGATGTAACTAGAGAATAGAGAAATAGACCACAGTCAAGTCTGTCAACCATAAAAGTTGTTGATTACCTTATCTTTGCAATTGTGACTATAGTCCATTCTTTACAGTGCAAATACATTTTAAAAAGTTTAGCACGTTTTAAAGTTCTCTCGATTCCGTGGGAATGCCAAATTCCCACTCCTTTCGATATTATACTTTTGTATGCAGAGACGTTCGCATCATAAACATTGTAAATTATTTAAATACATTTTAAAAAATAATTTTGAGCGAAATATTACTGAGGTATGCTCAAGGACTTTAAAAATAAAAAAGTAGCATGGCTGAAACTTTGAGCTTAAAATAGAAGGGATGTGTTATGGTGCATTTAAAATCTTTCAGTGAAGTCACCGTAAATCTATGCATGTAAAATTTGGTCATACGGGCAGCGATTATAAGGATTTTAAAATTTTAGAAAAAAAAATACCGTTTGTGAAAGAGCGAATGATTGGAATATAGCTATGAACAATTCAGTGTACAGATTCTGAAGGGAGATAATTTATGAAAATATTTTTGTTTATTTGTAGCAGGTGTTTCCTCTGCGTTTCTTACAGAAAGAATGAATGACATTTTTGTTTCATTACAGGCTTATGTATTATTTGACAGAGAGAATGAATGACATTATTTTTTGTTTCATTATAGGCCCATGTATGACTTGACTGAGTGAATAATTGAGATTTTAGTTTCATTATAGGCCCATGTATGACTTGACTGGGTGAATAATTGAGATTTTAGTTTCATTATAATTGTAGGCCTACATATGATGTACAAGGCATTAGAGAGAAATATGTCTAATTATCATTCTGCAATAAATATGATTAAAGTAATTATAATAATAGCGGTTGTCTCTTACCTTCACATCGACCGTTGGAATTCTTGGTGTAACCAGTTATGCAATCGCAGCTATAACCTCCATTTGTGTTCGTACATTTCTGATCAGAAGGACAAAGACGTGCGTTTTGCGCACATTCATCCACGTCAGTCTGGCAGTTAATTCCTGTCCACCCAGACTGACAAATACAGCCTTGTACGGGGTGACAGCTGACGCCGCGTCCATTGCACTCGCAGGTCTGGCTACAGTCTTGACCGTAACGTAAATTTTCACACGGCTTGCACGTGCGCTGGTCGTTGTCCAGCTGGTTACCGACATAGCAGGTGCACTCAAAACTGCCAATGGTATTAACGCAGGATTGACTGCACACTCTCTGGGCGCACTCATTAATGTCCACGCATTGAGTGGCGTTGTGTGGGTCAACGGTGAAGCCAGCAAAACAGAAACAAACCGGCGTCTGGTCCGACTGAACAGAACAACCTTGAGAGCATCTTGCCCCGCTACATATATCAGCATTTGCAGGGAGAAGGGAGCATGTACCTGAAAGAAAGTATGAATGTCACATAACGTAAAAATCGTTTATTAAATTTATCAGCATTAGCAGGAAGAAGGGAACATGTATCTAAAGGAAACAATAGATGTCACATAACGTAGAACTGTTTATTAAATACGTGCGTTAAAGTGTACAAACTTAATTTCATTTTTCAGAATTACAGATTTAAGCTGTGTATTCAACTCGAAAAGAAAAGATTTATCACGAATACCAACACATAAAGAAACAACACTTTCATCTGTTGCCATTCGCCATTTTGTCCTTTTTATTCTTCACAACCATTCGTTGCACATTTTATTTATTTATTTATTCATTGTACATTTGATTGATTTATTTATTTTTCTTTTTATTTATTTACGTATTTCTTTCGTTTAACTTTTGTTAAATCAAGCCGCAAAGGTTTTACAACTGTTTATTCAAAGTAAAAGCCACACCTTTGGATTCATCCATTACGTAGCCCGGTCGACACTGACAGTCAAAGCCGCCATTTTTGTTCACGCACAACTGTTCACAGCCGTCGGTTCGTTCAGCGCATTCATTGATGTCAACACACGTCTTTCCGCCAGCATTCAGTCGGTACCCGCTATCACAAAGGCAGTGGTAACTTCCTGGCAAATTCTCGCACGTGTTGGAGCAGTTGTTGCTCAGAGCGGATGAGCACTCGTCGATGTCCGAACACCTGTCATGAAATTGATGACGTCACAAATTACATGATGTCACCTGAAACATGTGCTGTGTGCGGGTTTTAATACTGTTTCAAATCCTTATAGCATCAGGAAACGTGCCAAGCAATAGGTGTTTGTCACGTAGGACATAATTCTAAACTATAATAGGATTATTTCATCTTGCACATTATTTAAACAACACTTTTAAGAATGCAAAATTAGTTCGCTTGGAAGAAATAAAGGATTTTGCACCAAAAGAACAACGGCATGCGCAGTTAAGATCTACTGGATTTATCAACGGCTTTGATGAGAACGAGAAATGTTTTAATTTATTATTTTAAATGTTATTATTTTAATTTGACTTTAGTGAGGTGAGATTATAATATTACTGTATTTAACCGTGTGCATTATTGTAATTTCACGTTAGTGAGGTGAGATTATAATATTACTATATTTAATTGTGTCTATTGTTCTAATTTCATGTTAATGAGATGGGATTATACTGTATTTAATCGTGTCTATTGTTCTAATTTCATGTTAGTGAAATGGGATTATACTAAACTGTATTTAATATTTTCTGTTTTGTTTCATTGTGGGTTCATATTTCATTTGTTTTTGTTTGTAATACGCGCGCGAGCATAAATATTTTAGAAATGTAGTTCTTGCATCTACATATGTATTCATGCGCTCGAAATTACAAAGCGGGGTTCGGTAATATGCAGAATCTTAAACGTACTTAAATCTTAAATCTAAATGAATTTATGAAACGTTTATGTGTCTTGACAAAGTTAACATTTAGTATGCAAAAATATATCAAGATTGACATTATTCGTTTCAGTATGAACTACGGCCAGATACTGACCTGGTCGGATCCAATGGGTCGACCAGATATCCGCGAGGGCATCCACTGCACCTGAAACCAATGCTACTGTCCCCTTGAGCCTCTGGACTTAGATCTGTGCACGTCTGTTGGGCACTACAGGGGTTTTCCAAGCATGCATCCAAGTTGCTAGAGCAATCGACTCCTGTCACAAAAATGCAAACACCACATTTGACAATGTTTCCCTTCTAAATATATTTTTTCATGTAAACTCTCTATTTAAGCGAAATTTCAGTTTACGTCGTTGTGAACAATATATAAATTATGCAAAAAGGCATCTATAAGCATTACATTACTGAACACTGTTGCACCAACACAGAACGATTGAGCATTTGATATAGTTATGCTTTGATTTGCAATTAGATTGTAGCAAGCTACCTAAATTGCTTTATTTATTTATTGAAATACAAAACAAAAGAATTGTCTTGTCCTATCATATTATACAAGTCTGTCCCTATTTGCTTTCAAGTATTATCATATTATTTATGTTTGTTCGGAATTGCTGTGATATACTATCATTTAGTTATCTAAGTTAGTGTGAAACTTAATTTGCAGTTATCCTAATTATAATAACAATACAGTTTGATTCAATTTTGTACTTTTCAACAAGTCAGATGTGCATGATGACTCTAATAGGAAAATAACTATTTTCACTCATTCACTTAATATATTTTTGTTGAGTGTTTTGTTATTTTGGTTTTGCTTTCAATGAGGTGCACCAAATGCATCTCAACGAATACGACCCTAACAGCTAGATCTGAACTATCTATCATAAATGTGCCTGTCATTTAAACATTGGAACTCACCCGGCCATGGGGTGTTGTACACAGACTGCTTTTGTGAAATGTTAGACTAAAAGCATGCACTCACCATTAAGGGTGGGCTTCGTACACGGACTACTGTCAGTAATCTAAATATAGGAAACTATTTGGTCACCGGTTAAAACCCGGTGATAAACACGTTACTATTAAAATATACAATCTCAACTACACACACGTACGCACTGCTTTTAGTATACCTAAAGTATAACTTACCTGTCCAGGCTGGACTGCACACACCATACACACTGCTCTTAGTATACCAAAAGTACAACTTACCTGTCCAGGCTGGACTGCACACACCATACACACTGCTCTTAGTATACCAAAAGTACAACTTACCTGTCCAGGCTGGACTGCACACACTATACACACTGCTCTTAGTATACCAAAAGCACAACTTACCTGTCCAGGCTGGACTGCACACACATACAGCTGTAAGTAAACTGGACGTGACGGCGGATGCGATGGTGCGAGAAAAGTTGCACGTCCCGTGTCCACTGCACCCGGTACAGACAATAACGGTGACGTCCAGAAGTGGAGATTGCACACTGTGACTGTCCACTGCATAGAAGCTGCAATTCAGTCAAACATTCATTTCATTTTCAAAGCAAGCAAACAAAAGGAAAGAAAGAAATGAAATTATAAATATTTGCATTAAATCTGATTTTAATTAGTCTGCAGCTGACCTCAGATTAGTTGGCGCGACGCTGCTTGCAGTAAAACGGACGTCACCACTCTTGTTGTTAAGGTGCACTGTTTGTTGATTACCATCCACAAGGTAATACGTTAATGTGTCTCCTTGGTCAGGGTCGTCACCATGGAGATTGAATGTCACCGTCTCATTTATATTCACTTGCAGAACTGAGTTGAACAATAGCCTTGGACTTGTGTTTTCTGCCAAAATCAAATATTATTATTTGTAGTGAATGCATTCGTAAAAATCATACTTGTATTTATGTAAGATAACAGATGAATAAACAGACATACTTATGATTGATTATGTTAACAGATATATAAACAGATACAGATATATATGTAAAGAGCACACTTATGATTGAATATGATAACGGATATATAAATGGACATAGATGATACGTCGTTCACACAATTCACGTTAAGCGTACACAACAAAATATAGACCCATTCATTATGGCTAAAGGTCACGTTTAGTTCAGTTTAAGCTACAAGAGAGAAGACAAGAGAACTTTTCTTTCTAAAAATAACATCGAGAGCAAATTCAATAGGTCGAATACGTCATTTGTGTTTCAATGTAGGCTGCAGAAAATGATACTTTTTTTGCCAAAACGCAAATTAAATATTTGGAATGTGTTTGTGCATTTCTGCGTGAGTGTGTATAAATGCGTGCATGTGTGTGTGTGTGTGTGTGTGTGTGTGTGTGTGTGTGTGAATACCATTTCCGTTTCATAACTCACTAGTCATATTTGACAAAGTTTCTTTGATTTTCATCTCTACAAGTCTTCTTGTTTTAACTAAATGTCCTACACTCTACCTTACATTTTTACAGATCACTAGGTGTGACTGTGGTTTTGCAAATTAATTTGCAGCAGTTGAAATATACTAATTGATAACTGTTCTACATGGAAATAAGAAACCAAACGTACACTTGGACAGTAAAATAGCATGGGCACAGAAAATAGTATGTTGTTTCGTTTTAATTTCCGTGCAAGCTATCGTCACCAGCCAAATCCAGATGTATATTTTCTTCTAATATGTTTAATATAAAGATTCATCTGTGAGAAGGGATTGTTTTAGTTACAAACGGTCTGTTTGTGTGAAGGGATTGCTTTAGTTACAAACGGTCTGTTTGTGTGAAGGGATTGCTTTAGTTACAAACGATCTATTTGCTTGATCGGATTGCTTAATAGAAATCATCTGTTTGTTAGAAGGGATTGCTTAATACAAATAATCTGTTTGAAGAAGGGATTGCTTAATACAAATCATATGTTTGTAGAAAGGATTGCTTAATACAAATCATCTGTCTGTTAGAAGGGATTGCTTAATACAAATCATCTGTTTGAAGAAGGGATTGCTTAATACAAATCATATGTTTGTAGAAAGGATTGCTTAATACAAATCATATGTTTGTAGAAAGGATTGCTTAATACAAATCATCTGTTTGTTAGAAGGGATTGCTTAATACAAACGGTCTGTTTGTTATCCTCTGTTATAATCTTCCAGCCAAAAGGGTTTACTGTTTATATTTTAAGTATTGTAATGTAACCAAAGTCCTTCCGGCTCTCTATGTTCCTCTCTTCGCCCCTCGCCCAAATCTTTCTGCATATTATCTAATTATAGAGTTCACTACATTTGCACAGTGTCATATTTCCGAAATAATCTCAACAATATGTTCATCCATTAGAACAGATACTACTTTAGAGTTATATGCTCCATCATTTCACATGGCATATTCACAGGTACAGGCACAAACTGCAACATGCTAACTGTGCCACAACGTCATCATTTCACGTGACCTATTCACAGGTACAGAGTTTCTGGAAATGCTAACTGTGCCACAGCGTCATCATTTCACGTGACCTATTCACAGGTACAGAGACAAACTGCAACATGCTAACTGTGCCACAACGTCATCATTTTAAATGTTCGCGTATTATGTTGACGTACTAGCGGCGTAGTTGTTGTTGCATCCTTTATCACTTTTGGTTATAATTTTGTGAGTTTTCCTTTTTCACGTTTGTTTTTGAATTTATCAACATAAATATTCTGGGGTATTTTTTTAATGACTTAACTGAACTCCTCCAAATAGGTAATTTTATTACAAAGTGTTTTATTTATTAAGCTGTTAACTATTTATCACAACACACTTTTGTAAGCAGGGCTTCATCTAGTGATGAAAAATAACAAATTATATGAGCTACCCTCCATTATGTCTTGATCGACTAAAACTATTTTAGTCTGTGAAAACTGAGTCTGATATACACTACTGTTCTCATGCGTCGTTTGAAGTGAAACACGTTAACAATATATTGCTACTAAGTACATGTGAACTGCATTATAATTCTTTATTCTTTGTTTCTTCAGACATTTACTAGTTTAAGTCTATGAATCTATATTATATTCGCTGATTTTCGTGGAGACATATCTACAACCCCTTACCATTTTCAATAGCTGAGATAACTGTATCTTTTGCTTTAACTGATTCTATCTAAGGAACATTTACAATTCGTCCCTACTTAGCTGTCTGAGGAACATTTACAATTCGTTCCTACTTAGCTATCTGAGGAACATTTACAATTTCTTCCTACTTAGCTCTCTGAGGAACTTTACAATTGACTCCTCCTTAGCTAGGTGGGAGACATTTACAAGTCCTTACTACTAAGTGTTTCTTTTTTGTCAGCAGTCTCCGCAGTGCCCTTGGTAGCTTTTGCGATGGAGGAACTTCCGGTCGCGAGGAAGTCATAAATACAGGCAAGATTAGTCGCTCCACAGAGATCCACTGCAGCCTGCCTGTCGGCGGCTGACTGTTCATCCAGGAAGATGGGCATAAATTCTGGATGGGCATAGTCAGCGGGTCCCTCACGACGACCGTACCTCATGATGGTGTTGCTGGCAGTTACCGCCCCTGATAAATACAAAATGTAAATAATTCATAAGTTACTCTCCATAATGTAATGTGCAGTGCATTTAAAGAAAAATATAATGCATATGCTAACTGCTAATTTAAATTACAAAGTAGAATTTATTTTTGCCTGTACACTCACGTATAAACAAGATAAAAGTTATCAATGATCATCTTAATTTTGTAATGTGTTGTATTCTATTCAATACTTAGTAAACGTTCTTAATAGATACGTGTATTAACATAAACAACATACTTAAGGGTTAGTAGACAAGGATCTTTTTATTATGCCTTAAGTAAGATTACTGTCTCTTTAGTAAGACGTTTTCCACTATGGAAATATTGTGTGATGGTAAATGTTTGTCTTTAATGTCTTTAAGGGAAGAGAGAAAATGTTAACAGAGCCGCATATCTACCAAGTGAGAGAGATGAGTGGTGTCTTCTAGAGAATTATTAATAAGTGAAGATTCTCATTACTTGTAATTAGTTATGGATGATTAATAACAATAACAATAAAAACAATAATAATAATAATAATAATAATAATAATAATAATAATAGCAATAATAATAACCAATAATTAGGGCAGTGTTGTGTCAGAATCGAAGAGAAAAGGCAAATGTTCATTAACATTTTGTACACCAAGATTGCATATTTTAATTTATGTCATTTTTGTCAAAGCATTTAGCTACTCTTTGTCTAAATATAACTTTGTTTTATTTTACCTCATCTGGCCGCGTTATTGTGAATGTATCCATTTTACAAAGAGTCTTACTTTGAAAAACGAAATGAATTGTTAATGTGTACTAAATAAATGAATTAAATCAGTGTGACTTTAAAAAGCGAAAGGTATTAATATTTACTAAATAAATGGAGGAACATCTGATTTTAAAATGCGAAAGGTATTGTTAATATTTACTAAAGAAATGAATGGAGGAACATCAACAAGCGAAAGGTATTGTTAATATTTACTAAAGAAATGAATGGAGGAACATTAACAAGCGAAAGGTATTGTTAATATTTACTAAAGAAATGAATGGAGGAACATTAACAAGCGTAAGGTATTGCTAATATTTACTAAAGAAATGAATGGAGGAACGCATATAAATAAATTCCTCGCGGTCTGACACTTAATTTCAACAAAATAATGTTTGCTCACATGCTGGTCCGAACAGCTGATAGATCTGGCGGTCGGTCAGGTCAGAACTTAATGTCGTACCATCGGGAAGCACAAAATCGTCTCCCTTGATTCCATTAAAATTTCCCAGAAGCCCTCGTGTCTTGTTCTGGTATTTTAAAGGCATGGTGATAGAGAAGTCCAAAGCCTTGAACCCAACAGATATAGTCACCTCGATTCCTGTTTGATGAAGAAGTAGTATCGAGTCATTTAATTATTTAGCCTTGTGAGACAAGTGTATTCAAGAGTTAGTATCTGGTCACGTTAATGTACTGATGAATTTAACCTTCGCAAACACTTCACCAGATATATATGAATGTAAAACATATAGATGAAGACATCTTGACCTAAACAATCTAATGATAAATTAGACAGGATCAAAACAAAATTGGATTTTAATACCACGAAGAAGATAAATTTACCTAAAGCCTGAAAAAAATAAGCATACAAATACCCGCACACAATCACAAACACATTGATAACGAACCTGACGTAAACGTGACAACCAGACTCTCGGAAAGCCGTTTCAGAACAAAAGAATCTTGCTCCTCCAGGAAACTGTCTCCTTCAGTGATGAAACGTCGTGTGTAATCGACATCACTAGCGTAGATAATCATGGCTAGTTGGGGAAATAACATGAAAACATCACTAGCGTAGATAATCATGGCTAGTTGGGGAAATAACATGAAAACATCACTAGCGTAGATAATCATGGCTAGTTGGGAAATAACATGAAAACATCACTAGCGTAGATAATCATGGCTAGTTGGGGAAATAACATGAAAACATCACTAGCGTAGATAATCATGGCTAGTTGGGAAATAACATGAAAACACATTACAGTTTGAAACAACATGATTACACAAACATATAGAACACTAAACAACAGGAAGGAACTTAGTACATACAAGTACTCAAAAATATACAACACTAAACAACAAGAAAGAACTTAATACATAAGAAAACGAAAGTTCAATCTGACATGAAAAGAACATATTATATAAAGAGCACAAAAACATGAAACATTAAGAAAGCAGCTTAAATTACACGAGAATATCCGGGTCAATGTCATGCATTTCTTTCTTGCTATTTAGTGTTAAAGTTAACTTGTGATTGAAGTAGTGAATTATACTAGAACATCCGGGTCAATGTCATGTATTTCTTTCTTGCTATTTAGTGTTAAAGTTAACTTGTGATTGAAGTAGTAAATTGCGCTCAGCACATTAAAAGCAATAATTATGCTTTATACAATACACTCGGGATGACATATTTTTCTGCAGTGATTGGAAACCAGCGTCTGTTCGTTTACTTGCTTTTTTAAATTTTATCAAACACACATATATGGGAAATTTTATCTGATGTTTTATTTTTCAACCCGCATAATGAACTCGACACACAAACGCGCGCGCGCGCACTCTCTCACACACACATTGACCTAAGTAAAATCAGAGCCAAATACCTAAAATGGGACAATTCTTACGACTTAGTACAACATACCAAATCAATTACAATGGAAATTCTTACAATTGCCAGTGTTTGGGTCCAGTTCCACAAATACCCGTATTCCGTTCTCCTCGGCACCAAAAGCCTTGAACACTGTGGCGTTGGTTAGGGTTCCATTCTCCGTTTCAGCCAGTCCAGTGCGGCCTTGAAGGGTGAAGGCCAAGTTACTGGTGATCAGAGTTACCATGGTGTATTCTCCCCAGCCGTTAAAAGTGTACTCTCCTCCATCTAGTGTCTTTATATGAGGATCGCCCCACGTAAAGGCTGTACAACGTATAAAACACAGATTGCTTATTACTGCGGTATAATATTATTATTTCAGGCTTTATTAGTATTTCGTAGTAAATAACATATATACGGTTTCTATTCAATGTTGAATCGTAGAGTGTTTATTAAAGTGGTATATTATTTTTTCAGGCTTTATTAGTAATTCGTATCAAATAATATATATAGTTTTTCTAGGCAATGTTGAAATACATAGTGTTTATTAAAGTGGTATAGTATTTTTTCAGGCTTTATTAGTACTTCGTAGTAAATAACATATATAGGGTTTCTACGAAATGTTGAAATACAGATGGCAATCTCTAGCTGGCACAAGACGATAGGTTGAATATGCTCGTAATAACGTGGTAAAGGCAAGCCATGAAATCCTACCACTCCTTCCCCGACCCCCAAATACACACGACAAATCAGTCTGAAGACACCAAAGTTAACGATTCTTTCTTTGATACATATGCACATCAAAGAATGTATAGCATACAAAACAAAGTTAATATGAGGGAAATAGTTTTAGCGACGAACGAAATTCATGAGTAAATCGCAGTTCGTAGTAATAGTATTGTAGTAGAGGAAGGTATATTACTAAAAATAGTATTGATATATTTCTTATTAAACAAAATAATAGCAGAGAATTTGGAAGTTCTTGTAAGAGTAACACGTATACTTGTAGTTTAGTAGGCAACAGTAATAGTACAATTAATAACAGTGGTAGTTTTAGTGGTCTAGTATTTAAACTAATAGACACAGTGTAAGGAGTAATTTAGCAGGCAATACTAGTAGTAGCAATAATAGAATTTAGTTCAGTAAAACATCAATTGAAAGTGGAAAATGGGAGATAACCCACAGAATCTGAAGGGAACCCGTGTAGTGCACTCCCCTACAGGTCGCAGCTTGTGGTACAACTGACAATAGTCCGGGGACGTTGTCTTGTAGCAGCACACTTCACGCGCTTTCTTGTCCTCGAGAAGGTAATCGCTGGCCTGTAAGGCCGGGTTGTATGCTGTGGCCATCCCTGCCAGTGGTCCATCAGTCACAAAATGACCAGCACCCCTCGTGTAGCAGCACTCCTGAAAATGTTTGGACCCAGCATGAAATGTCGCCGTTTACAAAATACATATTACATGATTGTTTTCCATTTAACTATTTAATTTTGTTGACATGGTTATGAAAATAAAATAGATTCGTTAACTAAGATGCATAATGCGTTCTTTCAGTGTATTAATAGTACAATGGAAGATTTCTTTAATTTATTCTAGACTTGTATTTTACACACTTTAAATGTATTAAATTAAATAGTACAACTGAAGATGGTTTAATCTATTAACCAATGTATATTATACGTTTTAACTGAATTAAATAGTACGGTATGAAAAGGGTATATTTATACAAAAAAAAAAATGGAAACAACTTTGAACTTAATTTACAAGTTCTGCAGTCTTTATTGTACTTTGTGAAATTACATTTTTATTGCTATGGTCAATACGCCAAGCCCCATTTTCAATAGTTTTAATTATTCTATGTATCTGGATGAAAACTTGTATGCAAAAGTTTTTATTTTACATTATTTTTAATTTAGAAATTCCGTAAGTATTTTTTTACGGTTATGTTATAAAAAATAATTACTTGTTTATTTCAATTTTTAGTTTTATTCGCGATAAGTAAATTTCTTTCGCTTATGTTCTAGATAAAAAATTCTTATTTCAAAGTTTTACTTATATAATCAATATTTTATGAACTTTTAACAAAGTTTAAAATAGTAGC
Organism: Sinotaia quadrata; assembly: GCA_028829895.1. Classification (NCBI taxonomy): domain Eukaryota; kingdom Metazoa; phylum Mollusca; class Gastropoda; order Architaenioglossa; family Viviparidae; genus Sinotaia; species Sinotaia quadrata. The sequence continues at coordinate 97,648,876 of CM054179.1, read as the reverse complement.
ATTTTTATTTGATAGAAATTGTTAAAATAAAAACCGTACAAGATATTTTACTTATATAATCAATATTTTATGAATTTTTACCGAAGTTTGAAATAGTAGCATTTTTGTTTGGTAAAAATTATTAAAATAAAAACTAAAACAAGCAAAGATATCGCTTTCATATAACAAAGTCAACTTATATTCCAGATTTGAAGACTCTAGTTAGATAAATATTTTTTTCCTTCTTGGCGTCTGGTAATGTGGCCTTAAAATGTACAGTTAAAAATGGTTTAGTCTTTTGTTGACGTGTATATTACACACTTTTCCGTAGGGGGCGACTAGACGACTGCTCCCCAGTGGCAGTCTGAAGCATTCTGCGGTGAAACCAGGATGCCAGTAAGACCAAAGCCAGTTGCCTTGGAGGAACTGTTTGCTGCAAGGACACTCTGGTAGTTGGCGGAAGCCTTCCTGACGCTCTGCATTCAATGGTAGGTTACGATTGTACCAGTCCCGACACTCCTGGTCAGCGCTGTAGCTTTCGCCTACGTTGTAGATCCACATTCCATATCGGCCTGGAGAAATACGTCACAAACAGCGTGAATTACATCTAAGGGCCTGGGGAAATACGTCACAAACAGCGTGAATTACATCTAAAAGCCTGGGGAAATACGTCACAAACAGCGTGAATTACATCTAAAGGCCTGGAGAAATACGTCACAAACAGCGGGAAATACATCTAAAGGCCTGGAGAAATACGTCACAAACAGCGGGAAATACATCTAAAGGCCTGGAGAAATACGTCACAAACAGCGGGAAATACATCTAAAGGCCTGGAGAAATACGTCACAAACAGCGGGAAATACATCTAAAGGCCTGGAGAAATACGTATTCATGCTTTGAAAAAGTGAACTAATTTTGTTAAAAAGGTAATTGTTAAAGACTGGACGTGCACTAAACTTCGAATTTAACAGCATTGCTAACTTGACAAGAGTGACACTATTTCGTGAATAGAGACAGATAATAGGGTACCTGATTAGGATACATAATAATGTTACTTGATTAGTGATGTATAATAGGGTACCCGATTAATGATACATAATAAGGTTACTTGATTAGTGATGTATAATAGGGTATATGATTAGTGATGCATAATAGGGTACCTGAGTTCCCTTTCACACTGTCCAAGGAGGTGAATGCTTCTTCGGTGTCAGAGTAAACGACTTCCACTGCTTCCGCTGGGTTACCGTTGGCCATACCAATGACCAAAGACTCGGCTTTGTGCGCTGCCCACTTCATACTACCTTTCTTGTAGTACACAATGCCGAAAGATCGGAGGCCGTTCGAAATGAGCGCCAGCTGTATTGTCGCTTGCTCTGTCTGGAAATGTGTAGCAGAGGTTGAAAGCATGAGAGAGGAAATTGTTTTTAATAAATACGTCACCAGTAGACATGACCATTTGAATGCTAGAGAGAGGAAATTGATTTTAATAATTACGTCACCAATAATCAAGACCATGTGAATGCAAGAGAGAGGAAATCGTTTATTTATTACGTCACCAATAATCAAGACCATGTGATTGCAAGAGAGAGGAAATCGTTTATTTATTACGTCACCAATAAACATGACCATGTGAATGCAAGAAAGAGGAAATCGTTTATTTATTACGTCACCAATAAACAAGACCATTTGAATGCAAGAGAGAGGAAATCTTTTATTTATTACGTCACCAATAAACATGACCATGTGATTGCAAGAGAGAGGAAATCGTTTATTAATGACGTCACCAATAAACATGACCATTTGAATGCAAGAGAGAGGAAATCGTTTAATAATTACGTCACCAATAAACTTTGGCCATATGAATACAAGAGAAAACTCATTTGCATTCATTATTAATCCATACGATGTCAAGCGTCTGCAATAATCAATTAACTAATCGTCATGACGACATGTTTGAATGGATGGGGAAATACATAGTTGGGACTATAAAAAAATGAAAATCTGTTCATCTTTCTGGTGTTTGCATTTTTCTCTCTTTCTTATTTTCAAGATATATATTAAAGAGAAAGGACAACACCAACATTAAAAACCTTACTGTGGGTTTAGAGCTCTTCCTGTGCGAGACGCGATGCCACGTGACTACAAGAACGAGACTAGCCCTGTAGCTCTTGAAGTTGGTAAATTCTCTCACTTCGGCACTAGCTTTGTCTAAAATGGTCTGGTTTTCCGTGTGTAGCTGATAATAAACACCTGAAACAGTAAACAAAAATTATACCTTAGGCGCTCGAAGAAAGGTGGTAAAGTCGAACAGTTCAAATCAATACTAAACGTTGCTGGCGATCTCCAAACTAAACACAGTTTGTTATTGCTCTATTGAATGCCAGATAATATACGAACACCACAAGGAAATGAAAAAAAAAAGTCTAGGGAAGTGTCATAATCAGAATAAATATTGAAATATCCCATAATAAGTAACGTTAGACATCTTCAATTGCTATTAATATCTTTACTATCAAACACTCTTTTAATTGCTATTATATGATTAGAGATGAAGGTATACTTTTCACGTACATATCAACAAAACACGATTTTATTTGTTTATGTAGTGATCATAATTCGCCTGCTATCACCATCATCAGTCTTGGTCTGAGGTGCTACCATCACCATTTTCGCAATTAAACATTACGGTTACTTATATATATATAATATATATATGTGTGTGTGTGTGTGTGTGTGTGTGTGTGTGTGTGTGTGTGTGTGTGTGTGTGTGTGTGTTGTAGAGAAAGAAATCATTCGAATTAAATAAAAGTGTTCTGGGAAAGAAAAATGTATTTGATAATATAATGTGAGAAAAAAGAAAAAAGGATAGAAAAATAAATATGTTTTCAAGTGTAGAGAAAGAAATCATTCGAATTATATAAAAGTATCCTGGGAGAGAAAAATGTAATTGATAATATAATGTGAGAAAAAAGAAAAAAGGAAAGAAAAGAAAGAAAAATTAACATCAATAATTATGTTTTCAAGTGACCTACCAAATTAATTCGTCAGGACATGCAATAATGAGACCAACCTAAGAACCTCTCACTACACAATAATGATCAACAAAAGTAACCTCTCGAAAAATATATTAGTGATCAAAGTAACATCTCATATCAAATGAATAATGATCAACCAAAGTAACCTCTTGTGATATACAATAGTCATCAAGCAAAGTAAACTCTCACGACATAAAATAGTGACCAACCAAAGGAACCTCTTGTTACATACAATAGTGAACAACCAAAATAACCTCTCACGACATACAATAGTGATCAACCAAAGTAACCTCTTGCGACACATGATATTGACCAACCAAACTAACATGTCAAGATATACAATTTGACAAACTAAAGTACCCTAATACGACATACAATAGTAACGAACCAAAGTAACTGCTTGTTGTAGGCTATGTGCGCTACAGCAGACAAATATCCAAGTTACATCTGGCCAGTAACAATTCATACATATTCTGTAATTTTTATCTTCATTAATTCTACAAAGATATCACTCATATTAAAGGGTATGAACTCTCCAAATTGCTGATGAAACAGTAGAAAAAACTTTAAATCAAACATAAAAAATCAAATACCTCCGTCAGTCGTTCTCTCGCCGATATCTGTGTGGTAGGGACAAATCATCTTTTTATCTTTCTTCATTTTTAGCGCCTTTCCCAAGTCGGGCTGGTCGAAGGACACCATCCCCTTGTTTGCAACCTGACAACAACAAACGACCGTGATGCAAAACCCACTACTTATTATGCTCTGTTAATGATGATGATGAAGAATTATGGGGTCTCTGGTTACTTTGCACTCCTTTGAAATATACTAAAGACGCCAAACTACATGAGGTGTGTCTACAACGATGTGCACAAGATTGTGACAATTTCAGATCTCACCACTTAGAAAATTAATTACGATTTACAAATGTGATTTTCAAGCTAATATTGCATAAAATATCTTAGTAGACTACTTTGGCCTTTGCTATAATTAATAAGGGAGATAATTTGTTCGTGATGAGCAGCATGATAAACTACTATGGTCTTTGCTATAATTAATAAGGGAGATAATTTGTTCGTGATGAGCCAGCATGATAAACTACTATGGTCTTTGCTATAATTAATAAGGGAAATAATTTGTTCGTGATGAGCAGCATGATAAACTACTATGGTCTTTTCTATAATTAATAAGGGAGATAATGTTCGTGATGAGCCAGCATGCACAGCAATTGTGTTTCCGTGCATACGCCACGAAATGTAGTCCCTGAAATTGATGGAAATGTGATCTAAAGCATCGTAAAAATTATATAAATAGTCAAGGTTATCAGTAATTTCACTTTCTAAAGAATATGCACAAATAATGTCGTGCTCCGCCATACAGTGGAATAAAGGAAAACACTTGTCCACAGAAACAAATACTATTTATACATAATCTACATGTAGTATGCAAATAATTAAAATAACTTACATATCCGTCATACTCCAGTGACTTGACTGCAGCAAAAAAACAAAAGGCTAATTCTTTTACAGATAATACATTTAGTATGTTATTCAGATAAACAAAATAACTTACATATACGTCATACTCCAGAGATTTGCCTACAGGAAAGCCTGTCGGTATGTGAACATTGTCGACCTTAGAGTCTCGTTTCGATAAAAAGTCATCGCCAATATTTGGTCCAAATGGATACAATGCTAACCGAAAGAAACAAAAATACACAACATTTCTAGTTAATAATGCATTTGAACATCATTTTTAAAAAAGCTCATCACTAACAAAAACGACTACTCATTAAACACGTCTTACACTTTTGATGTGGATTAGTGAATTTAATTTGGATGCGTAATAAAATATATAACTACTCATTTACTTACATGTTTCTCTGAAAACAGTACATACAAACACTAACTAAAGACATTTCCATTATCATAACCCCGACCTATTATTTGTCACATGCAATCAAACTTTCTTTTCTCAATCGTTACACGCATAACTTTCATTCCATCATAAAGCATCGTAATTCAAATTTATCACTGGTCACACAAATAACTTTTCTTGTATCATAAAGCATCTAATTCAAATTTATCGCCGTCACATCCATACACTTCATTTTATCAGAACTCACTCCCTGTCCGGTTTGTTTCGTTGGAATTATTTGACAGTCAAACAAATCATTTCAGACTGTCTTCTTGATGTTTGCCTCCCGCACAAAAGAAACTACAAATACGCGCATGTACCTTTTAAAAATTAACTCACATAATTATTGTATCTATTCTAATTAAACCATCACATATTTATTCTGAGAAATGAAATCGCACGAAATGCTAAAGAATGTTTAAATAATTATTAATAACTTACGGTACTGTTTGGTAGCATCATCTGTAAAAAAAAAAAGAAGAAAATATTGCAAGGTCATGAAAGTACAAATGCTGGGCATTATTTACATCACATTCAAATTTAATATTGTTTATACATAGCTCTATTAGTAACCCGTAAAGTATTAACCATACATCACATTTAAATTTAATATTGTTTACTCGAAGATGTATTAGAAACCCGTAAAGTATTAACCATATATCACATTTAAATTTAATATTGTTTACACGAAGATGTATTAGTAACCCGTAAAGTATTAACCATACATCACATTTAAATTTAATATTGTTTACACGAAGATGTATTAGTAACCCGTAAAGTATTAACCATACATCACATTTAAATTTAATATTGTTTACACGAAGATGTATTAGTAACGTGCAAGTAATAACCATGCATCCTTCAGATTCCTGCAGACATAGCAAAATTTATACAGAGTACAAGTTTGTGCTTGTGTTTCTGAAGTGTGAGTATGTGTATGCGTGTATGTACGTATATATGCGTGTATACGCCTGTGATCAGAGGTAGGTGTGTTACAATGGATTTACAACGTGTAAACTATAACCATAAATGTTTAACGTCAAGACAAAGAACTGCTTACGAAGTGCAGTCTGAGCAAAGAATAATGTCTGTTATTTTCAGAGTATTCTGAGCAAATTAACATGAGGGGTGGGGGTACTGCTAGGCTTTAATACAATTACATCAATCATGCTAAATATATATATCAGGTATTTCTTCAGTTTTACAACTGTTTTCAAAGCACTGACTCAAGAAATTGCAAACATCACATTCATATATTTGTCGATACGTACACAAGCACAAATATACACATACATACAATCGCCCCCCCCCACACACACACTGAATTACCAAATGTTGTACAATAGTTCTTAAGTAGGTTTATAACCTCAAAAGCTAATAATATGATTATAAGACTGCACTGAGCTTTTGTATTTTGACGAAATGAAACACATATAGTATTAAAGAATTTGGTTGTTGTTTTTTAATTAAACAAAACGAGGATTACTTGCATATAATCAATGGGACAATTAGATGAAAGCGAAATATTTTCTGAATTAAACTTAAACATACCATGACTGAATATCCGTCTTTAATAAAAACTTAACGAAATCAATTATTTTCAAAGAGCTGGAATAGCGTTTTGGTTTTCTTTTCTAAATCAGAATTAAAAAAAAATCAAATGATACAAAACGACCGACTGTTACTCTTAATATTAGACATCATTTAATGGTCCGGGTCGAGAGACTGAGCAGGACACAATGGATGGATTAAAGGATGATATGATGAACGAACAAATGGATGATGTCAAATATGCTTATGTAAAGATTAATTTAGAGATACGTGTAATGAGAGAGGAAGACACAGTAGAAAACTATGCATGGCTACAGTGAATGTAAAATATGGGTGAATTTAACAAACCCGTGCGTTCGTGAATGACGTAATCACTGACCTGAGAAAGGGTCGTACGCGACATAAGTTGCAAGGAAGCCTCGATAGTTGACACTTTTGTCTGACTGGAAAACTACTCTCATGGTATTGCTTTTTGACGTCAGTACGGTTGTACTCATAGTTCCGCATAATCTAAGAATAGAAAGTCATGACATTTTCATCATGATGTAAGCTTCGTAAAATTCATTAGCCATACTTTTGGATTCACGTGAATATTCATGAAATACAATTGCCAATGATCTATCTGAGTTAAAACCTGAAGAATATGTACTTTTTCAATTAATTGTTTCGTGTATTATTTTAAAACTTTACTAGGAAAACATCATATGTCACTAAAAGTAAAAATAAGGTTTTCATTAAGCAAGATGTTTTTGAAACAAAACAAAGGCGAATGCTCAATAAATGTTATTACTATTACTAAAGTGTGGAGCATATCTGGTCCGACAAGGAAATGTGTTTAATGCAATGTTGTTCTGATGAGAAACTTTATCTAGTGCTCTCTAAATAGATCATGCAGACATTCACAGTTTATGTTTCCTAACAGGATAGCAAATACAGAACTGTTTAACCATTTGTTAAAAGATAGATAGATAGATAGATAGATAGACAGATGGATGGATGGATGGATTGGACGGACGGACAGATAGATAGATAGATAGATAGATAGACAGACAGACCCAGACAGACAGATAGGTAGATAGATAGATAGATAGATATCAATATGTCTTTGACATACTTTCTTAGAAGAGTCTCTCCGTCATAAACTGTGACCTTGTCCCATAGACAATTCTTTTGAGCTTCTAACTGAAAGTCACTAAATGTCAGTTTGATTACGTTGCCAGGATCAGAGGTGATAAGCCACGTGCATTCCGTTTGACTCGGGTATTTCTCAGGGTATGTCGGACTTGTAAATGTGCCCTCGGTCGTTGTCAGGTTTTTGGAGCAAGCTGTCGAAAAGAAGAATCGCGAAACACAAAATGTACTACTCTGTGTTAAAGCAAACAAACAAAAAACCGTGAGAACTACATAATGAGTGATAATAGATATATGAATGTTAAGTCAACAGTATATCTAGTTAAATATCTAAAATAATTGAAGATCTATCATTAGAGATTACAGAAGTCATTAAGAGAAACAGAGAATTGAATGTGGATTTGAATGTATTACTTGTTATGTCTCTGCTGAAGTACATGTTTACACAAACACACACACACACACACACACACACACACACACACACACACACACACACACACTGTATTACTTGCTATGTCTTGCTGAAGTATGCGCCTACACACACACACACACACACACACACACTTTATTACTTCCTATATCTCTGCTGAAGTACGCCTGGAACCTCGTGTTTATATTAGACCCATCTGTCACATAGCGAACAAACATTCGTCTTTGAGTTGTCCTTATTATTGTTGGAATGTTGCTGCCGCAGTAACGCGACCCTAGCAGTGGAGCTGTTTCTAAGCCACCGTCTCTCACCTATAATAATAAAATAACATGATAATAATAACAATAAAGATGTTGATGATGATGATGATAGTGGTGGTGTTGGTGATGACGATACCTTGTAACTAAGCAGCAAAAAACAATGAAATGACAATAAACCCACATAGAAATATGTGAGAGAACAGAATCAAAACACCATAAAGTGCATACGTACGAGAAACAATTGTCTCGTCTGTGTCTGACCATATATCAGTCTTTAGCCTGATTGGTGATATGATTTTTTAAAATTTATTTTATTGAGACAAAGGGTATTAGATTTGCAAGATTTTAAACTATAATGTGGTAGCATTGAATGTTATAGTATTATTATTTTACTGCTAGTCAGTCGTATTTTCATTACATGAGCAGTGAATGTTATAGTATTATTATTTTACTGCTAGTCAGTCGTATTTTCATTACATGAGCAGTGAATGTTATAGTATTATTATTTTACTGCTAGTCAGTCGTATTTTCATTACATGAGCAGTGAATGTTATAGTATTATTATTTTACTGCTAGTCAGTCGTATTTTCATTACGTGAGCTTTGAGTGTTGTAGTAATATTATTTTACTCCTAGTCAGTCTTTTCTTCTATACGTGAGCTTAGGCAGTGAGCAATGTTGTAGAGTTAAGGCCAGATTCATGTGCTTATTTCATAGCATAAACCCGGAAACTATGACACTGGATTTGTGAAACTTCTACGCAAAACTGATGTAAGGAAGACATGTCATCTGGTCACCAGAAGAGAGACAAAACTGATGTAAGGACGACATAGCATCTGATCACCAGAAGAGAGACAAAACTGATGTAAGGAAGACATGTCATCTGGTCGCCAGAAGAAAGTCAAAACTGATGTAAGGAAGACATAGCATCTGGTCACCAGAAGAGAGACAAAACCTGCAGTTTTACTTGATAGCAGCTGCAGTGTACAGACGCCACTTTAATTGCAAGTTCACTGCCAGGGAAATAGCATCGTTACTGGGAGTGAGAAAACTTTATTCGTCTCTGTTGTCAGAGCCAAGTGCAATAGACGATCTTAGTTATTGTCTTATGGATTCCAGGACCTTGCCACTGTCATAGGATTTCATTACTTTATAAGTTTCTGCTACGCTACTGTCAAATGCCCTTATTTGTTTCATTTTCAAGTTAGACACAATTCTCTCTCTCTCTCTCTCTCTCTCTCTCTCTCTCTCTCTCTCTCTCTCTCTCTCTCTCTCTCTCTCTCTCTCTCTCTCTCTCTCTACATTATAGAGGTACGAGAGGTCGTAGAGGTCCTATGTTTATATATTTATTAGTTTAATCTATTGCTCTTACTTTATTTACGACATTCATTTATTTTGCTATTAGTAATCTTTGGCGCCTATAATACTTACATTTCGGCCTGCATTATTTTGCCTTCTAGCCTAAGATCTTTCATTATTCTTTTGCCTTTGAGCCTCAGATCTGTCATTATTCTTTGGGGAAGGGATATGTATATGTGTATTTTATTATTGTTGTTTGACTACCATATGTGTGATGATTTTACTTTCGTATGGGAGAAGTGCTTAATATTGCGGATTTTATTTTCCTCTGTGTGTGTACGCGTGCGTTTGAGTGATAATAAGTTTTTTTTTTAAAGCAGCATGATATATGTATGTTTGGTTAATAAATGTTTTTTTTTAATGTTTATTTCAACTTTCCTTTCTGATGTTCTGCACATATCTGCATTGGTTGTGATTTTCTTCCCGTTCCAGTTAATGGAAGGGTAGGCTACTTTCTCTCTCTCTCCTGCTTGTACTCTTATGTTATAATTACCTACCCTTGCAGTCATTTAAGGCATTACACAAACATCGGAAAGATAATAATTTTATTTTTTTCCATGTGACATTCTTGATGTTCCAACCAGAAGCAGGCATCGAAAATAAAAATTTAAAATACTAACTTTCTTTTCCCCAAAATATAATTGTCTGTTGGAAAATATTATCTCTCAACAAGGTTAAGTCAATAAATTAATTCAAAGCACAAACTTGTTGAAATGTTAGCTCAAAATTAATTTTTTATTAGAACATTTAACGTGACCTTTTGTATTTTCATAGGGAATTGATTATATTAATTAAATACTGATTATAAGTTTTAAATTAATTAACATACAATATTCCGTACTTTTAAAAAGTTCTAATTGAATAATACAGTGAGTAAAGAATCTGCTTTAGAAGTGAGATAGTTATATAACTTCAAAGAAAATAATACAATGAGTGAAGAATCTGCTTTAGAAGTGAGATAGTTATATAACTTCAAACAAAATAATACAATGAGTGAAGAATCTGCTTTAGAAGTGAGATAGTTATATAACTTCAAACAAAATAATACAATGAGTGAAGAATCTGCTTTAGAAGTGGGATACTTATATAACTTCAAACAAATTATTACCTCTAAGAACGTGTTTGTGCAATTACTGCCCTTGCTATCCAACAGGAAGTCGGAAAAGCTGAGCTGTACAATGTAGTCTTCCGGTTGGTCGATGTAGAAAGTACACTTTATTTTTTCGTTCATGTTGGCGGGGTAGAAGGGTGAACTGATGTATCCGGACGACACTGTGTAAGTCTGCTCGCACACTATCAAATATAATTTTTTAAAGAAAAATAGTAATTAAAGCTTCAAGTCAGAACCCAGACTGACAGTTTAAAAATGTCACGCGAACAAAACTCTTTTAAGGATAGTATAAACTTTTGTTTGCTTTTCTTGTTGCATATATTCTTTCTCTCTCTCTCTCTCTCTCTCTCTCTCTCTCTCTCTCTCTCTCTCTCTCTCTCTCTCTCTCTCTCTCTCTCTCTCTCTCTCTTCCCACCCAGCAAATTTGTTTCACAAAATGCATGTCTCTCAGATAACCTCTGAACGCGTAAGTAGATATGTCCAAGGTCGTATCTCTCAGATAGCCTCTAAACGCATAAGTAATCAGTTCACATGTCTAGGGCCATATATTGCAGTGCTCAACCACTTAGACATAATATACTGAAATACGATTTAATCTTTGCAATAATGCATTTTTATTTTCATTTAGAATGGTGGACGCGACAAATAGACACTGGTCACGCTTGTGGATGTTTTGAATGTCACGTTCACGACAAGTAGACACTTGTCACACTTGTGGATGTTCTGAATGTCACGTTCACGCAATCTAATGCAGTTACTGGCTCTTAGCCAAGTGATATATTTTCTCTCAGGTAATGCGGACACCCAGAGTTGAGCACGACATTCAAAAACTACCACCAACCAAATGTATCATTAAAATTATTAAACGCATTTCATATGTCTGTATGAGCATTATTATTTAGCATTCATTTAATACTTGTGACCTTATAGTCTGAGACAAATCCAGTATTACTAAACTAGCTGCAAAATCTATATCACAAAATAGTTTTTGTATACAAATTCAGAGTTTAAGTGATCATTATATAATTTTCTTGGATATTCACATTCTGTTACATTACACATGTCATGTACTTGAATGTATTAAATTAACAGGGAATCAAATTCAACAACAATCCACAAACCAGCAAACACGAAGGTTTCAGTTGTTAAGTGACTAATCTGCTTAGTTTATACTTTATTTCTAAAATCGTGATCTATGGCAACACTGATAAAAAAGTGACAAAACGTTATTATTTAACAATAGAGTTAAAAGTCTTGTTATATATGGCTGCTTCTTCCTTCCCTTCCTCTATCCATCTCTTCCAATCTTCCATTTTAAATCACAAGCTACTGTATCACAGTCACACGATTAGCTGACTGGTAAGCTATCAGACTGATTTAACAAAAGTATATTCACATGCACTCAAATAATTGATAAGCTAACTAGTTACTTAAAATGCACATTCAAGGCAAACACTATAATCTCCACACACACTTAAGCAACTAGTTAATTTTTAATTATAATTACTTAAAATAGAGAGTGCATTGAAGATTCTTGAACACTCGTGTAATGTGCCTCCAGAAGGGACATACAGGGCTTTACCTAAATATGAAAGGCAGTGACTTGTTGCAAACCGAGTGAATATGAAACATGTGGTGGCAACAGCTGACATCTTTGAATAGAGAAGAAAGTGGGTAGATGGGAGTTCACTTAATATATATTAAAAGACGGATTTATCTTTTCCTTTAATAAAACTGTTTTAACCTATGAAAATATTATGCGAAAGTAACTGTTGTAGAAAAGAGAAACATTTACAGTGCCCACATATCCACCAACTGAGAGAGACAAGTGGTGTCTTCTGGAGAATTATTATTCTCTTCACTTGTAATTATTTATTGGTGATTAATTAACAATAATAATCATAACCCATAACTAACGTAGCAGAGTTTTCACATATTGCACTATGGATTTATTAATGTTGGACTATTTTCATTGTATTAACCTACTATCCTGGCTGTATGTATAAGGGGGCTCGAGCTATCTTCTAGAATTACCACTATTCTATTCTACATTACATACCTTTCATCTTTCATATATAATCTACAGTTAAAATGGTGAAAGTCTCGTCAATTTAAATGATTACATAAAATATTTATTTCTCTTGAAAGTTGGTCTGTATTTCTCATTTTAAGTGCTTTTAAAGTTTTTAGTTTGATATACATTTAATGTTATTAACAAAAACACACAAAAGTCAGTTGTACTCAAATAATGACAAGCCTTACGTGATGTCCACGACGCTTTAAACCCTTTGCCAGAAACGCTGCCGTCACTCTCAAATCTGAGATACATGAAGTGGTTACTTGTTGTCACTGGTAGAGGTAGGGCGGCACCACACATACGGTCCAGACGTGTGGCTTGCATGCTGTCGCCATCGTGTATCTATTGAAATGTATAGGAATGACGTACGAATGAAATGTATAGGAGTGAGGTACGAATTAAATCTCATATAATGTGTATTTGCCAGGGGTTTTTTTGCTTTTTTGTATTTTAGGGAGATAAAAATATAACACGACGCTATATTAGAAGGCAGACAAGGCATGGCAAAACGCAACAAAAGCAGACTGAATATTATAGTGCTAAACGCAACAAAAGTAGACTGAATATTATAGGGCAAAACGCAACAAAAGTAGACTGAATATTATAGTGCTAAACGCAACAAAAATAGACTGAATATTATAGGGCAAAACGCAACAAAAGTAGACTGAATATTATAGGGCAAAACGCAACAAAAGTAGACTGAATATTATAGGGCAAAACAAGAGAAGACCAGACAATAGAGTAAGTCATACCGACATTGATATCTATATAACATGCGCAGATAGATAGATAGATAGATAGATAGATAGATAGATAGATGGATGGATGGATGGATGGATGGATGGATGGATGGACGGATGGATGGATGGATGGATGGATGGGAATGGATGGATAGATAGATATATAGATGGATAGATATACAGATGGATAGATAGATAGACAGATAGGTAGGTAGGTAGATAGATACATTTTGTGTATAAATAAAGATGTATGTTTTTGTACATGTATATACCCGAAAATATATAAATTTACATTGCATTTCATTTACATGAATAATGAATTATACTATAGGAATATTTATAAACGGAGTTTGAATTCTACAGATTCCTTCACTATAGCTACTCAATATTCATAGTGACTTGCCAAAAGTAATCATCTCCAGTTCTGAACTTTACATGAAAAGAGAATATTATAACAACACTCAAATAAATATTACAAGGTAGTAATTGTCATATGATTATAATGAGTACTGAATATCGCTGTTATACAATAGTTTTATTTATTTGTAAAGAAAACTTGAATTTCCAAACCTCCAAGAAGTCTTTCTCGCATGTCACTGAATCCTCAACACTGAAGTCTGTGAATGTAAGTCTGAGAGGGAAACCTGGCAATCCAATGATGGTCCATTCGCAGAAAGAGTTGTTTGCATAGTTGCTAGGGAAACCAATGGACGTCATTTCCCCTGAACCTCCAGTCAGTGATTCACCACATTTAGGTGAAACTAATAAAACGAATATATTTTAATTTGTTAAGGATGTTATACATTTTGGTGAAACTAGTAAAAGGAATATATTTTAATTTGTTAAGGATGTTATACATTTAGGTGAAACTAGTAAAACGAATATATTTTAATTTGTTAAGGATGTTATACATGTTACCCTTATTGTTGTTATTAGTGTATCTATGGAAATTGTTTTCTATAGACTGTTTAGTTCAATTCTTGATCTAAAAAAATATTCAAAGGTGTTTCCATGTAAATGTGGTCTGGAAGGTATGAACCTGAGTAAGTATGAATTCATATTCCCAATCTTAAATACTGATGGTAATTTAACATTTAAAGTGAACCTTCAGCCTTTTCTCTTTGCTGACTACTGTATGGATAAATCTACAACTGGTAAAATTTTCAAATAAATAAATAAATGCATCTCTGCGTGAGAGATATGGTGTTTGTTCACGCGTTCGCATTATGTATTAGAGAAGAAACGTTTAACCTCACTTTCTCCCTTGGTCAAACATCAACAAAACTTTGGCCGAATTATTTCTTTCGCAGAAATACTAGAGGATTCAGGTTACTATGGTTTCTATCCATAAGTATTTTAACCACTGATTTCCAGGTATTCCTATTTATTTTGAAAATAATGTACCTCTACTTCTATATCAGAAATAATTAACTATTGAAGAAAACTTTTCATCAAGAGTACGTTTCTTGTAAAAACATACTCATGAGCTAATCTTTAAACATCAGGCAATTGACTTCCATTGCATTATAAAAACATATTGCACAATACTGCTGTACTGGGATCATATAGCAAAGCGAACGCGTATTCAAAATCCAGAATAGAAATAAGATATTTTCTGTACAAAGAAATCCATCTTCTAACGCTGTCTGAAAGAGACAGTTTTAGTCAAAGCTGTTTTTGAAATTATATTTAAAATATATGGCCACTCCTTCCATTTTCCCTTTACTCTTTCCGTTCCGTAATTTTCCTTCTATCTATCTATATATCACTTAGTCTTGTCGACCGTTGGGGTACCATATATTACCTGACAACCAGTTTCCTCCATTCCATTATGTTCTCTGATAATCTACTGTATTGCTCAGTTTCAGTCCTGTCCATTCTGAGATGTTATCCTCCCATCTTTTCCTCTGTCTTCCTCTCTTTCGCCCTCCTTGCACAGAACCTTGCATGATTGTCTTGGCAAGCACTGTTGATCGTGTGACATGCCCATACCATTTCATTTTGCGTTTTTTCACAATAGTCAATAGCTCTTCATAGGGACCAAATGCTTACCTAATTCTGTTTCCCATTTCCTCATTCGTGACATGATCTCTATACAAAATGCCAAGCAACCTTCGAAAGCATCTCATTTCAGCAGCTTGTATCCTCCTTTCGAGATCCACAGTGAGGGTCCATGATTCATAGGCATATAAAAACACAGATACAACCAAGAAGGACATCAGTCTGATCTTTGAGCTGACTGAGATGTTTCTGTCTTTCCAAACTGTCTTCAGCCTTGACATTGCTGTTATTGTCAACGCAATCCTGGACGATATTTCTGGTTTCAATCCCTCGTCTGTCATGATGGCTCCTAAGTACTTGAATTTATTAACTATTTTCAGTTTCTGATCACGAATCACGATATCATTGCCAATGCCACTGTGTTGTTGGTCATCAATTTGGTCTTCTCTGCACTGATTTCCATACCAAAAGCAGTAGCTGTCCTGTCCAGTTTTATTTACCAATTGAACTAGCTCCTTCTCATTTTCTGCAAGGCCAATGATGTCATCGGCAAAGCGTGTTAATGTTCTGCCTCCAATACTGACAGCTCCCTCATGGTCTTCCAGAGCATCTGTCATGATTCTTTTAAGGAAGATTTTGAAGAGAGTAGGTGAAAGTAAGCAGCCTTGTCTGACTCCTACTGTTGTCCTGAACCAATCTCCTAATTGGCCATTGAAAAAGACCTAACTGGTGGCCTTGCAGTAAAGGCTTTCTATGATTTTGATCAGGCTGGCATTGCTCTTGTACAGCTTTATGGTGGACCAAAGGGCTGCATGCCATATCCTGTCAAACGAATGCTTAAAATCTACAAAGCCATGGACTATAACCATTTATAAACTATAATTCTAACTGTTGAACTATTCGCTACATGTAACCGTGCTGTCTTACGTTATTTCTTGTTGATTACATTTATGTTTTATACTTAGACCACTTACGTTGGCATCACTCACATTTTATATGTTGTAGTCTGTCACTTCTATTACTTGTTATGTCTGGCTGTATATATTGGGGGGGGGGGGCTCGAGCTATCTTCTAGAACAATCACTCTTCTATTCTATCTGTCTTCTATCTTTCTAACACGTGTGGCTAGCCAAAAGGTGTGTTTGGGGGGAATTAGGATATGGTTATGGATGGCCCTGGATGGTGGAGAATTGACATCTTGCCCATCTCCCAGCAAAACGTCACAGTAATAAGAGTATATTTACCTGTATAGTATAATAAATTTATATGTACGAGTATAACGAGTATAGTGTAATAAGAATATATCTACCTGTAATAAGAGTATATCTACCTGTAGAGTTTAATAAGTGCTTATTCTATGTAAAGTGTAATAAGATAATGTTTATCTGTATAGAGTAATAAGAATATATTTACATGTACGGTGTTATATGAATATGTTCACCTATAAAATGTAATAAGATAATATTAATATAGAGAGTGTTTTAATATTATAATTACTTGTATAATGTAATAAGATAATGTTTACCTGTATAGTGTAATAAAAAGCCAGTTCTCCAATAGTCATTACGACCAGCATTTAACTGTAAGAGGAGGCCTTGAGAAGACATAACAATAGGAGGGGGAATGATTTCACAATACCTGGAAAATGCAAGTAAGTTATTTCATTTTTGCGAGAGAAAAAATGTTTCTCATTTTATAAATAACATAGTATTATAATGAACAAGAGACATATTTTGATTAAGAAAATCAAGATAAAATTTTAATGAAATATACAATAGTATTTGATTAAATAAATTTAGCAGCAGCTACATTAATTTTATAGATGGATGGAAGGACGGACGGATGGACAGACAGAGAGAGAGAGAGAGAGAGAGAGAGAGAGAGAGAGAGAGAGAGAGATTTAAAGACAAACATTTACCGTCACAAAATATTTACATAGGTGGAAACCGTCTTAACAAAGGAGAAGATTATAGTGAGCCCCCATCTACCCACATCTCTCCATTATATGGTCATCAATATGTATAAGAAGGTCAATAAATTTAACAATAAATGTATTAAATAAAATGTACCCCTGTCATGACTTATTCCTGTCATTTTCTATACCCGGTTTAAGAAAACTCTCGACGGATGTAAGTGATGGTTGATGGACAGACAAAATTCACACTATGGGTAATAAATCGCTCGATAAATCTGGCCCCTAGGTGTTTACTGCCAAATGCCCACTCTTTCTAAACACTTTTCCAGGTATGGAAAAATTAAATGAGGTGCGTTCTTTCAATGGGCCATTTCAACAACATGAATATAATCAAAAGAGCATAAACACATTTACATCACTTCATGACAATGTTCGATTAACACTAGAGAATCATTCAATTTATCCTAGCAAGGAAATCAGCAGTCAATTGACATAAATATATAATCAAGTTCATGTATTGTATTTGTGGTTAGTATGTATTATTTAGAAAG
Organism: Sinotaia quadrata; assembly: GCA_028829895.1. Taxonomy (NCBI): domain Eukaryota; kingdom Metazoa; phylum Mollusca; class Gastropoda; order Architaenioglossa; family Viviparidae; genus Sinotaia; species Sinotaia quadrata. The sequence continues at coordinate 97,630,817 of CM054179.1, read as the reverse complement.
GTGTGCCAATGTTTTATAACGAACCTCTTAGCGCGACTGTCAACGTAATTCTCTTATTGTAAATGTTTTGCCTTAACCTTGTTGAAGGATGTTTGTATATATTTGAAGTTATTTACCTGTACGGGGGAATGTTTATGATACAACATTACGAGAGTTGAGCGAGATTCGATCAGGTATATTTTTTGGCTGTGGTTAATGAATAGTTGTTTTATCTCAATGGCCATGGAATAAGTTTATGCTACCCACTATGGACCAACCTAGAGAGAAAGGGGGTAACTGTGGCACGAGATCAACAGGCCAGAGCAACTTTTGTCGGGGCGCCAGCAAAAGTCACCTAATTAGGAGTGACCGGTCCCTGTGCACTGGACCGTGTCTTCACTGTAGCTTCACGCTTTCTTCAGGCGTTGGTTAGTGGTTTGAAGTAATAGTACCCAAAATGTTCCGCTCTCTCAGTCATGCAGACCTCACCTTATTTAAAACCTAGTCTTTGGATGCAAATTTTGTCATTCTTCTTGGTCAGTGTCATTTGTAGCACGAATCCCCCGAGAGATAATCAAATTCCACCGGAAGTGAATTTTGTGTGCAAATTCTTCTTTGGATTTCTCATGAAAAGTGTTGTCCATCAGAAGCGAATATATTCAACTTTGAATGCCAATTTTCTCCCAAGCCGCCACATTTCGATACGCACTAGTCTTCTCTAGACCATGAAATTTGGCTTGGAGATGGATCTTAACTACTGAATGTGCGAAGGTATGTTCCTCTGGAATTTCTACTGGGATAGGAATTTCAGGGAAATTCTTCACTGGACTGTTGTGCATGAAAGGTGTTATTTTGGGGGACCGTTGTCTGAGTGTGCTAGAGACAGTATACTGGTATTCATCCACTAAAATGATAGAACTTATTAAACAATCGGGACAACTAACCCAGTTAACAGGAAAATCATCCACTAAAATGATAGAACTTATTAAACAATCGGGACAACTCACCACAATTAACAGGAAAATCATCCACTAAAATGATAGAACTTATTAAACAATCGGGACAACTCACAACAATTAACAGGACAAAAACCAAACAAACTCTAAGAATATGGGCCAACAGAATACAACTCGGAGACAACCTTCCAAACAACATCCTACTCTTCCACACTAAATGGGATAAACGATGGTACAGGCTCAAATCATCCAAACGAAAAAGAATCACCTAATGGACAGATCAGCACACGCTCTTACCAAATTTCCAAAACTCTACTAAACCAACTAACCGCAATAACATACCCACATACCTCCATCAATATCCATCCCCCCCCCCCGGCTAATAAACATCCCCCCACACATACTTCACTCCTAGGCATCAACAAATATATCCATCCACTCACAAAATACATATAGTACTAGAACATGTCATCAAATACTACCCTGACCATACCAAACTATACACAGATGGATCCAAAAAAGATACATGCACAGGCGCAGCAACCCTCGCACGCAACTTCCTATACACCTATAAACTCAATCCACTTCAGTTAATCATGACCACAAAACTGGTGGTCATTAAAATGGCTCTATCCAACACAATATCATCCATCCATCATCCACCCCAAACATTGATACTCACAGATTTCTACTCATCCATCTACTCATCCCTACAGGCAATTGCTAACCGACATACACTAAACCGAAAACTTGATTTATTTCAGAATCTTATTAAACAAACTCCAACAAATGAAAGCAAACACCTCATTCCTCTGGATCCCCAGCCACAAGGAAATCGCCGGTAATGAAATTGCTGACAAAGGCGCAAATAAAATCTTCGTAAGGTCTCCCCTTACCCACCCATATCTACACCACAGAAATCATGACAACTATGAACAATCATTCAGGATTAACACCCCTCCCCGCTCCCCCCACTTCAGTCACCCAAAATAAAAAAGCCATTAAGGCCGTAATTAAACTCAGACTAAATGCAACTCTCAGTATTTATCACAACAATGAACAATCTAAAACATGCCCATTCTGCAACATTGACAACACAGTAGACAACTTCCTCATCTCCTGTTTACAAGGAGAGAAGAGAAGAACTCAGGAAAAACATCACAATACTACAACTAACATTTGCAACAGATACACTGTTATACCCCTCACAAAACATGCCAAGATAATTCACAAAGCCCTCACATCTTACAAAAAACACACAATATCAACGCCGTTTATACAAACAGAAACAAACAAAAACCCCAGCTACCTTTCTCCCCTCGTCCCAACAGCATCTTCATAAGACAAAACGACAAAAACAACCACACCAACCACACCAACAATGCACATCACAAAAAAGAACCCTTTAAAAGCAGTAGCTTAAAATAGTTTTTAAAAAATACTAACATTTAAAAAAGCTAACAACATTTGCGCCAACGCCGAGCAAGCAACAAAACTCCAGCAACAACACCAGCGCCAGACAAAAGCTGCCAGTACCAAAAAATCTTCAACTCCAACACCAACGCCAGGACTTCCTGAACGCTCGTGAGGGGAGCCAGTCCCAATGGAGCACTATTGATTAGTGAACCTCTTATAATGAGATTATCCACGAAAGCGCCAGTGCGTCGTAAAATGTTATCGTAACCATCACCACCACCGGGTGAGAGACGATCAAACAACAGCACTACACATAGTGTCTTCACCATTCTTCACAACGTATTTCAGCCACAGACACCACAACACAACGCTCAACCGGAATAAAGATACAACTTCAACGCCACAGACACAAGAACCAGAGGGCGCATAACGCAACTCAACGACTTTATTTTCTTTTTAATTTCAAAATCTGACGCCAGCACCAAGTAAGCACCAAGACAACTCCAACAGCAACTTCACCGTTAGCGATCCCCGAATACTCGTGAGGGCAGCACGTCCCACTGGAGCACTACAGATCAGAGAACATCTTATGACGAAATGATCCAAGAAAGCTCCAGTGGTGACGTTAAATTGTTAGCGTAACGTGGTGACGTTAAATTGTGAGTGCATCAGAGGGTGACATGGAATTAGAATTCAGAGTCTTTGTGTGTCTGGAACAGCAGTGCTACATCAGCCAAATAAAGCAATGAAAAGCTACTAGACGTATTCCGCATTTCTGTCACTGTTGTTGCCCGTTGGTGCGAAAGATTTGATTTGAACTGACCCCATCTATTTCATAAGAATGAATGGCGCTCATGTCTCTTTTGTTCTTAACAAAAATGACTATTAGAATCGTGTCTGCCTTTCCATATTTAGAGATCTGTGAGCCAAACTTACCTTCCCAAATATGTCTGGGAGATGCCTTGTGCGAAAGTGTAGATGTAAAAATATCCGTCGTAATAACCGTCACAGCCAAAATCGAAATGGTCGAAGGCAAGTCTAAGAGATTCGTTAGACGCAACTTCAATCGTCCATTGGCAGAAGGCATTTCGAGGAAAAGAGCCAGGATAGCCAGGGCTCGAGATGTGCCCTTGTGAGTTCAAAACCCAGCTGGTGTTATCACATCCTGTGTAGAAACAAGAAACAATAGTACCAGGAATAATAAAACAATTGTCGAGAACATGAGAAATAACAATGAAATAATTCAGACAGTCATCGAGTACATGAGCAATATTCAACTGCGTTATCATCCAAACCTAAAAGGAAAACAACCCTAAAGAAAGAAAGAAAGAATGAATGAAAGAAAGAATTATATTTCATTCAAATGAATGTAGAAATGTATGTAGAAATGAATGTAGAAATGAATGTAGAAACGTTTGTAGGAATGAATGTAGAAATGAATGTAGAAATGAATGTAGAAATATATGTGGAAATAAATGTAGAAATATATAAATTAATGTAGAAATGTATATAGAAATGTATGTAGAAATGTATGTGGAAAAATGAATGAAGAAATGAATGTAGAAATATATATAGAAATGGATGTAGAAATGAATGTAGAAACGTATGTAGAAATGTATGTAGAAATTAATGTAGAAATGCATATAGAAATGAATGAATGTAGAATTATTTATAAAAATAAATGTGGATATTATTTATTTTAAATATTCCAAAGGTATCTTCCTGACGATTGTAAGAAACAGTACTTTTAGGAAAGCAAATGAACTGTTGTGGTAACTATTTCAATTATGTAAAATCATAATTCGTAGAATCATTAAATTAATTAATGAATATAATTTTTTGAAGAAAATCACCAGCATTATATTTGTAGTTTGGTTATTTGTAGATAACTCTTGTTTACTCGCGCCCTAAGTTTTGGCAAGCTGTATGTGCGGTACGATAAATCTTTTATTGTATATTTTATTTAATCGTGTTCATGGTTGCCCGAAGGCTGTGTCTTTGTGTGTGAGTGTGTTTTGATGCAGTCACTAAATTATTAGATTATTGTCTTTACCCAGTGCTCTATTCTACACGGAAACGGAAATGCTACATGGGAAGATCATAGTCAACTGTTGGGACTAGTGACTGTTAGATCTGAGGTGGTCACATGATAGGACCATACTAGATCAGTGACTGTTAAATCTACTTTGGCCACAAGGTAGAGCCATGCTGAACTAGTAACTGTTAGATCTAATGTGACTACAAGATAGAGCCATGCTGAACTAGTAACTGTTAGATCTAATGTGACTACAAGATAGAGCCATGCTAAACTAGTGACTGTCAGAGCTAATGTGGCCACATGATAGGACCATTCTAGTGTCTGTTAGATCTAATGTGGCCACGAGATAGAACCATGCTGTACACCAAGCGATCAAAGTGACTACCTTGATGTGAGTGAGGAAGGAATCGACCGGCCAGGTTGTGGCCAAAATCTTCTCTATCGGGTGCAATCAAATATACTATCTTGGAAAGATCACGCCAAGAGCACTTAATCCTGTGAACTAAGAAGAGGCCAAAGGCACCGAGCTGGCCGTTTGTACTCCAGAGCAGATCAGATTAAACCTGCCGATATAATCCCGACACAAACCATTCCTTTGTGAACCTTGGAGGATATTCCTGTTTTGTAATCGAGTTAGTTTAGACCTTTTCAATGTTTATGGTATTTCTAAATACTTTCAATGTTTTATTGTCTTACATTTGAAAAGAAAGTAGTTCATTGTTTTTTTTAATTTAAGCCGCTGTTATCCAGACTTTAATATTACTGTTATCTATGCCAAAACGAAAGTAGTAATACCAGAGGCGCGTTTTTCGTATCTCATCTGAAAGCCAGTGTCCACATCAGATCCATCTGACACAAAACGGACGATGGTCGATTGATATGTGATCACTTCCGCCGGAAGTGAATGACCACACAACCTCGTCGTTCGGGAGACCGCAGTGTTGTGCTCTGATAGTTCCTGTATCTGAAATTCAAATTAGCACGATCACGATGATAAAACGGAAGCAAATTTAAAATCCTAAATAAACAGGTCCATGTATTTGCACTTTAAACTAACCACATGAGAGGCGATTCTTCAATTAATTTCCTTTATAATATCTACTATGTGCAATATTTACAAACGTAGGGCCTACACTTATGACAGTTAAATACCCCATGGAAATTAAGATATGTATGTCGATAATTTATTGTTTCAAACTAAATTTCTTTCGTCAACATATTGGTAAGCAGATTTAAACTACAATATTAAACATCTTTATGCATCATAACAAATAAATGATATAAAGAAAAATGCATTGCAGTTAGACCGTGTCCAAGCAAAGGACAATGCACCAAGTTCTAAAACGTGGACACTACTTTGAAACTCGCGTCCTTATTTTCCCTGCAGAAGCTGTTCAAACTATAAACACAATGGACACGAATGCAAATAAAAATCAATAACAAAATAACAATCGACGCCAACGTTTTGTTCCTAATCGTTGTCAGTTTTTTTTTAATTTTTCTGTTGCCTATTTTACATACACATATTATAACCAATAAATTGAAATATAACTACACTTACTTTATATCATTATTTACAAAGAACTACAGCATAAAATACAATAACAAAACTACAACACAACAAAAGCAAAAGCAACACACATTTTCTAAAGCAAACAGAACTGAAAATCTACAACAACAAAACTATAAAAAGAAGAAGGAAACAAAATTGCATGAACAATAATCATTATAAGTGATAAACTTTAGAGAACTTGCACAAGGATCGCTCTCACCTCAACAAAGTCTTTGATACAAGAGCCGTTAACTTCCGGTGCCTGGAGTTTGAAATCATCGAACGTGAAGACGATATGGAAGCCAGGGTCGGTGAGGTCAATGCGATAATTGCACTGTAGGTCATTTAAGTAGTTGTTGGGGTAGAAAGGCGAGGTTATGACACCACTGACAGAGGAAAATGTTTTTTCACAAACTGCAGAAAACAGGAAAACGCGGATGTAAAGTAAATTCATTATTAGTGTTAAACGTATATCTACGAAGATATTTCATAAAGCACTCGTTATTGAAGTTGGTGCTGTTTAGATCAAGTTTATATTTTTTATTAAATACCGTGTGAGGTTATAAACCGACATAGTGTGTGAGGTTGTCAGGTGACATAGCTTGTGATATTATCAAGTGAGATAGTATGTGAGGTAATCAAGTGAAATAATATGTTATGTTTACAAATAACATAGAATGTAAGGTTACAGGTGCATGTTGTTATCAAGTGAGATAACATGTGATGTTGTCAAGTGAGAAAGTTTGTGGTTATGAAGTGACATAGTATGTGATGACAGTGTATATGATGATATCAAATGATATAGTATGTGATGTTATCAAGTGACATATTATGTAATGTTATCAAGTGAGATAGTACGTCAGGTTAACAATTGACATAGTATGGCATTTTATCGTGTGAGATAATATGTGAGGTTATGAAGTGAGATAGTATTTGATGTTATTAAGTGACATAGTAAGTTATGTTATCAAATGAGATATCATGTTAGAATTTCAAGTTAAATAGTATGTGATGTTCTCAAGTGACAACGAGTATTATGTATGTGATGTTATGAAGTTAGATAGTATGTGATGTTATCAAGTGACATAGTTTGTGATGTTATCACGTGACATTGTATATGAGGTTATCAAGTGAGAGAGTAAGAGAGATTATCAAGTGACATAGTAGATGATATTATCAAGTGAGATAGTATTTGTGGTTATCAAGTGTCATAATTTGTTAAGTTAACAAGTGAGATAATATTTGAAGTTATCGAGAGAGTATGTGAGGTTATCAAATGGTATATTATGTTATGTTATAAAATAAGATAGTATGTTATGAAATATTATGTGATGTTCTCGAGTGACACAGTATGTTATGTATGTGATGTTATGAAGTGAGATCATATGTGAGAGTTTCAAGAGATATATTATGTGATGTTATCAAGTTACATAGTAAGTGATATTATCAAATGATGTTATCACGTGACATTGTATATGAAGTTATAAAGTGAGAGTGTATGAGACATTATCAAGTGACATATTGGGTTATGTTATTAAGTGACATATTGGGTTATGTTATCAAGTGACATATTGGGTTATGTTATCAAGTGAGATAATATTTGAGGCTATCAAGTTATAATATGATGTTATGATATGACATAGTATGTGATGTTACCAAGTGATAGAGTGCGTTATGTTTTCAAATGAGATAGTATGTTAAGATATCAAGTGAAATATGTGATGTTCTAAAGTGGCATAGTGTGCGATGTATGTTATGAAATGAAATCATATGTGAGAGATTTTAAGAGACATAATGTAATGCTATCACGTGATATACTAGGTTATGTTATAAAGTGAGATAGTATTTAAGGTTATCAAGTGACATAGTTTGTTAGGTTATTAAGTGAGATAACATGTGAGGTTATTAAGTGTTATAGTATGTGATGTTATCAAAACAGAGGGTACGTTATGTTATCAAATTAAATGGTATGTTAGGAAATCAAGTGAAATATTTTGAGATGTTCTCAAGTGACATAGTGTATTACGTATGTGATGTTATGAAGTGGATTTCGTACGTGAGAGTTTTCAAGAGAGCTACTATGTGGTGTTATCAAGTGACATAGTATGTTGATACGTGATATTTTATATGAGGATATCAGGTGAGAGAGTATATGAGGTTACCGCGTGACATAGTAGATGATGTTATTAAAAGAGATATTATTTGAGATTTTTGACATTGTATGTTAGGTTATCACATCAGACAATATATGAGAATATCAAGTTACATAGTAAGTGATGTTACGAAGTGACATAGTATGCGATGTTCGCAACTGAGATAGTTTGCGATGTTATCAAAGTGATATAGTATGTGAAATTATCAATTGAGATATTATGTATTGTTATCAATTAACATATGTGAAGTTATCAAGTGATATAGCATGTGATATTATCAAGAGTCATTTTATTTCATGTTACCAGGTTGTCATGTGATATTGAATGTGAGGTTATCAATTGAGAGATTATCAAGTGATACAGTAGGTCATGATATCAAGTGAGATAATATGTGAGGTTATCAAGAGACATGGTATTTTATGTTATCAAATTAGATAGTATGTTAGAATATCAAGTGAAATAGTATGTGATGTTCTCAGGTGACATTATGTGTGATTTTATCTTGTGACATTGTATGTCAGGTTATCAAGTGAGAGAGTACGAGAGATTATCCAATGACATAATTTGTTAGGTTATCAAGTGAGATAATATGTGATGTTATGAAGTGAAATAGTACGTTATGTTATCAAATGTGATAGTATGGTACGATATAAAGAGAAATAGTAAGTGATGTTCCCAAGTGATAGAGAGTGTTGTGCATGTGATGTTACGAAGTGAAATGGTGTGTGAGAGCTTTCAAGGGATATACTATGCGATATTATCATGATATAGTATGTGATGTTATCACTTGATATTGTATATGAGGATATCAAGTGAGAGAGTATATGAGATTATCAAGTGATATAGTAGGTAATGTTATCAACTGAGATAGTATTTGATGTTATGAAGTTACATAGTATGCTAGGTTATCAAATGAGATAATGTGCGAGAATATCAAGTGACATAGCATGCGATGTTCGCAAATGAGATAGTATTTGTGATTATCAAGTGACATATTATCTAATCGTTTTAATATATATGTATCCGGAAGTCTGCTGTTTTTGCACACCCATAATGTTAGTAGAGAGAACCCTAACCTTAACCCATAAAGTAATTAGGCAGTAGAAATAAACTTGTATAAGTGAAAAAATATATAAAAACGAATGTTAATTATGTTATTACAAATTGCCTTTGGAGAAATGCCGGTCAGGTTTACCCAGGATGCTTTCGACTTTCTAAATTGTGTGTAAGGGTGAGGTGCTGATAGGTCATGTATGATGAATTGGGATTAAGGACTAAGAAGAAATGTTAACAGTTTGTTAAAACAGAAATCTAATTATAAAAGAGAACTGCTTTCTTTTTTCACATTTTCTATACTCTCCTTTCTGTTCTGAGTGTGTGTGTGTGTGTGTGTGTGTGTGTGTGTGTGTGTGTGTGTGTGTGTGTGTGTGTGTGTGCACTTATTTAAATTAGGGCAAACTTCCCAAAACAATGAAGAGTTGAAGGCATGTAAACAGAATGGACGTACAAAGTGAGAGGAAAGATGAGATATATAGTTTTGTATCATAGTAAAGTATTTTCGTAGAATAGTAGTTTATAGCATGCAAATAAACTGGACGTACTTTGCTAAGGAAAGAGAGAAGAAAGATTATATACATATACATACGTAAATTGTTTTCATATTAAATCATTATCATAAAAAAGTATAATATACACTTAAGCGCAATTAGAAAATTCCCATCTAAAAGATATGAATGGAACTAGAATCTTTTCGAGTATCAATGTGAAACCAAGAATCATTTTAAATCCAAGAAATTGGGCATGTTTGTCCTTTCACTGAAGACCTTTCTAAAACTCACCGGTCGCCCAGTTTGCTGTAAACCCTCGACCGGTCACGTTCCAGTTTGTCAAAAAGTTCACGAACAACGTGGGACCTGAAGATGACGTAACGACGCTGTCTTGCCGGGATTCACACCCTTTAAATCGCACTGGACCACCAGCATTGTCTCCGTCATAGACCTGTACAAAGAGAAAACTGGCATTATTGACAGTTACTGTCAGCAGTTTTAAATCGCACTGGACCACCAGCATTGTCTCCGTCATAGACCTGTACAAAGAGAAAACTGGCATTATTGACAGTTACTGTCAGCAGTTTTAAATCGCACTGGACCACCAGCATTGTCTCCGTCATAGACCTGTACAAAGAGAAAACTGGCATTATTGACAGTTAGTCAGCAGTTTTAAATCGCACTGGACCACCAGCATTGTCTCCGTCATAGACCTGTACAAAGAGAAAACTGGCATTATTGACAGTTAGTCAGCAGTTTTAAATCGCACTGGACCACCAGCATTGTCTCCGTCATAGACCTGAACAAAGAGAAAACTGGCATTATTGACAGTTAGTCAGCAGTTTTAAATCGCACTGTAGCACGAACATTACCTTACAAACTACACAACCCATAATGAAAATATTGTCATTGTATTCACTGTAAGGAACGTGAGTGTCAGAGAAAACTGTTTACACTTAATAAAGAATCTACACGGCAAGAACAAATTCAGTTTATACATCTATGACATTTTCTTAGCAAATAACGTGGGTCCCCTCCGCTCATAATTGAGATAGATGGATAGATAGATAGATAGATAGATAGATAGATAGATAGATAGATAGATAGATAGATAGATAGATAACTATTTACCGTATTAGACACATTTTAAAAAAATCCCATCGTTTACGTTTATAGGCCAATTAGTCATACAGTACAATAATTAATTAGTTGACGTTCCCTTCTTGGACCCGAGACTTTATTCCCCCATTTAAATTCATTAGCAATCATTTATTCATATATGGCTCGCCCCACAAGCCAGTCCTAATTAATGGCCATTCCAAAGAATTAATTACGATATGGGATAAGACAACAAAAAATAATAATGAGAACAATAACAGAAGAAAAATAATTTTGAGAATCAATAAATACAAATAAGCACGTGTACTGTCCCACACTGCCCCTTGTAGGTTTTAGAGAACAGATTGTCAGTGTTCAGTTATTTGAAGTAAAGTATTCAGCCTGTCCCTTCAAAGATGATAAACAATCTGACTTATGCTCTTAGAATCTGTGTTCACATGATCTCCATTGAAGGGAGGCTCCTTACTACACACCACAGACGATATTTGTATATTGAGGAGATCTTCAGATCAAATCAACAATAGAAAGGAAAAGGGCCCAGCTTCTATTGTTCACATAATGGGAAAATGGGAAATAGCTTGTATAATTACTATGTTAAATATTATGTACCTGTTAACCAAGGGGCAAACAATGTCGCTTACAATAGTGTTATTTCATCCCAAAAAAACTTTAGTGTACATGCTAACTTAGAGTTTCAAAGAATTTCTATAATATTGGATCAGTTAGGAAACTTGACAATAAACATTTTAAGACCTCAAAAATTCACGTTTTATCATCACAGACTTCAATAAATATTTTCCACATAACCACTCAATTACAGTTAAAAAATACTGAACTTTATAATTTAGTTTAATTCAAATCAAATAATATTACAATGAATAAAGAAAAAAAGCACTTCACAACAGGTGGTCACTGCAATTTTATCATCCTATGTGAGCATTTAACCACTGCTAATGCCACACAATACCTCTCTGAAAGGAAATATACACTAGCATTTAAGCATACAAAAACATCATCAATAAAAGTAATAAAATCTCTTTCTATTTCTGATGAAAATTAAAGCTTCATTATTATTCAAAGCGTTTGACTTTTCTGCCTGAAATCACTTGAACCACACAGTAGACGCGGCTACTTCAATTTTTATCTGTATACTTAGAATTGTATCTTACCTCTTTGTACTTCTCTGCCAATCATGGGTTTAAATTTTACCATATTTTTACTGTACCAAGATTGTACTGTATTTTGTATTTCTTTTACCATACCAAAACATCGATTTAAATCTTACTATTTTTTTCTTACTCTTCTTACAGAGAGCCACAACAAATTGTACATTGGTTGTCCAATCATGCAACGTTTGACTTTGGAGTTGTTCTATCTTATAGGAAGTGAAAAAGGATAATAAGCTTAACATGTCACGCTATGTATAGAGACATATGTTACATAATGGATAATTTAATCTATAAATTATATTTAATAATATCTTAATTCACTTACTGTTAATGAGTCATACATGCAGGCGGGTGAAGATTGTATATCTTGCTCTTGTATTTCTAGCCGAAGAGTAAAGGCTGCGTCAACCCGAATAACCCACTCACAGACCAGCAAGTTGGCGTAGTTGTTGGGAAAGCCAGGCGAGCTAATGCTTCCTTGTAGTGTGGTGAATTCTCCCCCACAGGTTCTGTTTACTGGAATAATCATGAAGTACTTCGTTATCTTCTCCATTATGAATTATGTTCGACGCTGGATACTTTAATAAATTACTTATTAATTTATGTTCTTAAGTTTGCATTTTTAAGCAGTAAATTTATATCCACGTCGTTTTTACAGCATTGGATAGTATACAGTATGCAGTAATATAGTAGCATATGTCAAGCACATTGAAATCAAGTCTAACGAAAACACAATCTGTTTGAAATCAATTCTAAGAAAAACATATTCTGTTTGAAATCAAATCTAACAAAAACATATTTTTGTCGCAAATCTAACGGAGGAGGAAACTAAGTACAGTAATAATAACCTAAGTATTCAGTCGAATTACGAAATTAAAGTATAAACATGTTTACCTTGTTTACCGTCTACAGATTTGTAGAATCCACGGAAGGAAGCAGACAAATAATAATTATTATGATGTAGCACTAGGACCAGGTTATTTGTATGTGACGTTATGAGGGTGTGTGGACCATTATCACACAACCTGCAAATGAAGAGGCATGTTTTGAAAATTAATTATTACTTAATTTAATTAAGAGACTATGATGTCTAGAAAAATATTAACCATCGAGCGCAAATTGTGTAGATTAATTATTTATGTGTATACCATATGCACATGTGTGTGCCAGTGTGCATGTAGGTGTGTAGGGTTAACTTTTAGTCTTCTCCTAAATAATAATATAATACAAAGTACTTTCAATTAATTGAAACACTTCACATTTTTGTCAAATTTGTTAGGATAATATAAAAAAATACATATTTTAATTTGAAAGCATTGCACATAAATTATATTATTTCGATACTAAAAATGAAACATACCTGTAGGTAAAATTTTCACCTAAGTTGTCAAATCCGTCATAAATTTTCAAATACAAGTAGTCGCACGGACAGACGTAGTAGTAGTGACAGTACTGGTAATAATACTCCATTGCAAACTGCACAACAGACCCTTGTTCGACGCTAATATTCCAGACGCAAAATCCACGCTCGTTACAGCTCGTGGACGTCAAAGGGCCTTCACTTTCTTGGAAGTGGATGTAGGTGTCTCCCGGGCCTGTGTATTGACAGCAAGACATAGTTATCTGCACGGTTTGTGATATATGCAACGCGCTGAGTAATCAAATGATGTTTGTTATTGCATTATGCTTGGTCTCACTGTTTTACTGTTTTACTGTTTTGGGGATAAATATAGTAACGTAAAGGGAATGAATTCCCCAAAGAATTTTAAAATGAGACACAGCATGAATGTTTAACATACAATGAAAGATGACAAAACAAATGTCATATTTGCAGAAAGATATCATATATATATACGCAGTCACACCAACGTACATATACACAGGCACACGAACAACTCACCTCATACCATACGTACAAGACACACACAACTGCTTATATACCCATGCTCACACACTCACACAATATACGGAAACAAACAAACAACATACAATTTTAATTTTCGACTTTGCTGTGCCTTCTCAAGTGTAATATGATCAGCACAATTTATACAAGCAGAAATCTCTCAAAATAGTACCATATAGTGCTCGATGAAATGAAGTAATTTCACTTTCTTAAGCCTGATACTGAAGTTTTGATTTGTTTTTAATAATCTGGATATAAGATAGACAATTCACCGAGTGAGGCAAGGAATGTACTCTGTTGAAACGTTAGGCTTAGACTGACGTGCGCGCCAAAACACATGAAATGTGAACAGAGTAAATATAAGAAAATATCAGTTTTAAAGAAAGAGTTCAAATGAGCTCTAATTAACCATACTGCAGTTTCTGAAATTTTAATGACTTTTGTGACTTTACTTTACACCCCTTAGTTCCTGATTATTATTGTTATTACATAATAATTTTAATAATCTATAACTAATTACAAGTGATGGAGAAATATTAATTTTATTAATAATTCTCCCAGGAAACACCATTCTTCCCTCACTTGGCAGATTATACGGGTGTAGTAAAAGTCTTCTCTTTTCCACAACAATAAGACAGACGTTTTACTGTCACACGATATTTTCGCAGGTGGAAACCTCTTACTAGAGGAATAATAAAAATTTATATTTATTTCTATTTAATGAGACCCATCCACCCACTATTATTCTAACATATAGTTTAATAATATGTGCAAGAAGTTTAATAAATTAACAGTAAATTTATTTAAATAAACAAACAAATATGACAAAAACAATGAAAAGATTATTTGACATTAATATTCCAGGAAACAACATTAAGATAAATTGGATACTTATTCAGTCTTATATTCCAACACATAATTCAGCTTTCAGAATAGTATCAATATAAATCACAGGTCTATTCCCATTATAGATGAAATGGAGTTTTAGAGTGACAGAATAATAGTTTGTACATAACCTGTTCAATGGCTGCTTTCAGAACAATATCACCGGTTTATTGCTCACAACAGAATAATCAATCTTTCACAAGCCTTGCTAAGCACATGTAGATTGTTCCATCACTGTAGATCTCTCAAGAATAATCTAGGCACATGTTCGCTGTATTAGGTTTAACGAACTTCTAGAAAGTTCCACAGTGGCTTTAGACACAATTGCCAATGCACACAAACAAGGTGCAGTGAATCAACACAACTGCCACACTTAATGAATGGAAACTTCTCCAATTTACATCAAGTGTATAAAAAAAGAAAGGGAGGAAAGTGCTTGTTGGTGACCATTTTTACATGACCGAACTTGAGTTAAGTCAAAATTAAAGTGATTAAAATATAGGACTTTCTTCATCAAGAAAGTTTCAATCTCTATCTAATTCATCATTTGTAACCATTAAACTATTACATAGCAAAACTTACTCATCCCCTATGGACTGGCTTAGATCAGCAAGTTCCAGCATATTCGTTACATGAATTGTTCTTTTAACTCTGGTACTTACAAAAATAACATCAAGTGCAGTTCCCAAAGGTCAGGTTACATTGACATTTAACAAATTATATAATAATTAATTTTTAAAATACGAACAAATATTATACACTCGACACAATTAATTTTCAATCGTTTGAGATTAGCGCAATCAGGGATGATAAATAGATTTTGTACTGTCATCATGAAGTTATTGTAATGAAGCAATGACGTATCCCTTTAATGAACAAAACTATTTACTTATTATTAATTTCAATTTATTTCAATTAAATGAGCATTATCCACTGTCTAGAGTGCAATGCGAGCACGGCCATCGTGATGTTCGCCCATAGTTTATCATGTCCATCTTACTGACTAAACAAGTATACTCGAAGACATGACACATGAAATCTTTTGTTATCGAGATTCAGACGTCACGTAAGATCGTATCTATAGACCATTGTCGGCACTTCTGTGTCACTGAGGGATATCACTGGAAAGACCGACAATGACCTCCACAACCGACATTTAGACACCGCACGTATTGTCACTTGTTGTGTCTACCGTCCAGAGTCAAGAGAAAGTTACTGGCTGTCGTGCAAGCCTACCAAATTAACTCCAGACAGGTGCCTGGTGCCGAGTGGGGTTTCCATGACAAAACATTTTAACCTTTAGACCTTGCCAGTCACGTACTCTTACAGTCGAAAATTAAGTGAGCCTCCACAGCTATCTGTGAGAGTTTGTCAGGATTGAGAGAGAGAGAGAGAGAGAGAGAGAGAGAGAGAGAGAGAGAGAGAGAGAGAGAGAGAGAGAGAGAGAGAGAGAGAGAGATGTCGAATTATTTTAGTTAATGTCATTAGCTTTCTTTAATTCGTGTTTGTCATTCCTAAATGATGTTGTACTAGACGGGGCATTGGGGGGAGAGGGTTTGCTGGAAAATTAATTTAGCATATTGTTCTTCGTTTGTAGTGTTTGTACATCTGTATCACTGTGAGATCTGTTTGTCTTCAAGTTCAATAATGTACGAGTGTAGATAGGTGAACACTCAATATATTGTAACAATGGTCCGGAAGTGGGTAAATAGGCAAAATACAATAAGTATAATTTATATTAAGAAAATGACAACATGCAAATAAATTAGTTTGCCTCTTTTGCATAAATCAATCACATGCATTGTATTTGTGTTACCTGCAGACCACAGAGCTTTAAAACCTCGTCCAGTGTTATCCCAATTGGAACGAAATTTAAGTTCCATTTGATTGCCCGTTGAAAAGAGGTATTTGTAAAATGTGCCAGGCGAGTTGTACGTTGTACAATCAACAGTCATTGTTGACATGGATACATTGTCACCTCCAATGATCTGTAAAGTCACAAGAGAAATAAGATTTTAAAATAGGGGGTTATTAAATACACGATCTCCAATTGAAATTTACGCTTCGAGAAGAAATAATTATTAGATTCGTTGTGCGAGTTATATTTTTTAATTTCGCTCTTTGTGAATCAACACGTCAAACACATACACACAATCACAGCTCCCTCTACTTATACACACTCGTATACACGCACACGCAATACACACCTCACTCCTTGTCAAAATACATTGTAATAAATTGTAAATCATTATGTAGGTAGTATTTCAAATCACATCATCACAATAACATATTTTTATTTCAAACTGATCTAATCAAAACAGTTTATTACTAGTTTTGCATAACTTTCGTTGCATACCTTGATTTATTTATAGAATACAATCAATAAATCCACATTACACATTTCGTTGTATGAAATAAAACATAGCTATCCCCTAAGGAGTCAAACATGCAGTTGTATGAAATAAAGCATTGTTAACCTCTAAGGAGTCACACATGCAGTTGTATGAAATAAAACATAGTTAACCTCTAAGGAGTCAAGCATGCAGTTGTAAGCTGATGCTATATCAATGTCTCGAATTTCAAGTTGAACTCTCAGTCCAGGTTCTACAGTGATGGTCCAATCACATATCAAAAGGTTGTCATAGTTATTTGGATAATTAGGTGTAGTTATGACTCCTTCCGAGCCCGATAGGTCCCCTCCACATTGCCGATTTACTGGTAAAATATAAACACACAGTATCACTTGGTTTGATCTAACCGAATGCCGATTTACTGATATAACACATACAATTACTTGTTGTGTTCTAAACACATAATTGACTTGTTTTGTTCTAAACACATAATTGACTTGTTTTGTTCTAAACACATAATTGACTTGTTTTGTTCCAAACACATAATTGACTTGTTTTGTTCCAAACACATTATTGACTTGTTTTGTTCTAAGAACATAATTCACTTGTTTTGTTCCAAACACATAAGTGACTTGTTTGTCTAACCATAACCGAATACAGTAAATGTATTTGAAAGATTTCCTTTCCCACGTTCAAAATGTTTGTGTCTGTCAGCAACTTTCGAACTCATTGCAAATCGAATATAATGTTACTCACCGATGTTTAGTGTTTTCTTTATTTTTTCCATTAAATACTTTTATTATCTCGTCTCTATCCCTCTCACTCACTCATTCAGCACAAACACATGTATACACAAATTAACATTACTATATCAATTAATATATTTGTGCAGACCATACATATTTATGTCCAACTCCTACCATCAATTAATATATTTGTGCAGACCATACACATTTATGTCCAAATCCTACCATCAATTAATATATTTGTGCAGACCATACATATTTATGTCCAAATCCTACCATCAATTAATATATTTGTGCAGACCATACATATTTATGTCCAAATCCTACCATCAATTAATATATTTGTGCAGACCATACATATTTATGTCCAAATCCTACCATTAATTAATATATTTTGGCAAACCATACATATTTATGTCCAAATCCTACCATTAATTAATATATTTTGGCAAACCATACATATTTAAGTCCAAATCATACCATTAATTAATATATTTTGGCAAACCATACATATTTATGTCCAAATCCTACCATTAATTAATATATTTTGGCAAACCATACATATTTATGTCCAAATCCTACCATTAATTAATATATTTTGGCAAACCATACATATTTATGTCCAAATCATACCATTAATTAATATATTTTGGCAAACCATACATATTTATGTCCAAATCATACCATTAATTAATTTATTTTGGCAAACCATACATATTTATGTCCAAATCATACCATTAATTAATATATTTTGGCAAACCATACATATTTATTCCAAATCATACCATTAATTAATATATTTTGGCAAACCATACATATTTATGTCCAAATCATACCATTAGTCTCATTGACAGACTTGTACATTGCATTGACGTGAGCGGTGGAACGTAGGTAGTTGTATCTTAAGACGACCACCATATTGTTTGTCGATGATGTTATCAACCTTGGCCCAAAGGGAGAGTTTTGAGGACAAGAACTGAAAAATGCCATAAATGAGACTGCAATTTGTAAGCACCTTGTTACATGCATTATTTATTAGTCTATGTGCAAAAATAAATAAACAAAGAAATAATTGACTGATTGACGCTTTGAAAAAGTACATTTTAAAATTGTGTGGATAATTTATTACTTAACAAGCTAGTACTTATCAAGCAGTACATGCTTTGAAATCTTAATTGTAAAATCAGTCAGAGGATGAACACATTATTTTTAACAACATTCATTAAATTTACGTCAGTCACTGCACAGGAAAATTCATTCCATGAAAATAGCATAATAAATATAGCAGTATTTCAATTATATTTGAGAATTAGAATAGGCTATAAATAAATATTTCTTAGCTTATATGTTCAAACTGAGCTTTTGCACGAACCTGCATAATTATTCATTGTCAACCTTCTGTACTAAGCTATACAAAGTATGTGCCTTTTCTCACCGTGAACAGTGTTCATATTGCAAACTGTTTTCTCCAAGTGAACATTAGCAAACGTATATCACTGTCAGTGTGCAAATTATCATGTGTAACAAAAGTACCCACTAACAAAACTGACCAGTGTCCATTTTAACACCTTCTACACCTTCAATTTAGCATTATCAAATTATTGTTTCTATTTGTGTGGCATTCAACAATTTATTTTTAATTCAAAATGCTTTTTCTAATTTTTTTATTGACTGTATTCTCTCCCTAATCGTTACCCCACTCGAACAGTTTTAATTATATCAGTCTTAAATGGAAACTTGAAATCATTTGCATATATGTACGTGAGTGTGTGCTTTTGTATTTGTTGTCTTTGTTCTTCAAGATATTTCTATATTTGTAAATTACTTAAGCATTCAATATGATCGACCATTTACGAATCCACGTATTTTATTTAAAAAGTGCCGTTATAATTATTTACTAAACTGTATGCATTGTTTTATAAGTTAGATTAAAGACAGATTTGTCTTTTCCTTTAGTAAGACTTTTTCTATCCACGGAAACATTGTGTGACCGTAAATGTTGTTTATGTTGTGGAACAGAGAAAACCTTTACAGCGCCCGTATATTCGCCAACTGAGAGAGACGAGTGATGTCTGGTGGAGGATCATTAATAAAATAAATTAAGAATCTCGTCACTTGTATTTCGTTATGAAAGATTAATTAATAATAACCATATTCATTAACTAAGTGGCATGGTCCCCACATATTATAACATTGACTTACCTAACAATGTTTAACCATTTGCTTTTAGTTGTTTTATTTTTTAAAATGTAGCAATAGAATAATATTCATTTGAACATTAAAATTCACTTTTATTTATAGTTTTAGTTCTAAATACTATTGTTGTATCTTAAAATTCACGCGAGAAACATAACTTTAAGAATTATTAAATCCACACACCTGTACAGTACGGTGACATTGATCGTGTCAAGGCCGTCAAATACTTCCAACGAGGTGCTTTCACAGGGGGCCGTGTACACTTCGCCTATCGCCATCTGAACAACTTGTCCCTCTGCTACACTAATGTTCCACACACACTGGTTGTGCTCGCAGTACCCGCCCGAAAAGCCAAAGTCGCCCTCGCTGTTCGTCAGGGGGAAGTAAGTATTGCCTGAAAGGATCATATTTTGGTTTCAATCTTTCAAAAACTGTATTGCACGCTAAAGCACGTCGAAAAATAAAATAATATTTGCAAATCAAGTGAACAGGAATAGACATCAAGTATAAATATTAATCAAACGGTTCCTCAATAATTTCAATTTATCTAAGCGTCCTGGCCAAACTTCAGCAGCCCAAACTCTTGTTTATTTGATTTTATTTTAGTGCTAAAAGTAAAATCAAAGTTCTCTTCAATGCCGCATGACTACACAAAATGACAAAAACGCTAAGTTCAAAGATTGCTTCTGTGTTCTGCATGGCTACACAAAATGCCTAAAAAGCTAAGTTCAAAGATTGTTTCTGTGTTCTGCATGACTACACAAAATGACAAAAACGCTAAGTTTAAAGATTGTTTCTGTGTTCTGCATGACTACACAAAATGACTAAAACGCTAAGTTCAAAGATTGTTTCTGTGTTCTGCATGACTACACAAAATGACAAAAACGCTAAGTTCAAAGATTGTTTCTGTGTTCTGCATGACTACACAAAATGACAAAAACGCTGAGATTAAAGGTTGCTTCCGTGTTCTGCATGACTACACAAAATGACTAAGTTCAAAGATTGATTCTGTGTTCTGCATTCAGTTCAATACGTAATAATACGAGACTTTAGTGCACAACACATATTGCTGTTGTCAAGCGTCATGCCTTCACAAAAGTATCTGTGAAACGAGAGAGGAGAGAGAAAGCGAGCGAGCGAGAGAGAGAATGATGCTTATATGTGTGTACTTATGGTCTATCTGTGCTTCATTTGACATTACATTGGAATATTTGTTTTCAGTTTAAAAAAAAAACATTTATCACAGCATTTTAGTTGTGATTTGGGAATATTTATTTTATTTTCATAATCATTGCTTACCGGCTATCCAGGTTGCACGAAATCCAGACCCGTTGACGGCCCAGTTGGAAACAAACTTGATGTAAAGGAAAGAACTGCTTGATACTATCAGTGGAGCTGTGCTGACACTCGTGCACACACGATAAACAAGTGGAGCACTTTCATCTTCACCATCACGAACCTAACATTATGTACATTTTGAAGGGAAATCAAATAAATCAACACTGTCATGGGACTATCTAAACGAAGAATGAGAAAATATTTATTATGAGTTAACAATTCAATACAAATCATATAACTGAAAGGGAAAGAACAAATAACGATACTTTAAAACAATTACATAACCGTTCTACAGTGAGCTAGGTACTGAAAGAATAAGTGGAGGAAAGAAAATAAGAGCTATAAAAGTATTGCTAAAACAGTATTATTGACATTACACATACTAGTACTTCTATCACAGTTGAAGAAAGAAAAGAAGCAAGTTTGGAAGGAAGGAAGTTTATAAGTTCGAAAGGAAGGAAGGAAGGAAGGAGGGAAGGAAGTAAAGAAAGAAAGGAAGGAAGGAAGGAAGGAAGGAAGGAAGGAAGGAAGGAAGGAAGGAAGGAAGGAAGGAAACAAAGAAAGAAAGGAAGGAAGGAGGGAGGGAAGGAAGTAAAGAAAGAAAAAAAGGAAGGAAGGAAGGAGGGAAGGAAGTAAAGAAAGAAAGGAAGGAAGAAAAGAAAGAAAGAAAGAAAGGAAGGAAGGAGGAAAGGAAGGAAGGAGGAAAGGAAGGAAGGAGGAAAGGAAGGAAGGGAAAGGAAGGAAAAGAAAGGGAAGGAAAGGAAAGAAAAGGAAGGAAGGGGGAAAGGAAAGGAAAAGGGGGAAAGGAAATGTAAAGAGGGAAAGGAAAAGAAAAGTGAAGCAAATGAAAGAAGAAAGAAAGAAAGAAGGAAAGGAAGAAAGAGATGCTACAAGCAGTGACGCACACAGATTAATGGATGTCAAAAGTAAAGAAAGGTAAATTGATGTAAAGTAGAAGAGGAAAAACAGCAAATACATGTAAATAGTCGTAAAAGAAAAGCCGCAACGACATGTAAATAGATGTAAAGGAAAAACAACAAAAACGTGTAAATAGATGTAAAGGAAAAACAACAAAGACGTGTAAATAGATGTGAAGGAAAAACAACAAAGACGTGTAAATAGATGTAAAGGAAAAACAACAAAGACGTGTAAATAGATGTAAAGGAAAAACAACAAAGACGTGTAAATAGATGTAAAGGAAACACAACAAAGACGTGTAAATAGATGTAAAGGGAAAATAGCAAAGACATAAATAGTTGTAAAGGAAAAACAACAAAGACATGTAAATAGATGTAAAGGGAAAATAGCAAAGACATAAATAGATGTAAAGGAAAAACAACAATGACGTGTAAATTGATGTCAAGGAAAAAGAGCAAAGTCCTTTAAATTGAAGCAGAAAAACCCACAGCAAAGTCATTTAAATTGAGGAGAATGTAAACTGATGAGACGTGTAAACTGATGGGACGTGTAAATTGATGGGACATGTAAACTGATGAGACGTGTAAATTGATGAGCTCTACAAGGAGCACACATTTGCCAGTGGCTATAACCAGTCTGAATAAAAGAGTTTTAAGTTTTAAAGAAAAAGTTCACTTTGCATATTTGCTGGCATGACAAATATCGAAAAACAATAGCGGCCATTGAGTTGTGATGTTTAGAGAGTTGGTAAAAGGACTGTCATAAATGAAATTTGACGCTCGACACTCAGACCCAAGTGAACATTTCGTCAGGAATGTATGTTAACCAGACATAGTGTTACACGTAATCTGTCCTTTTGTTCATCTAACATTACCTTGACTTCTGTTATTTAAAAAAAATAATTTAAGTATGGTGTGTGCTTTTCAACTGTATTTAAATTTAAAATTACCTTTGACATTAGTCTCCATTTTAATTTTTTTGTACAATCTTTGCTTTAGTGAACATAACTTTGTATAAACATACCTATTATTTACTTCCTTATCAGCTTTCTTAACGTATAAGGTATAAGCTTAGTGTGTAAGAAATCTATGAGTATATATGGGTGAGGATGCTCCAGATAAATGCAAATAAGATTTCTAAGACTGAAAAACTGTAGAAGAGAGAGAATAGATAAAGATTTAATGTTCACCTTTTAAAACTTAGACATATCAGCAACTGAAGTGCTAGAGCAAGAAATCCCATAAGTAAGTGTTCAAATAGAGATATGACACCAGTACTAAAATAAAAATTATTCTAGATACATTTAAATACCTTGATGACTAAGAGACTGTATATGATTGTTCTTGTGTGTGGTTTGAGAGTGTTCGTATGTGTGTGAGTGTGCTATGTGTTTGAGTGTGAGAGTGTGTGTGTGTGTTTGAGTTTGTGAAGATGTTTATATTTGTGTCTGTGTGAGAGTTTGTGTTGTGTGTGTGTGTGTGTGTGTGTTTTGTATGAATGTCTTTGCTTGTGTGTGATTTGTGCGCGTGTGTATATGTGTTAGAATGCGTGTGATATGCGCGCGCGTGTATAAGTGATGTGTTTATGTGTTGGTAAGTGTTTACGCATGTTTTAGTGCTAGTTTCAGAATTTTATTTAACAATTATCCCTTAAACACTCATAGGTCATGATGGTTACAATGCTAATTATGAAACGAAAATCTTTCTTATTCTACAATAAGATATATAAATTGCTTGCAATATTGACAGGTGAGAATGTTAAACTTACGAATCGAGGAAAAATGCTTTAATTACTTTACTAATTATTTATATTAAAATTACATAGTTTAATTCTACAGTATAAATGAATTGCAATGTTGTTCACACCTATATATTTGAAATGCAAATTAGTATTCATAGATAGATAGATAGACAGACAGACAGACAGACAGACGGACGGACGGACGGACGGATGGATAGATAGATAGATAGATAGATAGATAGATAGATAGATAGATAGATAGATAGATAGATAGATAGATAGATAGATAGATAGATAGATAGATAGATAGATAGATAGATAGATAGATAGATAGATAGATAGATAGAGTTAAATGATAAAATAAACATTATATATTTGGCATCTTACTTCCAGCGCGTCAAACATGCAATCTGAAGAGCTTTCAGTATTCACGTCGCTAATTTGCACGCGTATTTTGAGCGACGGGTCTGTACTGATAAACCACTCACACACCAGCAGGTCGGGATAATTGCTTGGAAAGTCTGGTGTCGATATGTATCCTCCGGAGCCCGAGAAGTTTCCGCCACATTGCCTGTTCACTGTTGTGAGAATAATCAAAATGTTGTCTGAGACTTTTAATAAGAAAATATTGCAATTTGCACATTACAAATTTAGTAATACGATGGTCTGTCGAAACTGCAATTGTGAACTTGTACAACTTGTAAAAGAATCCTCACGGTAAGTAGTGTGGCACGAGACGAGAATTTACCTTATTTATAATGTTCAGACTTTGTGACTGAAAGAAATGGTAAACTAATTAATTAGGTTAAAAATAAATTATATTAAAACTTGTCAATTTATATGTAAAAGAATCCTCAGTGTGCGAGCGAGACGAGATTTTGCTTCATGTACAATGTGTCAAACATCTGTGACTGAGAAAATGTTAAACTAAGTAATTAGATAAAATTTAAATTATATTTAAATAATATTCAACTTTAATTCTGCACAAACAATTTTTAAAACGGATCAGAGATTTTTGCTTGTCGAAAGAGTGGAAAATGAAATAGTAATGAAACCAAGCACAAAAATACGTGTCACTTAAATTAAAATATATTAAAATGTTATATGACTGAAATGAGAGATAACATTAAAATTGTATTGAAGTCATGTGATGAATGTTCGGCAACAATGGGCGAATGTGCTGAAGAGTGCATGATTGCATTTGTACTGCTGCTATTTATATTAGTATCGTTATATAATACTATTTATATTAGTATCGTTATATAATACTATTTATATTAGTATCGTTATATAATACTATTTATATTAGTATCGTTATATAATACTATTTATATTAGTATCGTTATATAATACTATTTATATTAGTATCGTTATATAATACTATTTATATTAGTATCATTATATAATACTATTTATATTAGTATCGTTATATAATACTATTTATATTAGTATCGTTATATAATACTATTTATATTAGTATCGTTATATAATACTATTTATATTAGTATCGTTATATAATAATTATGTCAACCATGCAGTTGCACATGCCCATTAGTTACATAACTGAATATAATGCAGGAAAGACATAGTATAAATTATATGTAGGAAACCATAATTTTTCGTTCATTTCGACCCTTACATTTTAAGTCTTTATCTTGTTTATATTTTAAAGATTGATAGAAATCGCATTTTCGTTCACATCGACCGTTACGTTTTAAATCTTTATCGTGTTTTCTTTCAAAGATTGTTAGAAATCGCATTTTCGTTGAAACTCGTTACTTTTATGAAAATATGTTTTACAAAAAGAAACTATTACATTAAATATAGTTGCACATGAATTCATTGCAAAATGTTCAAGCAAATAAATTTTATTTTCAGTTTTGAAATGTCTCTATGATTTCTATGAACTGAGTGTTCCTTTTTTGAACGCGCGTCATGTAGCATGCTTACCCTTGTAATTCTTTTATTAATACTGAGTGAATCGTGTTAAGTGAATCATACCGAGTGAATCATGCTGAGCGAATCACACTGAGTGAATCATAGTGAATCGTGCTGAGCTAATCGTACTGAGTGAATCATACTGAGTGAATCGTGCTGAGCGAATCGTCTTGAGTGAATCGTGCTGAGTGAATCGTGCTGAGTGCTGATAAATTCATACAAAGAGAACTGCCCCCCCCCTCCCCCCGAGATTGTAATTGTCAGGTGTTATAAAGTTCCAGACAACCGACTAATACCAATTTTTCTGGCATTGAGGTTTCTGAGTGACGCATTCACTGACTACCGGTTAATACTATTTTTTCTGGCATTAAGCGTACCGAGTGACGCATTCACAGACTTGAAGTATGCAGAGAACGATCCGCTTAATTGTGGACTGGTCAAGGTCAGGACAACTATGATGTTGTTGGTCAAAGATGTTGCCAGGCTGGGCAGACGGTTGCCATTGTCACAGTGTCTAAATACAAACAAAAAGTATTTAATACGTAACAACATCTACTTGAATATGAAATGTCGAGGGCGTATCCATTATACATATAAGGTAATATTAAATAAAAACCCGCAAAAAAATATCAATGTCATTGTAAGAATAAATATATAATATATTATGTATAATTATAATATCAATTGTAATAATTTCATGCATCGCACAAATGCATTAATGAAATCACATGCTTATGCGTTTAGAAAACACCTTCTTGCATACACGTTAACGTATGGTGTATACGAAAATCGAGCACATCGCATCACTAACATATATAACGCGTCCACACAACAGAACATAACACACGCACACATAAACACACAAATGCACACACATTTTCCATATTAAGATCACCTACCTGTATATGAGGCTTTCATTGTCAGCCGAGGTACCGTCAAAGACTTCTATTCTTGCCCAGTCGCAGTAGGTTGCTGGGCTAGTAGAATATATACCATTAAACCAGAACGCTTCTAGAGCCAGCTGGAGGACAGACTCTTCGCTTGCGCTGATGTTCCACAGACACCTTCCCCCTTCGCAAAACCCCCGGTAGAAAATTCGTCCCTCAATGTCGTTAATGTATTTCTCTGATCTTCCTGTATAATGTAAATAACACTGCATAACTACACTGTGGGACTCACGAAACCAGATGATCTGACGTAATTTTAAAAACATGTATATGAATTAATCTAAGACTCACGAAACTAGATGACGTAATTTTAAATACCTCTACACGAATTAATCTAAGACTCACGAAACCAGATAAACTGACGTAATTTTAAATACCTGTACACGAATCAATATAAGACTCGCGAAACCAGATGCACTGACGTAATTTTAAGTGCTTGTACACGAATTAATCTAAGACAACGCGGTACACTGATATGTTTATAAATATACATATTTATAAGACAAGCACGTTAAGTCAGATGGCATCATGAGATAGTGATACATTGGGTGAGATAATTTTGGTCGTGACATTGGTCATAAATTCGAACACTCTCAAACTAAACTAGCTAAATAAATCGAAGATATTTCAGCTTGCAATAAATCAAGCAAATATGTCGTACGGTTTGGCTATAATTATTCACATTGAAACAACATACAGAATAATGTGTTTAGACACACATGTAAAATAACTAATACAGTTAAACACAAACTTTAAAATCAAGTTTTAAACTAGTATTTTTACATACAATATAACACACATGCAGTTTATTGTGTTTACGCACAAACTCACATTATAGCATCTTGCAAATCTAACGCGTATGTATCTATAGCATAGTGCGTTTACATACAGTCTAGTGCGTTTACACATAGATACATTTAGACATCTCTACAGTCAAGTTAATTTATACACAAACTCACATTAAGGCATCAATGTAATCTAGTGGGTTTAAACACAAACTTATATTGAGGCTTATATACAGTGTAAAGTTTACAAAAATAATCTCGTTTTAAGACATCACTAAAACCTAGTTTCGGCATATTAATATTTCATATTAAGACTTCTATGCAGTCTAGTTTCAACACAAACTCATATTAAGACATTAGTACTTTCTAGTGTCAATACAAACATACCAAGACATCAATAAAGTCTAATGCCAATACAAACATGCTAAGGCATCAATACAGTCTAGTTTCAATATACACACTAAGACAGGAATAGAGTCTAGTCTTAATACAAATTCATACTGAGATATCAGTACAGTTTAGTTTAAAAGAGTAAAACATTAATGCAATCCAGGTTCTACACAAATCATATTAAGACATAAATACATTATAGTTTCAACTCAAACTCATATTAAGACATCACTACAATCTACTTTCAACACAAACCTATATTAAGACATCAATACAGTCTAGTATCAATACACACTCATACTAAGATACTGTGACAGAGTCACATGGCCTGCGCATATTTATGAAATAATTATTGTATTTATGCTGTCGCATACAACCAGAGAAGAGCATCAGCTAGGTCACATGATCATATTTAGTAAACAAACCACCCACTCCCGTATTTCTGTGATGTGCATATTTGTGACCTATATGAGGGAATTTTCAGAAACACTATTATACTATTATAAACAGCTAATAAGAGGGCTTTTCCGGCATGAAGATACAAAAACACACACATATATAAAATATTTACTTATTTAATTGTACGTTTCTGTATGTCTTCATTGTATATGTCCTTATTTAGATTTTATCACTGTAGAATTGTTATGTAATGTGTAGTTAATACATTCTATTTTCTTGGTTTACCAAACCCTCAGCCTCATATTATAATTGGCTAAAAGATTATGAGTAGTAGTGGTGAGTAATAATTAATAAGATGGTTGTAGAGTGTGTCCATTACTCTGTTGGACGTGTGCTAGATCAGAGTTATTATGTAGGGCTCGTTTATAATACTGGGTATTACTCTGGGAAGAGTGGGGAGATTACTCTGGGGAGAGTGGGGAGGTTAGTCTTTCAGTCCATTACCCGGACGTTGAGAGGTGTGTATTATCATAGGCGTGTAGAGATGATAATATTCTCATAATTAAAAGATCCTCTCGTAGTTTCAAATAACCTATTGCAGACATCCCTGTTATTCATAGAATAAACTTTATGATTTATTCTTCGAAAAGGTCATACCATTTCAGTGTATAATTTATCACTCACCTGCTTGCCAGATGGCTTTGAACCCTCTGCCTGCAAGTTTCCAGTTTGAAAGAAACCGAAAGAATACATTACTTCCGGTGGCAACAAAGAAAGGTGTCTGTGATATTTGGTTGTTGTAAATGCAATTGCGGAAGAGAACTGGATCAGAAGTTGCGTTGCCATCGTAGACCTATTTGTTGCAGAATAAAAGTTTTAAAAAAATAATATTTGTGTAATGGAATATATCTTAATCAATGGCTATAAACGTTAGTCAATTATTTTCTTGCAACGTTTACAAATTAGCAATAAACTATTAGGACAAATAGTCTTTATACAATATTAAGTACTTTTTACGTTTTATTTACTAAGTAGTCACAATAAAATAAAATTTCGGCATTTGTACCCTTCTTTATAGATGCCGTTATAAATAACAATTAGCACCGTTTATATTTACTGTTTACACTCCAACATCTCAAATTACATTATTGCTCTCAGACTGCTGAACACATGTATAACAGTTTTGTTTCCATTACTTTTATCCACTCATCGATGAGAGACTTGGAAGAATAATTCGCAACTGATAATTCCATTGCATTTACTCACGTGAATTAATCTATTGTTACGGGTTAATTCTGGTCTACATACTTAGATCGGTCTGATTAAAAATATAAGCGTGTGTGATCTTTCCTTTTTTTAAAATTAATTTTTAATTACACCTACAATTTTGTAATATCTCTGTTAAAGTTAATGGCCCCAGTTATATGATGTTAAGAGGCTGTCCCGCTGTTAACAATATGATCCCTGGCATTATTCTTAAGCATCAAAATACATAGTATTTGTCATCTCATGCTGATTTTATGTGGACCTGAAGATAATTTATTATTTTCTAAATAAATGAATTCATCACACAGCATCTAATTATTCCAGTAAAACTGCTTTGGTAACTGTTACCATAGATATTGCAAGTAAACCATTCCCATATCTAACACGCTATGCAAGGAAAAAACTCTTCTTTATTGGAATGCACTTTAAATTCTCCTTTATTCGGAGTACATTTTGAAATCTTCGTCAATCAAACACACCTTGAACTCTTCCTCAATCAAACACGCATTTATAGAAAAACTCTACGTGATTACATGCTTTCGATAGTCTTCCACGTAGAATATTACGATCAAATGTAGCAATTGTGGTTTTTTTCCAATTTATATTTACTTTACTTTTATTGTTATTAATTCAAACACAAACGTTTGAGCAAGCGCATTCGTAACTGCACATTACTGCCTGTACAGGACCTGTAATAAACAGTAGTCACCTGTCACATACCAGAATACTACACAGCGATGTAATAAACAGTAGACACCTGTCACATACCAGAATACTACACAGCGATGTAATAAACAGTAGCCAGTGTTCACGTACCATGAGAGAATCGTATGTACAGGACTGTGTCCACTCCATGTCCATGTCTAGAACCTCAATCTGAATTCTGTATCTTGGGTCCACGCTGATAGTCCATTCACATATTAACAGGTCAGCGTAGTTGTTAGGGTAATCAGGGGTGGTTATGTACCCTTCATTAGAAGTCAGCACTCCGCCACATGTTCTGTTGACTAATTATTATAAACCAATAATCATTGATTTTGTGGTTAGTATTTTGTTGACTAATGATCAGAAATCAATAATCATGGATTGTTTGGTTTGTGTTCTATTGACTAATGATCAGAAAACGATAATGATGGATTTTGTGTTTTTAAGATATGATATTATTAAATATAGAGTTAGTTGGTTCATTACATTTAACTGCTCTCATGGCAATGTAACTCAGTTTCTTCATTTAAAAATGTCAATCACTTTCAGGGGAATCATCTGTCATGGAATATGACTATATCTGAATCTATATGCATAACACACACACTCTCACACAACACACACACACACACACACACACACACACACACACACACACACACACACACACACACACACACACACACACACACAAACGTACGTTTGAGAGAAATAATATGTATTCAACAAATGTTTCATGCAATATTGCTAGCGTAACAGAATTAAAAATATTTTGTGTGCGAGAGAACGTGTCGTTTTCTTTCAGACACGAAGAAGCAATGAAAGGAGTCTGTACCTTTCGAGGCTTCTACTGCCTTGTACGTCGCACGCATGGAACCACTTAGATCCGGTTGAGCGATCTTAAGAACAACAGTAATATTTCCTGTCGATGACGTCAGTAAAGGAGGATAAACATTCCCATCAAGCCGATGTATTCTGTGGAGAATAAAACGAAAAAATAAACTTTCAGCACTATTTCACAGTCTTTGGACATGGTAAGCCGGTATAGGTGACAATAGAATAGGTTTATAACTTTATTAATAATAACATATTTATATTATGATTTCTTCTTTTCTCACGTTAATAAATCTGACTGGTATTCATTGGAAAAGCAGAAAATAGCCACTTACATATATCAAGTCTTTGATGAGTTAGAAAGTAGTTTAGAATTTTCAAAACGAAGCAGTCATTGAATCAACGTTGGTTTTCTCTATAAAGTTCTAATCGTGGTCCATCGAGGTTAAAGATTTACTATATTGTGCATGCTCTGTTTACTCAACAGCTAATTTCACACATGGAAAACCTCTACTAAAACCTTTATATTTAAGGTATTTTCACATATGGAAAGCCTCATACTAAAGCCTGTTTATTTAAGTTATTTTCACTCATGGAAAACTTCTACTAAAGCCTATTTATTTCAGTTATTTTCACACATGGAAAACCTTGTACTAAAGCTTGTTGATTTCAGTTATTTTCACACTTGCGCGCGCATGTGTGTAGGTTGATATGTTCATCTGGACAAGACCTCCATATACAATTTTTGTTTTGAAGAGTATGCTAATTTGTTATATCCCATTCATAGACTTTTAAAAATTATAATAATTCTTGATATAGAAAGACTATTGTTTTGTTTATTAAATACTCAGTAACATTATATCCCATTCATAAATTTTAAAAAATCATTATTATAATAATTCTTGAAATGGAATGACTATTGTTTTCTTTATTAAATGTTCAGTAACATTATATCCCATTCGTAAACTTAAAAAATAAATCATTATTATAATAATTCTTGAAAAAGAAAGACGGTTTGTTCATTATTAAATACTTAGTAACGTGATAGACTGTTTTCAAACAGTAATTATTTCTCCAATTCGTTTACAGTTGTTCACTTGTGTTTTCCTTTCTTCAGTAATTAAGCCGTTGTTTAAAAAAAATATTATTACATACTTACCTTCCACTGTTAGTAGTACGTCATGCATATGGAGTAAGCGTCATTATGGGGTAAGCGTCATTATGGAGTAAGCGTCATTATGGGATAAGTGTCATTATGGGGTACGCGTCATTATGGAGTAAGCGTCATTATGGAGTAAGTGTCATTTTATGACTAAGTCTAAGGCAAAGTAAATATATTTACATTTGATATCTCGTTATCAATGTTATAATCTCTAGACAATAGCCTAATGTGTCATAGGAAATGAAATAGGCTAAAGATGATTTTTCACTGCCTCACTCTTCCTGTTTACCGTATTACATAGGGGGAAAAAAACAGGAAAGGGAGCAAACTCACTCATAAATAAGAGCCTCACTGTTGATTTCAGGACCTTCGTACACCTCAAACACGCTGAATGCCTGAGTACCGGGTACGTAAGTATATGAATTGCTAAATCCCCAGCTTGTAACGGCTAACTGTAATACATAAACGTCCTCCGATGTAATGTACCAGATACACATTCCCCGTTCACAGCGCCCTCTGTAAAGAAACTGTGCTTCCACGCCAGCCATCCGGACAACCGTGAAACCGTCCCCTAGTGGCAGCGAGAACAAACAATAAGTAAAATTTAGTGATGCAAGCACAGTAAAAAGGAGCAAAGTATAATTACATTTTATTCTACATTTTCGACGAATAAAACTCTAACAAGTAATATTTATCTGTCCATTTGTCTATCGATATGTGTGTCTGAAAAGTAACACGTGACAAAAAGCAACATTCCACTTGATTGCTCATAATCTGCAGAGTAGTGGGACAAATGTATTACTGCATGCTGTATGTGACTTACATACAAACTTTTGCAGCTCCTTACACATATTATTTCGTGAAAATAAAATATTACTGTACGTGAGGATGTTAATTATTGTCACGAAAATTACTGCATCGATGCAAATGATCACGTTGAATATTGTAATTATACAAATAGTGTTTCTATGTAATTGATTATCTTAATTAATATCATGAAAGTCAATATGCTGATATAACTCACAGTATTAACTAATATGATAAAAATGAAGTTATCGGTTTAACAAATGATTCTTATTAATTAATGTAATGAAATTATATGCATAGATGAAACTGGTTATATTGTGGGTCATGAACATTACCGTTTCAATGTAACTGATAACATTAACTGAATTTTTAAACTAATGCATAAGCAAAGCTTCTGCATTACAGCCACTCATTAGAATAAAATAAATAATTCATACCTTCTTCCCATCTCGCCTTGAAACCACGCCCTGACATAATTTGATTGGATGCAAATCTGACGAATAGCGTATCAGCTGATGAAACTATATAGGTAAAATAGTCAACGTAACTGCCTGAACCACAAATACGTGATTGGCTGAACGGCGCGTGCGTGTTGTTGCCATCATGAACCTGGATGCAATGTTTCAAATGAGCAAGGTAGCAAATAATTAAATCCACCAAATATAAATTCAGACTTAATTGCAATACATATTTCACGAACACAAAAAGAAGTAATATTTTAAAAAATTAAATTGTTATTGGCATTTAATATCTTTCATTTACCATTTAAGTTTGTGCTTCTTTGTGTGGTATATGTTGTTCATGTAAGATTCACAATTCAAAATTAAAGAAAGAGATGCAAATCAGAGTAATTTCTTTCTGGTTTTATATATTTCGCTGATTAATTGCAGATATAATTTTAAAATTTAATATTTCTAGTTATCCCCCCTCCCTAACTACTATCTGTAACACATGTGTGGTATTTTGAAACATATTTTCATATAATTAATTATTTGATTTTTCTAATCGACTTTTAATTTATTGTAATTAAATTACAATAATTTAATTATTGTAATGTGCATTTTCGTCCATACTGTCAACATATTTATGTGTTCCTAGGTCAGATTAAACCTTCTTACTGGAATACAAGACTGACAGTTTTAGTGTTCTGTTAATTCTTAGAGATATAAAAGAACAGGTGGGAAACTCATTTTGAAGATTAAATATTACACGACAGACAGAAATGCAACGTTAGTAAACAATCATCGAACAGTTAAGTAAATATAACTCTGCTTAGGATTTTAGGCTAATGTGTTGGTGTCTTTAAATCTTTTAATTATTTTTTCATTCATTTTGTCTTCAATTACTTACCATCTTCATTTTATGTAAAATTCATACTGCAATGTTTGTGCCTTCTCGTTTATGTTGACGATCAGTAATTGTCTTGTGTTGTCAAACGAACCAGCTTACAGCTACTATTTCCAATATCATATGGGACTTAATTAAATTAAATATTTATACTTTTAGCAACGCTTAATTTTACAAACTCATGAAATATTGTTCAAACACTGCTATTTTACAGGAAAATGTGAGTTAGCTAGCTATTAAATTTAAAATGATAGTGCACATTTTTGAAAATTTGACCGAAAGTGTACGAAGCAGTTTATAATTTAATATTGCAATTTTCAAAAGTAATTGTATACTATAAATGTGTTGTATCCAGAGGTGTCCAATCATTGACAATATATTATTTCCAAAGATTTTAATCACCAGCAAAATAATATATCATTAACTTAAAATTATAAGTATCATATACTATTACATCTTTCTACGATAACAATATATTTTATAATAGCCTTTAATTAAAATGGATGTGCAGCATTATACATATTATTTGATGGCAGCACACCCTATAGTAACCTTCAAATGCAAGAAACTGGAAACATTATATAATTTAATTGATGTCAGCACAATGTGTCATAATCTTCAAATACAAACAACTGGCATCATTATACAATAGACGTTAAAACTGAATCAAAACTTCAAACAGTATCGCAATAAAAATGTGCGCTCGGCAATATACATGTTCAAGTAATGTATTGTTTACATGAACTAGTTATAAATAATATATTGTTTTTATGTTCTAACCATTAGCAAATATATTGTCTATATATACAAATCATAAGAAATGTCTACATGCTCTAGTTATGTATTTGTATAATGTTTACGTACAATAATAATAAGCAATGTATTGTTTACATGTTCTAGTAAAAAGTAATATATTGTCTACAATATCTAGTTAAAAATAATATATTGTTTAGAAAGACTAGTCATATGTAAAATGTTGTCTAAATATACTAGTCTCAAGTAATATGTTATCGACACATGATAGTTATAAGTAATATATTGTTTACACAAACAAGTTGTAAACAATGTATTGTCTAGAACTCTAGATGTACTAGTCGAAAGGAATACGTGTTCTAGTCATAAATAATATATTGCTTACATAAGCCAGTCATACACAATGTACTGTTTACATATTCTAGTCATACGAAATGCAGTGTCTAAATGTTCTAGCTATAAGTAACATATTGTTTACATATACTAGTTATAATTAATACATTGTTTACTTTAGTTATGTGTTTACATAAACGTAACGTCATAAACTATATATTTTTTACATATTCTAGGCATAAGGAATGTTTTGTCTGCATGTTCTAGTTATAAGTAATATATTGTTTACATAAACTAGTTCTAAGCAATATATTGTTTATATGTACTAGTCATAAGCAATATATTGTTTACATGTATAAGTAATATATTGTTTACATGTACTAGTCATAAATAATATATTGTTTACATGTACTAGTCATAAGTAATATATTGTTTACATGTGCTAGTCACAAGCAATATATTATATCCGCAATCATTAGAGGAACTCTGTCCACAGACTTTAATCATGGATATCACTCTTTATCCACTCTTGTCAATTGTCAACATCGAACTTTAACATAACGACTTTTTCTTTAAGAAAGTAGTCAAAGGACACACCTCCAGGGAATCGTAGCAATTGGGACCTGTGTCAATTTCTTGAATCGCGAACTGAACCTTCTTCTCCGGGTCCACCTTTATTATCCAGTCGCATACAAGTAGGCCGGGATAGTTATTTGGAAAATTAGGGCTCGTTAAGTAACCTTCTGGTTCTGAGATTTCACCTCCACACGTCTTGTTTACTAAATACAATGGAAGACAATTGCTATTACTATTCGATATGAATGAAACTTGCTATAAATATTTTATATGAATGAAACTTACTATTTACATTTGATATGAAAGACAATTGCTATTAATATTTTATATGAATGAAACTTACTATTTACATTTGATATGAAAGACAATTGCTATTAATATTTTATATGAATGAAACTTGCTATTTACATTTGATATGAAAGACAATTGCTATTAATATTTTATATGAATGAAACTTGCTATTTACATTTGATATGAAAGACAATTGCTATTAATATTTTATATGAATGAAACTTGCTATTTACATGTGATATGAAAGACAATTGCTATTAATATTTTATATGAATGAAACTTGCTATTTACATTTGATATGAATGAAACTTGCTATTAATATTTTATATGAATGAAACTTGCTATTTACATTTGATATGAATGAAACTTGCTATTAATATTTTATATGAATGAAACTTACTATTTACATTATGAAAGACAATTGCTATTAATATTTTATATGAATGAAACTTACTATTTACATTTGATATGAAAGACAATTGCTATTAATATTTTATATGAATGAAACTTGCTATTTACATTTGATATGAAAGACAATTGCTATTTATATTTAATATGGATGAATCTTGTATTAACATTTGAAATGAAAGACAATTGCTATTAATATTCGATATGAATGAAACTTGCTATTTATATTTGATATGAAAGACAATTGCTATTAATATTAATATGGATGACACTTGTATTTACATTTGATTATAAATAACAAATATTCAATATGGATGACACGTGTGTTTACATTTGATATGAATGACACATGCTATTTACATTTGATATGAATGACACATGCTATTTACATTTGATATGAATGACGCATGCTATTTACATTTGATATGAATGACACTTGTTAATTACGGTTGATATGAGTGACACTTATATTTACATTTGATATGAATGACACTTGCTGTTTACATTTGATATGAATGACACAAGCTATATATGTTTGATTTGAATGACACACGCTATTTATATTGATACTTATATTAAATAAGATGACACTTGTCATTTGTATTCGATGAATGACATGTATAATTATATTCACTATGGATGACACTTTCTATAGATGTTCAGTATGGATGTTATGTTCCCCAAGGCTCCTATCACTATAGGTATCACTTCTGCTTTTACATTCCACAGTCTCTGAATTTCTAATCTGAGGTCTTGGTATTTTTCTATTTTTTCTCTTTCTTTTGTTTGTATGTTTCTATCACTTGGAACAGCGACATCAATGATTGTTACTTTTCTGTTGGACTTATCGAGAACTACAATGTCTGGTCTTCGTGCAGGAATCACCCGATCTGTTCTTATCTCGAAGTCCCACAGTATTTTGACTTCTTCTGTTTCGGTGACTGCTTCTGGTTGGTGCATCCATGCTCTTTCTGGGGTTTGTATGCCATAGTTCTCACACAGATTTCTATGTATGTGTTTTGCCACTTCATTGTGTCGTTTGGTGTATTCTGTTCCTGCCAGAACCTGGCATCTAGATAGTATGTGCTCTGTTGTCTCATCCATGGATTTGCAGAGTCTACATTTGGAATCATTTGAAATTTTCATGATTTTCGTTTTGTGTGCCTTGGTGTTGAGTGCTTGATCTTGTGCAGCTGTTATGAGTGCTTCTGTTTCTGCTTTCAATCCTGCCTCTTTCAACCATTAAGCGTTGATTGCTTTGTTGATATTTCTTCGGCTTGTCGTACATGCAGAGGTTTCTGGCTCCAGGTATGTGCTAGTTCTTGCTTCGTTGTTTTCTTCCATGTTTCTTTGTCTGTTTCTGGGGGTTGGAATAGTCCTCTCATCTTTACTGCTTCTATCAGTGGATCATCTTTGTTGTTATTCCATATGTAGTCCACAAGGCCAATTTATTCTGTGTGTGTGTGTGTGTGTGTGTGTGTGTGTGTGTGTGTGTGTGTGTTTGTGTGTTATTTTTTGCAAAAGAGGTATGATTTAACATACATGCGTAACTATGATTGAGCTGTGCAATAGTGACAATGTTTAAACTGGCCAATCAATTGCATATTAAATATAATACGTTAGTGCTCTATAAATTGTTCTCTTACTTTGAGAATTGTTGATGGATTTGTAGAAGAGCTGCCATGAGCCAGTAACAACTGTTGAATCCACGTTTAATATAACAATTAGGTTGTTAGTTGTTGACGTCACTAAAGTGGGGAGAATATTTGAGACAGACGAAATCCTGAAAAATATTGTAATTAATGGCATAAGTGTCAAATCGGTGTCAAAATCCTGAAAAATAATGTAATTAATGCATTAGTGTCAAATAGGTGCCAAAATCCTGAAAAATAATGTAATTAATGCATTAGTGTCAAATAGGTGTCAAAATCCTTAAATATATTGTAATTAATGGCATAGGTGCCTAATAGGTGTCAAAACAGGGCGGATAAAACATGTCAGAAGCTGAAGAAAATTGAATCCACATCCGTGTGTGTTTTCTAGAACATAGAATGCTACAAATTAATTAAAATACATGGAGTCAAGAACGCATACAGATAGATGTGCCAAAGCTTAAAATCAGAAAACCTGACAGAAAATCTCCTAAACATTTCTTTTTGTACACTTCACCGCAGTTCTCTCTCTCTCTCTCTCTCTCTCCTCCCCACCCACCCAGTATTTCACACAACGCTGTCGATGCCAGTAAAAGTACAACGTTTTACCAATAAACATTCTGTCATACACCCGTCATATATAAAAAAAACCGTGTGCATTTGCCCAACTGAATCATCCAGCGACTCCACATAAACCTGATTCAGATTTTGTCCGCATCAGTAACATTCCAAATCCATCTTAGTGCTCTTCAAGAGTCCGTACTTTACTCCGTCAGATCTAACTACAAGCAAAGATCACCTTTACTCCGTCAGATCTAACTACAAGCAAAGATCACCTTTACTCCGTCAGATCTAACTACAAGCAAAGATCACCTTTACTCCGTCAGGTCTGAATCGAACAACGATTACTCACAAAGCTCATCATCATCAACTACAAAGATCAGCTTTTATTTCGATAATAAAATATAAAATGTATTGGAACTTGCAATATTTGCAGCTAGTATTTATACTGAGGGACAATAAATTTGTGTACTATAGATGAAACAGACATAATAAAGGACTTTTAATGTTTACTCTGGTTATCAAATATAATGTATATTAAAGCAAACATTCTAATTGAAGACGAGTTGTAAAATGGGAGACTACTTCTCCTTGTAAATATGTTTTAAACAAAACAGTAATGTATTACTTCCCTTGTAAGATGTCATTTCATTAGAACCGTTTGTAGTAAGAGCTGCATTTTTGGAGCTATGAAGTATCATCACTGTTCATCGGTTTCTCACAGTTGATGCTAGCAGTGATGGTTTGCAAACTTTATAGACACTTTGAAGGTCATTTCATGCATTTTTGCATGGGTCAGAAACAAGACTTCAGGTAGGGATTGAAACAGACTGTGTAGCTCCATTCTGTGTTATACTGACAATAAATGTAGGATTACTGATACTGTCTTGACAGTGCTACTGTAAATCTCTTCCATCTCGTCTACCCTTGTATGTACTGACGAACTTCAAACGTTTCGTTATAGTAACGCTAGAATTTTTTTCTTTAGCTTTAAAGATTAATCCACCAATCCAGTCTCCACTGGCTATTGAAGCATACGAAATACCAACACAATATATATTTTAACTTATATTTCGTAATACGGTTCTAGTCTTCAATATGTCTAATCCCAGACATAAGTACACGCCTACTAAAACATTGTCATCTTCACCAACACGAATTTTAACATACAGAAAGCTTCATATAATTCAAGTAAGGTGTTCCATTGCTTATCTACGTTATCTATCTTGAATATGCTGCTTTTGAACTGTGATACACAGAGGTCAAGGAAAAAAGAAACCTCCATCAGTAATTTTTTGTCGTTGTTTATTGTAAATCCATTTATTAATATTTCCTTGAGTAACTATTTTTAGCTGCTGTCATGTTGCACGTGGATTCTTCATTTTCATTTGTTTTCTGACGACAGTGCATGACATACCAAGGCACAAGTCAAATGAACAAATAATCAATTTCAACAAATATTGATATTAATTTCTATATACTGAAGTTTTTAGAGTCGAATTGTATGTTGAACGTACATTTTCAATTATTTTATTTAAGAAGTATATCCTTGTCACTATTTGACATCACGCCAGTCTTCTCTAGTCTTGGTTTTCCTACGTCACAAATAGTAACCCTACATCACACCAAAGCTTTTAGAATTTTATTTTAGAATACTCACAAAAGGAAATTGTTTGTCACATGTCTAAAAACAGCCATATTTATTTAGGAAACAGATTGGGTACGAATATTGCTATTATGTAGAGCAAACTGTAACAGTTTCTAACTTAGAAAAACGTTCAAGTAATGGTATCGTTTTGCTCACCATTTGAGATCTGGAAACGTATTAAATTGTTTAAATGCTGGAAATAGTAACTTCCAAATATTTTCTGATATATGAGCTCATTTTTTCATTTTTTTATTTTTTACGTTTGGCGAAATTAGTTATATGAATTTTGGTAGTAAACTAATTCGATTTGTTAAATATATTCTGTCATAATATATTGTTGAAAATGGAGTCCATTGGGAAAACCTATTAATATCTGATTATGATTTTAAGAAAAACAGACCCCTCCCCCGAAAAATATTAAGTATCGTTAACTCAAATGTTAAATGCATGCTATGTACACTAATTACATTAAGTTTAATTTTCTACCTGCTAAAATGCATGCACTCACAGTCATGCCTAATGTTTAAAATTAACCTTACCTGTAGAGAAGACTTTCACTTTTTGTTTGGGAGTCATCATA
Source organism: Sinotaia quadrata (assembly GCA_028829895.1). Lineage (NCBI taxonomy): Eukaryota > Metazoa > Mollusca > Gastropoda > Architaenioglossa > Viviparidae > Sinotaia > Sinotaia quadrata. The sequence continues at coordinate 97,589,429 of CM054179.1, read as the reverse complement.
GATCTCGAGATTTCCGCATTCATAATTATAGTAGTAGTAGTAGTAGGGAGGGATACAGTATATCTTAAATGCAGCCGTTGTAAGCTGGACAACGTTGTCACTGGAAACAGTAATGTTCCACAAGCACATTGCACCTTCACAATGCCCTCTTAAGTTGAGGCTGCCCTCATCGCCTCTCAAGTGAGAGTAACTGATACCCGGTCCTAAGAAGATACAAGAAAATTATCAATTTTTTTAAAGAACAGAAATTTTATAGATATATGTTATTACAGACAATTAGTATGTAAAGGTATATGCAAAATAGTATTATGCCACTAGCTGTAAAGATGTTATTAAATCATAATTTACACATTTAATATTGTCACCAGCACCCAGGACGGGGTAGTTGTCTAGCCGACGACACACCGAGTTTGCAGGATGGAAAATAACTCTCGCACACAGACACCACAATTTTCTTTTTTTTTTTTTTTTTTGGGGGGGGGGGTTGTATTCTGAGTGCGGGGTAAAGTGTGAGAGTCGGTTGTGTGAGTGCATGCATGTAGGGTTGAATGTGGACGGACAGGAAGAATGGACAAACAACCGCACTGTGAACCACTTTAAAAAGAAAACAACAAAACATATGCTTTGAATAAGGCTAATAATGAGAATTTATTTTCAATAATATTGGGGTGTACTTTCGCACGGCTGTTAGTCATTCATCCAGAAAACATCCACATACAACACTCATGAGGCAGGGGACCAGAGCAATGAAAAATGAATGAAAAGAAAATAAGAAAATAAATGGCTTACAATGAAATTGTCGCAGGGTTAAAACCCACAAATTATATCAATAAACAAATAATTAACAAAAACGTTCTCTAGACCAAAATGTCAATAGCGAATGTCATTTTCAAGCACGACCCTGTCCTTGCTCAGCTCCGTCAATGGACTCTGATGACAGCTGCCATCTGGGGTTTGATCCATTGAAAGACAAGATTCTGGGTCACACTGACCTGAATCATGTATAGACTGAATAGCTGGAAATTCAAACCTCTAAACAGTCAGAGTCCAACACAACATTGAACATTCGTAGGCTCTTTTCACTAAAATTCTCAAAAATTCGGAAAAGACTGGTGCCGGCTATAGTGCAGAGGAAAACGTTGACAATTTTGCACCTTCTCTCTAGCCGCGTGTACATACACCCTGCCAGAAAAAGGGCGTCTCAGTGTTTATAAATGATCGATGATTTCCCTCGAACTGTCGAAGGTTCCAGATTCATGTCACGTCAAAAAGATGCCTAAAAAATCCTGAGATCGGTAAACACTATTGTATGGGTGCATTTTTCTGATCTAAAATTGCAGTGACACTAAAATAAATAAATTAAAAAAAATATTGTTCTTATCTGACAGTCACATTAAAGAGTATAAAATGATTAAATACAATTCCTATTTACATCTAACATAATTAACCAGTTGTCGAAGTAAATAGATAAATAAATCATTATAGTTAAAATACCACACATGCATACACAAAATATATACGCTCGCAAACTCACTGACTGTGAATGCATCGACACTGCTTTCACTTACGGAGATAATTTTAAAAAATACGCTCTTGTGTCCGGCACAAGGGAAATAAAAATTCCAATAAAAATAAAGTAAAATGATTACTACCCCTTAAATGTGACAGATATCTTTCTAAATATCATTTATCCGAGTTCATTTGGTCTCTAGTCAGTCCTTTGATTTCAAGCTGTGATGTACGCACTAACTACAACACCGTGACTTTATTTAAGTAATTGTTTGTTTACAAAATAACCTCTGATCAATAAACAATAACAGGCAAGTGATAATATCACTAGATTACAGCATTTCCCACGAATCATGCGCTCCATAAAGTTTCTGCGCCGTCAGTTTATTTGTGGAAGATGTGGCGAGATCGTGATTGAATGAACCTATCGGGTATTTTTTGTAATCACGGATAACTAATCCGGGTATTTTTTGTAATCACGGATAACTAATCCGGGTATGTTTTGTAGTCACGTATAACTAATCCGGGTATTTTTTGTAATCACAGATAACTAATCCGGGTATTTTTTGTAATCACGGATAACTAATCCGGGTACTTTTTGTAGTCACGGATAACTAATCCGGGTATTTTTTGTAATCACGGATAACTAATCCGGGTATTTTTTGTAATCACGGATAACTAATCCGGGTATTTTTGTAATCACGGATAACTAATCCGGGTATTTTTTGTAGTCACGGGTAACTAATCAGGGTACTTTTTGTAATCACGGATAAGTAATCCGGGTACTTTTTTGTAATCACGGATAACTAATCCGGGTATTTTTTGTAATCACGGATACCTAATCCGGGTATTTTTTGTAATCACTAATCTTTTGTTTATCGTCATATGCTTTTCGCAACTGTAATATAAATCTTTTAAGATTTCATCTAAAATTGGACGCCGGTTTAATACCAGAAATTACCACTAAGATTAGATAATCGCTGTTTTTTCATTTGTAGTTATTGACCTACCAGAAATCTCCACTAAGATAAGATAATCGGTATTTATTAATTTGTAGTTAGTGACCTACCAGAAATCTCCCCTAGCATTTGATAATCGCTATCTTCTTATTTATGATTAGTGACCTATTGAAGAATTTTGATATTCTCTGATAATTCAAAACAAAAGTCACACTTCTAAATTCTCATCAAATGGCACCTGAGATTTCATCACGTCTCTTTTATTTCAGGTCAATAAAAAAATTCTTAATTTTGTTGTGCATTAAACAGTCATTGCTTTAAATTACACAAATAAATAATTACAAAATATGAACTCACACATGATGATAAACTCTTTCGTCATTAAGATTGCGATAAAGAGTGTAAACCTTAATCTGGTGTTAATCGCTATTTTTTCTCGGCGCATAAGGATTTTAAGATGTAACAATTAAAATAAATAATGACAATATATAAGATCCCCGATTTACGGGGTCGCCATATTTACAGATGTTTGGGGATATTCTCTTCCTAAGCCTATCGATCTCTTGTGGTTAAAACACCCGCAAATAATTAAATTAGGCAAAAAGACAAGGAAGATTCAGAATGAAAACTAAATATTAATTGTACCAACTGAACATGTCAAGTTAAGTCACACGACAGTAGGAACAACTGAGAATATTACAAATTATACTGTTCAGTCAGATAGATAGAGAGAAGGACTGACAGACAGACAGACAGATAGATAGATAGATAGATAGATAGATAGATAGATAGATAGATAGATAGATAGATAGATAGATAGATAGATAGATAGATATGACTCATTTAGTTTATGCCATATAGATTTATGCCTTTTAATTGTAAAATAAACCTTTCGCACATTTGTAAGGCATTAATTGAATAGTAGACTGTAGTTTATAAAAAATCGCAAAGAAAACTGAAAATAATATTGCAATTGTTAAAAAAAATATATTCTCCTTTAGACTTCAACGACAGATGAGTAGTTTTTTAATTTGAAAACGGGGCTATTTCGGTTGCTGAATTATTATTATTCTCTTAATGTATTTATTTATAACTAATACTTTCTTGTTTCATCTTTAATTCGTCCATAGTTGCATTCTTTCTCCTTTCTGTCTGTCTGTCTGTCTATCTATCTTTCTTTCTTTCTTTCAAAAATAACTATACTGCCATAAAAAAAGTTTAGTTATTGGGCATTGGATATTATTAATACAACTGTCTTCACTGCAGTCATAAATATTTAAAAATATCAACTACTATGAAATTTATATTTAATTCTTTCTGCCTACCAGAACTCCAGGTCGCCCTAAATCCTTGGCGAATTCCCTCCCAATTTGAAACAAATTTGACGAGCATTACGTTGTTTGAGGAAAGAATGTACTTGTAGTAACCCAGTGCGTTTGCTAGGCACTCGTACCAAAGCCGAGGAGCTGACGCATTATCTCCATCACGTACCTGTGAGTTACATAAATATTAAATCGCAAAATAGGCAAGCAACACAAAATAATTATACGTCCATATATGTATGTATAAAGTAAAATAACTTTCATACAGTCACATACAGATTACAAAATTGAAAACGAAAATAGTATACACTGTGTTGTTCATGTTAAAGTTGTGTAAGAGGTATATTTTTGCGCTCACTACACAATGTGCATTATAGACACGGTGTTTCTCGTGTTAGGCACTTTATACTCATGTCTCTTCTTAATTTACGGGGAACCGTTCTGTTAGAGATTGTGGGTAGGGTGAATATAGTTGGATGAAACACTGTTATTTACATTGTGAGCGTATCATTGAATGAGATACTGTTATCTACATGGTGAACTGTTATCTACATGGATGGGGTACTGTTATCTACATGGTGAACGTATTGTCGGATGGGTTGGTTATTGTTATCCACATAATGAGTTTATAGTTGGACCAGAGATGTATGGTTGGATGGTTCTGTATAGTTGCCCAGACAGATAGCTTCCCATCACTAGACATCCATTTTATGTTGGGGGTTGGAGGGTAGTGCCCCTGACATTGTTGTTGATATGTCATTTTCTAATAAATATTTTGTCAGTGATATTTCTCTTATATTAATTATTATTCCGTTCTTCTCTGATGAGCTCTATGGCTAGTTGCTCACTTGGTGTGCGTTTAAAAATTCGTGATTGTTCACTTCTAGCGTCGTTATGTACTGTCTACATTTTGTTTTCACGTATATTTTTCTAACTGTCCAATTTTGTTTACAGGTAATTATTTTTTTTATATCCCTGGTGTGTATTTGTGTTGTCTACATATTGTTTCCTTGAATAATTTTGTTCTGCCTAAATATTGTTTCCATATTGTTTCCACGTATATATTTATGTTGTCTACATATTGTTTCCATGTATATAATGGCGTTGTGTACATATTGTTTCCATGTGTATATTGGCGTTGTGTATATATTGTTTCCATGTATATATTTGTGTTGTGTACATATTGTTTTCATGTATATATTTATGTTGTGTATATATTTTTTTCATATTATCATTAGTCTGCTGTCTACTCATTCCACCGCACATTCAGTTGTTTGTTGTCTGCACAGTGTTCACATGTGTTGATTTGTTTGTTTTTGTCTGCACAGTACTCCCATGTGTTCATTTCTGTGTTGTCTTCCCAATACTCCCTTATGTTAATTTGTGTGATTTTAACAGTACTCCCATGTGTTTGTTTGTGTGTTGTCTGCACAATATTGCAATGTGTTTATTTGTGTGTTTTTTCACAGTGCTCCCCCGTGTTCACTTGTTTGTTGTCTGCACAGTACTCATGTGTTTTCTGCACAGTAGTCGCATGTGCTCACAGTGTGTGTTGTCTGCCTAGTACTCACATGCACTCACAGTGCTTTTTCCTAACAGTTTTTAATTTTGTACGTATGCGCTGTGTATACAATTCTATAAGTGTTTGTTCAGTTCAACCTATTTGTGCATTACTCTGCAAACAAACGTTATTTGTATGTCATCTATGCTCTATACATTTTTTCCATGTATGTATAAGTGTGTACGTGCGCACGTGCGTCTACACAGTTCTCCGAAGTGTGTATTTTATGATGTCTGCACTGTTTTGTGCACGTGTGTATCTCTTTGATGTTTACGCAGTGATTCCACGTGTGTTCTATGTTCAGTCTACACTGTGCTTTCAGGCGGGCCTTTGTTTACCTAAACAGTAAGGCCTAGTGCCTTAGTGGGTTGTATTGCAGTCTACATTTTACTGTCAGGCGGGCCTTTGTGTGCATCTACAGTACTTATAGATATGTTGTTTATGCTGCCTACACTGTACTGTCTATAAATGCCTTTATGTGGCTGCACAGTGTTGTCCATTCATAATTACATTCGTCTACATCAGGGTTTCTCACCCGGGTTTCCTCGAGTGGGCGCCAGGAGTACCCGGAAAGATCGTGATAAAAAAGTAAACATATTAAATATACTATTTATTATACAAATGTTCCGTGATACTTAAAATTTTATTTTAAGGGTTCCTCTAGTGTAGAAAAATTGAGAAATTATGTCTGTACAATCTAGTCTACGTATGGTATGTCTATATTTGCATTCATGTACTGTCTGAAGAGCGCTCCCGTATATGGCTATGTTTGCACTCGTTTGCTTGTCTAAAAGCACTCCCGTATTTGTCTATATTTGTATTCATGTACTGTCTAAAAAGTGCTCTCGTATATTTCTATATGTGCATTCGCGTTCTATATCTACATAGTGATGTCTATATGTGTATTCATTATTTGTCTACACAATGATGTCTATGTGCGTGTTCTTTTGCCAAAAATCAGGGAATAAGTACATTAAAAATAAAACAAAATATATCAGAGTTCAGTTATTTCCTGAACCAAAGACGTTGCAGAATGCAAACTGAAATAGCCTTGTATTGTACTGTTGGCAGAAATTGTTTGAACATTATATTGCTGAAACACTGCTTTCTCAATCAATATTGCTGAGGTTGTGGTTGTGGTTGTGGTTGTGGTTGTAATGGTGAGTGAGTGCGCGCGCGCGATTGCTCATGTGTATGTTTGTATACCTATCCTCAGTCGTTACGATGCCGCAGAACATTTTAAAGTAAATAAGTCATTATTTTTCACTTCAGAATAAATATTATTTATATGAAAAAGACATGTGCCTTGATGTCTATGCTTCATGTCCACAATCATACTTTTTTCACAGTGACCCAATCGCGTGTAACATACCTGCAAGGGCATATTTATTTTGACAACGACTCATTCATGTGTATCATACCTGCAAGGGCATATTTATTTTGACAACGACTCATTCATGTGTATCATACCTGCAAGGGCATATTTATTTTGACAACGACTCATTCATGTGTATCATACCTGCAAGGGCATATTTATTTTGACAACGACTCATTCATGTGTATCATACCTGCAAGGAGTCAAACTTGCAATTGTTTGACCAGTCAATGTCAATGTCTTGTATCTCCAGTTGAACCCTACGGCCCGGATCCACAGTGATGACCCACTCGCACACCAACAGGTTAGGGTATGGGGTGTCCAGGAACCCTGGAGTTTCTATCATCCCGTCCCAACCTTCCACGCGTCCTCCACAGTCTCGTATTACTTTATTATGAATAAATTTGTCATGATTTAAATAATATCATCAATGAACGATTTTAGATTAACAAGTTGAAATATGTATGAACGATAAAATGTGTCTTACTAATATTCTGACAACAAAAAGACTGTAAGGGAATTCAATAATGCAGAAAGTGAATATTGACAAGTATTATTAAGTGATGGTTTGGAAAGTACTGAAACAATACGTATGTCTATCATTAACTAATGATTTGGCAAGACGTAGCACTATGTATCTATATCATTATGTAATAAAGCTTTGTAACAAGCATGTATAGCAGTGTGATTAATCTGAAAGTAATGCAACAATAGTTTTGTTAATATTGAATTACTTGATGACTAATATAACAAAGCCGTGAGTTAAAGATGACAAAAATTAAAATCAAAATTAAATACTCTATAAGTCATATTTCTTAATCGTTTTAGGTTATGTCAGGGTTTATTAAAAACGGCATCTAGTGATAAACAGTATGGGCACACACACAAAAGAAATATTTTTGTTGTTGTGTTGTGTTGTGTTGCGAGCTGCAGTAGTGAGCTGTGGTAGTGTATTTTGCCTTTGTTCTGTAACTCAGTGGTGCACTGTTATAGGTCTCTTTGTGCTACATATTACCTCAGTATGCTGTTAAAGTTGCAGTATGTTGTGATACCTATACATTAGTATGTTGTGTAAAACTATTGTATATTGTTACATTAGTAGGCTGTGTAACTGCAGTATATTGTATTGTTACATGATACCTATACATTAGTATGTTGTGTAAAATTATTGTATATTGTTACATTAGTAGGATGTGTAAAGCTACGGCATAATGTGCTTCTTCATGCAGAACTTTGCTGCAGTAAGTTATGAACTGTTGTAAACTGATCATTTATTTACCCAACACCTACAGAAATTATATATTTTAAAACTTCTCATTGTACAGATTTATAACCGTAAAAAAGGTTTAGCAAAGTGTGTTAAAAATTATAATACACCAATATATGATACAAAAGTGTGCTTTTTCAGTTTATATTTATTTTTAAGATTTATTTTTTTCATAAGATGAAATTAAGGAACCACATAAGTAAAACTGAACCTGCGGATGCGTTCACAGACTTGTAGAATGCGATGAAGGTGCCCTGGGTGTCGGGGTGACTGTTATTTAAAACGACAATCATATTGTTTGTCCTAGATGTCTCCAGACTTGGGGAATAGTCATCGTAGCAGAGCCTATTGACACAGACCAGGAAGAGTTTCATGGACCACTCTATTGCAATATAATTCAGGTATAATTACATATACTTCTGTTTTACATTTCCATATAATTACATATACTTCTGTTTTACATTTCCATATAATTACACATACTTCTGTATTACATTTCCATATAATTACATACACTTCTCCATTATATTTCCATAAAATTAAGAATGATTCTGCTGCTTCTCGCTGCAATTCGACATATACATAGTTTCTTGTATTCTTCAATCGCCCACAAAAATTAAAACATTTATCCTTTGCTGTACGACAAACTCATATTAACAATTACTTCTCTGTAGGAATAAAACACATATACAGGTTCAATTACTAAATGTTGCAATATGATATACGAATAGGTAACTTTAGTATTGTAAGACTATTAAAAGTTATTTCCCCATTTGAATATGAAAACAATTTGGATATATTTATTTTTCTTTATATGACATTGGCATACTTTAATATCATCTTTAAATAACATCTCAATATACTATACCACAAATAAAGCTAAACGTCATTTTATTTGAAATACATAGCATTATAATATCAAACATAAAGCTAAATGTCATTTTTTTAAAAATAAAAAACACAAGACATATGCATATCTAAAGTTGTTTCTGTTATAAAATCACAGCTAATTTCCCTCTTTAGTATTACCATACATGTTTAATTAATATTACGTATCAATTGTAGTTTCACAAAAAGTAATTAAAATGTATCTATCTGTTGCAAAGCAACACATTTGTTAACAAAAATTACAAAATTATTTCTCTATTGTCATATCTGACATGCAAAGATAAGTATCTTATCATTTGCAATATCACATGTTTATCGTTTGCAATATCATAATATTATGCTTATCGTTTGCAATATCACTTGCTTATCATTTGCAATATCACATGCTTATCATTTGCAATATCACATGCTTATCATTTGCAATATCACATGCGTATCATTTGCAATATCACATGCTTATCATTTGCAATATCAGATAGTCTGCATTGCTAAAATTACTGTTCTATTGTAATGTACATACACGTCAGAAAACACAGCGTGTCTCGTCTTTTTCTCATATTTTTATGTGAAATTACAAGTAGCAGTTATTTCTGGTGAAATTATGGGTAGCAGTTATTTTTATTAGTAAGTAACGCGGTGGTACTGAGTTAGGATTAGATGCTAAGCGTTTAGCCCGTTCAGTTCACGTCCAGCACAGGAATCACCACAACCTGCTTCAGCGAGTGAAAAGGCGCCCGCAGTCGGTCGTATGTGTTGCAGAAAACAAACATCTAAAATGACAGTAGGCAGATAACAGTTGACATTAGACAGATAACAGTTGACATTAGGCAGATAACAGTTGGCATTAAGCAGATAACAGTTGACATTAGACAGATAACAGTTGACAGTAGACAGATAACAGATAACAGTTGACAATAGACATATACAGTTGACAGTAGACAGATAACAGTTGACAGTAGACAGATTACAGTTGACAGTAGGAGATAACAGTTGACAGTAGACAGACAACAGTTGACAGTAGACAGATAACAGTTGACAGTAGACAGATAACAAAGTAGCCAGTCAGACACAGACGTCTGTGAAAGTGACTGACTACGATGAACGCTGTATGATGTGCTTTCATCGTCATCGTCATCGTCAGAGCTGTCGGGAATCTCTTCTGCCACGGGCATGACTTGGAGCAGGATGTGAGAGAGGACTTGAATCAACAGATTGTGGGACCGGTCACCACTTGTTGTGGTCTACTTAATGGACGATTGTAAAACCTGAAGTGTGTTACCTAAGCTGTCAATGTCAGGCAACCCTAAATGCGGTGTTGTGAGACTAGTGATTGTGTCAGGCAAGCCTAAGTGTAGTGTTGTGAGACTAGTGATTGTCTGTGATGTATCTGCAGTTTGATACGCTCTCAAGTACAGGAGTAAATGATTACTGCAAGAATTGAAAGCACGCAGGTACTGTTGCCGATCCTTACTTATATTGAAGTCTGTTCACGATTGCCAAGGACAAATAAACTAAATCTTTACTCTCTATGATTGCCAGGGAGAAATAAACTAAATCTTTACACTCTATGATTGCCAAGGACAAATAAACTAAACCTTTACTCTCTATGATTGCCAGGGAGAAATAAACTAAATCTTTACACTCTATGATTGCCAAGGACAAATAAACTAAACCTTTACTCTCTATGATTGCCAGGGAGAAATAAACTAAATCTTTACACTCTATGATTGCCAAGGACAAATAAACTAAACCTTTACTCTCTATGATTGCCAGGGAGAAATAAACTAAACCTTTACACTCTATGATTGCCAATGTGCCAATGAGAAATAAACTAAACCTTTACTCTCTATGATTGCCAAGGAGAAATAAACTGTTACTGTGCCATATCTGCTGTAGCACACCTCTAATTTAGAGAAAACTTTCGATGATTGCGTGCAACTGCGCAATACATTTATTAACCCGTAATGACTGATGTTGTAGATTCCATCATTAACAGTACAACTGTACTACGATCCTATACAGGTAAGAGTTTACAACAGTGGCATACTCTAACCGAAGATGTTCTAGAATGGAAAACTCAGTGGCTGACTCGGAACGGTGGTAGAGCTGTAATGTGAACATCTTCAATTAGAGAAACTGTATTACAAATTTTCGATTGTTGCCTGACACATGTGATCATTTTGTCTGTTGTAAACTCTTAACTGTATACAATCGTAGTACACTTTTACTGTTAGCTGTTTTAAACTCTTACCTGTATAAAATCGTAATACACTTGTACTGTTAGCTGTTGTAAACTCTTACCTGTATAAATCGTAGTACACTTGTACTGTTAGCTGCTGTAAACTCTTACTTATATAAAATCGTAGTACACTTGTACTGTTAGATGCTGTAAACTCTTACCTGTATAAAATCGTAGTACACTTGTACTGTTAGCTGTTGTAAACTCTTACCTGTACAGAATATTTTCTTTGGTTATCACGTAACCGTCATAGACATGTAACGTGCCACATTCGCAGAAGCTGTAGTGCTGGAAATAGCAAATCATTCTGAATGTTTCCACGGCCAGCTGCACTGCTTGACCTTTTGCGACACTGATATTCCAGACACAGATTCCATGGTCACAATGACCTTCGTAGCTAAAGTAACCCTCGTCTGCGGTCAAGTGCCAGTAGGATATTGTTTCAGCTGTTGGAAAATTCGCAACATACATACAGCCACTTCAAAATACATGAACCGTTTTCGTAATCCAACAGAAAATTTGGTTTTACAAGACATAGTACAGTTTATAGTCATCAATTTGTCGAGATAAAAGGCTACATTAGAGAAAGACAGACATATAGACAGACGGACGGATAGATAGATAGGTAGATAGGTAGATAGACAGATGGATGGATGGATGGACGGGTACATGGATTTGTATTATATGTGTGTGTGTGTGTGTGTGTGTGTGTGTGTGTGTGTGTGTGAGTGTGTGTGTGTGTATGTGTATGTATGTGTTTGTCCATTTTCCAAGTCATTTCACGCGATCTAAGGCTTTAGAGTATTTGTATCAATTTTACGAAACAATGAAAATAATGTACACATCTAGTTTATTAAATACTGAATTAAGCATAATTTTTTTGAACAAACTAATTTGGACAACCTGTTTCGTTTATACAAGACAGATTTATAATTTATAACAGTATAAGATGAAAGACATGTTTGTATACATGATTCTAGATTCAATTTTTCAGGACAATAAGCCTGCTTGTGTAGATTTGCACAGTAAATAGACATACTTTTACAAGACGATAGATCTGTTTGCATACGAGATTGTGATAAAAAGAAAATACAAGTCGATAAACATGTTTGTATGCAAGAGAGTTATTTGTGAAAAAATAAAAGTGCCGAAGCTATTTTATGCATGCGAGAGTACACCAGGTCACAACACAGTATAGACACACAGCAAATCGCAATTACTAACTAGCTATCCATTTAGCCTGGAACCCTTGCCCACTGACGTTCCAGTTGGACACAAACTTTAGGTAAATGTCGGTGCTATGCGACTGTAAGGTCAAGGTTGCATTCATAAACCCACAGTCCCGCCGCATTAATGGCGCCGCTGCACTGTATCCATTTCGAATCTATCGAGGCGTTAAAAACAGAAAGAAATTGTAGTGAGATACGTGTACACAAGAAATTGTAGTTAGACACGTGTACACAAGAAACTGTAGTGAGGTACGTGTACACAAGAAACTGTAGTGAGGTACGTGTACACAAGAAATTGTAGTTAGACACGTGTACACAAGAAACTGTAGTGAGGTACGTGTACACAAGAAACTGTAGTGAGTTACGTGTACACAAGAAATTGTAGTTAGACACGTGTACACAAGAAACTGTAGTGAGGTACGTGTACACAAGAAACTGAAGTGAGGTACGTGTACACAAGAAACTGTAGTGAGGTACGTGTACACAAGAAATTGTAGTTAGACACGTGTACACAAGAAACTGTAGTGAGGTACGTATACACAAGAAACTGTAGTGAGTTACGTGTACACAAGAAATTGTAGTTAGACACGTGTACACAAGAAACTGTAGTGAGGTACGTGTACACAAGAAACTGTAGTGAGGTACGTGTGCACAAGAAATTGTAGTTAGACACGTGTACGCAAGAAACTGTAGTGAGGTACGTGTACACAAGAAACTGTAGTGAGTTACGTGTACACAAGAAATTGTAATTAGACACGTGTACACAAGAAACTGTAGTGAGGTACGTGTACACAAGAAATTGTAGTTAGACACGTGTACACAAGAAACTGTAGTGAGGTACGTGTACACAAGAAACTGTAGTGAGGTACGTGTGCACAAGAAATTGTAGTTAGACACGTGTACGCAAGAAACTGTAGTGAGGTACGTGTACACAAGAAACTGTAGTGAGTTACGTGTACACAAGAAATTGTAGTTAGACACGTGTACACAAGAAAGTGTAGTGAGGTACGTGTACACAAGAAACTGTAGTGAGGTACGTGTACACAAGAAACTGTAGTGAGGTATGTGTACACAAAAAAATGTAAAATAAATCCTACAAATTAATAATACAATAATTTTACATTGTTTACACACTTACTTAGCATAATTTTACATTGTTTGTATGTAGCTTAGGCCTTCATTGTATGTGCATGTGTGTTTGCTTACCACATTTAATCACATGTTCATGGTGATATGTAAAAACTTCACAGTGTGTGCAGGTGATATCTTAACAGACTATATATGCTATAGTAACACAACTAGTCTTACCTCAAGAGAATCATACATGCAATTCTGAGACACTTCCATATCAATTCCTATTATCTCCAGCTGCACTCGGTAACCCTGGTCCACAGTTATGAACCACTCACACACCATTAGATTGGCGTATTCGTCTGGATAACCTGGGGACGTTATTGTCCCCTGTAACCCGGAAAAATGACCACCACAGCCCCTCGTCACTAGATTAATGACAGCAAAGTATACGGTGATGATTTCATTACTAAGTGGAAATAATATTGCACATATATCTCTATACATAGATATTTGCAAAATTGACATTTAAAAAAAACATAGTATAAATGCAAAGTCATAATTGGTAATAACAATGATGTTCACATTATTGTCTCCCGTTCTAGTGTTAGTCGAAATGGAAAACAAATATATAAAAACGTAAGTGCATATGAAACTTCCGAATGTTTGCAAATTAGGCCCTACAATATTTTCCAATAAGCAATCATCTCTGCTCCTTACTCACGTAGGTTCGATATCCTCTCTCTCTCTCTCTCTCTCTCTCTCTCTCTCTCTCTCTCTCTCTCTCTCTCTCTCTCTCTCTCTCTCTCTCTCTCTCTCTCTCTCTCTCCACACACACACACACACACACACACACACACAAATACACACACACACCACACACACACACACCACACACACACACACACACACACACACACACACACACACACACACACACACACACACACACACACACACACTGTTACTCAAACTAACTGTAATACGCAAATGCATGCACATGCTTATGAGTACACATTTTATTCTCAACAGTCAGTTTTCGGGCGCTCAGGCATATAATATGTGTCATAACGGGTGGTCATTCTTAAAAGGTGATATATATATTCTAAAAGTAGTATGCAGACCTTGTTTGGCGTCCACAGCCTTGTAGACAAACGAATAGACATTTCCTTCTCCTTCTACTCCTGTGACAAGTACTAGCACACTACTGGTCTCTGACGTCACTAGTCCAGGTAGGTACTCTTCGTTCGAACATTGTCTGCATAAAAATGGAGCAAAAATACAAAATATACGAGAATAAATATAAACACACAAAAAACAAACCATATGTTAATTTTACGTACATAAGCAAGCACTCGTACACACAACGGTCTGTTAATTCTGCACATATATGCACGCACGTGTACAAACACATGCACACAACATAGTTTGTTAATTCCATCACATTTGAACACATACATAGCCCATCTTAAAACATAACTCAGGGTTAGGTTAGGGTTAACCCTAATCATAGCCCATCCTAAAATTTAACTCAGGGTTAAGTTAGGATTAACCCTATTCATAGCCCACTCTAAAACTTAGCTCAGGGTGTGGTTATGGTTAACCTTAATCCTAACCCATCCTAAAACTTAACTTAGGATTCCTCTTTTATTTAGCCATAGACATATATTGGTTTGGATTCTGATGCCACTGTTAATGCCAAATCACTAATAGGTAAAATAATCAACATGTCTTCGTGTTGGTCCCATGTTCTATCATTTAAACATATTTCTTATTGAGATAATGTCATATTTCCCATTTGCAAAGCATCTAAAGAGTTAGAAAGTGAAATATGCATTGCTGTTGTTGTTTAATTATAATTAATAATTATTAATATCTATTTATACTAGCATGGGTTTCAGTGACGGAAGCTTACTTATTGCTCTACCAAATGAGAGTTCAGTTACACAAAGTAAAAGTGTTCAAGGACCAAGTAGAATACGAAGTACGAACTACGGATCTCACCTTCTAGAAGTACGGACTACGGATCTCACCTCAAAAGAAGATTTTCTTCATTGGCTCCAGGACCGTCAAAAATCTCCAGCTTGGCACAGCTGCAGCTGTCCAAATTGCTGTCTTGGCAACTCAACTGTAACTCTTGGAATGCAAGCTGCACAGAGAAGCCAGATTCAACACTTATGGTTCTCATACACAGGCTTGTGTTACACAGTGATGAAACGTAGCCTTCTGTGGCAGAGCCTTCTGTGTTGTACACTTCTGTGGCAGAGCCTTCTGTGTTGTAGACTTTAGTGACAGAGCCTTCTGTGACGTCATCTTTAGAGTCCTTGTTGTCATCGTCTGTTGGCATTTGAAATCGGGGTTATTATCAATACTGGTTAAATTGAATTGAATTGAATTAAATTAAATTAAATTAAATTTAAATTAAATTAAATTAAAATTAAAATTAAAATTAAAATTAAAATTAAAATTAAAATTAAAATTTAAATTAAATTAAATTAAATTAAATTAAACTAAACTAAACATTTAAACATTATCAGATATTGTGAAGGATTTCACTTAAGCATGTTACCTGTTTCTGAGACAACACTTGCCGACGTCAATAACACGAGTCCACAAATGAACAACCATTTTCGCTTCGGAAGACACCACTTGTCTGAATTTAACACAAAAAAGTGAATAACAATAACTAATATTATTGTCTACTGTTATTACAATACCCACAACTTTTACTGCTATTAGTAATACTACTATTACTTCCACTACTAATACAACTATTACTAATACTTTTCTTCTTCTTCTTAGTAGTAGTAGTAGTAGTAGTAGTGGTAGTAGTAGTAGTAATAGTGGTAGTAGTGGTAGTATTAGTAGTAGTGGCAGTGGTAATAGTGGTAGTAGTGGTAATAGTAGTAGTAGTGGTAGTAATAGTGGTAGTAGTAGTAGTAGTGGTAGTAGTGGTAGTGGTAATAGTGGTAGTAGTAGTGGTGGTAATAGTAGTGGTAGTAGTGGTAGTAGTAATAGTAGTGGTAGTAATAGTGGTAGTAGTAGTAGTGGTAGTAGTGGTAGTAGTAGTAGTGGTAATAGTGGTAGTAGTGGTAATAGTGGTAGTAGTAGTAGTAGTAGTGGTAGTAGTAATAGTAGTAGTAATAGTGGTAGTAGTAGTAGTAGTGGTAGTAGTAGTAGTAGTAATAGTGGTAGTAGTGGTAGTAGTAGTAGTAGTAGTAGTAGTAGTAGTGTTATATGATGGGGAATTTTCCCGTACATTTTATATAAATTTTCATTGTTGCATTTAAATTGAACGTTATTGTAATTTGAATGACGTGTGCATATTGCTTCATGTTGACTTAGAAGTGAGGTCCTGAACAATGAGTGTGCATGGGAGTAGATTTATTGACCGGTGTTTGATGTTTGCGGCAGATAGATGATCGACTGTTTGTTGTCTAAGCTGCATGATCAATGGCCAATAAGCTAGTTAGAGATTATTTTTGCGGCACGTGTGTGTGTGTTTTGGTATACAATGGGAGCGTTGTCAGTTAGGTCAGAGTGTTCGTTTAGAAGCAGTTAGAAAGGCATAATCTGTATTAGCGCTAAGCAATTGGTCGGATCGAAAGCGTGTCTAATAGACGCAGGTGTGATCCCAAGGGTGATAAAAGTCCCATAGCGAAATTTTATCGTCACTCGTTTCTGAAATGTGTCTTTGGGTAGCAACTGGAATCGTAGTCCCTCCCGACACACCACACGGGTTGTATATGAGAGCAAAAACCCTTGGGTGCATAAGGTAAAACGTCTTTGTATTGTATGAATGGTTAGGTTTTATTAGGATGTTATATGCTATGTTTTATTTTGAATATGTTAACATTTCTTTCTTTCAGAGGCTTATGCCAAACTTAGTATTTATTAAGTGAGCTATTGACTGGATACTTAATCTTTGTAATTGATACTGTTCTGGGGAAGTTTACTCTCTTTTTGTCACATGGATTTCTATGTAGGAGTTTTACTACTTAGTTGTGTCTTTTTTGTGTATTCTGTTCCAGTGAGGAAATGACATCCAGATAGCATATGTTTTATCTATTTGGGATTATTTGAGATTTTCATGATGTTTGTTTTGTGTGACTGTGCTCTTTTGCACGATCGTGTGCAGCAGTTATGTGTGATTACATGTTTCTTGCACGATCGTGTGCAGCAGTTATGTGTGATTACATGTTTCTTGCATGATCGTGTGCAGCAGTTATGTGTGATTACATGTTTCTTGCATGATCGTGTGCAGCAGTTATGTGTGCTTCTATTTCTGCATTCAGTATGCCACATGAGTGTATATGTGTAAGTACGTACGTGTGTCTGTGCATGCTTATGTTTGTTTCTGTGTGTTGACAATGTTATGTGTGGATTTATGTATGCTATTTATGTGTATAAGTGTGGTTTTGTTTTTGTGAATATATAAGGCCATTAGAGCGACATGTATTTGTGTTTCTGTATGCATGTATGTGTGCTAATGTATAATTAATGTATAATTAGGAGTATGTGAAGTATGGATGACATTTTAACTCTTACCTGTCCGTAATCTTTTCATTTCACAGACAGATCGTCAGGCCTGCTTCTCTGAATAGTAATTTCGCTGGACGAAACACAATGCAAGAATTTTAAAATTTCCAAATAAGGTTTCAAAATTGTAACCATTAATAGAATGAATACAGTTTAACTTAAAATGACATGGAAAAGAAGAGAAAATGAATAAACAAAGAACAAAATAGAGAGAGAGAGAGAGAGAGAGGAAAGAAAAGAAAAGAAAACAAAGAATGAGAGAAAGACGACATATGCAAAATTGAGTTTTGGATGATAGATAGATAGATAGATAGATAGATAGATAGATAGATAGATAGATAGATAGATAGATAGATAGATAGATAGATAGATAGATAGATAGATAGATAGATAGATAGATAGATAGATAGATAGATCGTATTCATGTGTGTAGTGTCAAACAGACTTTGGTTTCTTTGTAGTGCAACATAACAAGCAAAGAAATAATGAGGTGGGATTTACACTGGAAATTGCAATTCAGACTCAACGATGACAACCTTAGCTATAATGGATTCATATTATCCATTGACAAATAGTCGTGCTAATTAGTTGGCCATATCCATTAAACATATTTTCAAAAGTCTATAATACATATCAAAATATATATTTAGGCTGAATGGAGACTACAAGCAGTCCGTTTATACTTTCCCATTCGCCTGACTATAAAACGTTTGATGACGGTATATGACTCCATTCAGAAGGCTTGTATACTTAGTGTTGTTACGAAGGGGAGGTCGGTATTATTTACGATGTTTGCCCCTAAAACCACTACCACACCCCTCCCTTAGACTCCCCAACTACTTCTATATTTTATGTCTTGAATACATAATCATGCACACACACACACACACACACACACACACACACACACACACACACACACACACACACACACACACACACACAAACACACACAAACACACACACAAACACACACACACAAACACACACAAGTGTATAGTTACTAAAATCATTCAGACTATTTTCTAGCGTCAATCACGGTCTACATGCCTATCACAATCTTTAACGTGTTTGCTTTTGTTCATTAAAGTGATCCACTCTTGTGTGCAGCGAACCGAATACGATCATAATCAATCATGATTAGTTATGTGTGACCAACGCTGCAATCGTTCCGGCAGCTAACGCGCCAAATGGGGTGAAACTGGCGGCAATCATGCAACATTTTCGTCGTGTTATGTGTGTAGCGTGCTCAGGCCAGCGGGGTGGGGGTGGGGTTAGGGTACCGTGAGTACCGTGTTCAGCTAGTCTTCAAAGTGGAGCAGTCAAAGAAATAATTCTGCGAGTACTGACACGCTCATATCAAATTCGGTGAACTTTGGAGCCATTGTATTGCAGTGCTGACATAATGTTTAGTCATCAGTGGCTCTTCTAATAAAATGCACTTCAAAAAGTAAATCAAAAGTAAGTCTAAAAATAATTCTGCGTAATGATAAAATATGTCTGAACACATAATGACATAGTAGCATATAATGAATATCTGCTGGAAAAATATTAACGTTAATAATAAATGTAGATGCACAGGTATTAACGCAGTTTGAAAACTTTCAGATATACTAATTTCTAAACTATGGCGGAGTAAATTTGCATATCCCTATTTCTATACTTAATAATTATATTTTTGTTGCCAATGCTAACGTGACCTGATCTTGGGCACTGTTTATGATGATATTTTTGGAGTAAACAACTCAGGTGGAGAACGAATTAGGAACTTGCTTATGTAATCTAAACTGGGTTTTGGTGTATGAGTAGTTTTTTTTTTATTATCCAATGGTTATGTTTTATGAAAACGAGACCAGCCAATGGTCTGAGAAAAATATTTACCTGTTGATAAGAATTTAATTTCTAATCAATTTAAATTTAGTTTGGGTGAAAGGCTGGTCATGAAAGGTGGCCGTTTGCTTAATGGTGAGATAACTGATTGATTGAGAGAGAATGGACTTAAAATATTTCGTGCTTACTTTCTATTGACATGTTACACGTGCCTTTTATGGAAATATATATTATGTGATGATACTATTATTTCTACAAATTGTGAACTATGATGCTTGTAAGTAGCATGCTAAACATTTTACATTGTTTCTAGTAAACAATTTATAAAATTTTCATGTTGTATTTAGTATGTTGAATGCATGTATCAGGCTAATAAATAAGGTTTCAGGAAACTGTAAGTTAAGACTTGAATGTAAGAAAGAATGGAGAGGAATTGTCACAAAAGGAGGCAAGCTAAAGGCAAGAAAGCCAAGCCCAGCGAACCTAACGTTTGGCTGATTTTTGTGAGTTGTCAATACGGACGTAGGATCTGTTAGGATGACTGTCACAGAGTTCCACACGCACACCACCATTAATGTCTGTCTGGCTCTTTATATTGTGCATACAAGGGTTACGTTTTATTGACGTGTTTGCAATGAGAGTGCATATGAAATGAAAAGAAAATGTAAACAATACAGGTCGAAAAAGAAATACAAAAAAACCCTACCAAAACGATAGCAGACGAGAGGTTTATCTTTCTGATGCATGTGAATAAAATTTATTATCTTATGGCTCTCCCTCTCATACAGAAACTGCAAGTCATCCATCATAAACAGGAATAACTTCTAAACAATGAATGACCATTAAAAGAAACGAGTTAAGAATACATGACAATGTGATAACTTCCACTATCAACTGCTTCTATCAGTAAATGCAAGATTACTTAATAAATGTCAACAAAAGTCCTGGAGCTGACTAGTCCCTCCACTGTTGAGCAAGAACAAATAATTAATTTAATTACAAATCTTTAACTAGCTTTGCATATTTACAATCAAATTAAATGTTATCAGGTTTTTACTTCTACAATGCATTGAATTAACTTACTTACAGTTTTTATTTTTATACCCATCAAAAATTCAAATAGGGTGAGTTCAATGATGATACAAAGTGGTGATACGAACGGTACAACGAATGATGATATGAATGTTCACATAGGAAAATGAAAGAAAACACAACTGAAGTAGAGATGTGGTTGAAACAAGGTCTCCTCTCATGGTTCGGTTGTATCTGGCCTCCCCCCCCCCCCCCCCGACATCTTCCTGGTGTTACATGATCAGCACTCAACGTGATTCAAAGGTCGACTGTCTGTCCATAGATCAAATCATCATCAGTGACAAAATCGACGTCACTCTCGCCGTCAGTGGTGTGTCCTCATGCCATGCCGTCACACCACCACCAATGCATCTGCGTGGATTGTGACCAAACATCCGGAATATAGGTCTGGGTCGAAACATGCCTGGATGATTGTCCTTGTGACTGGTTAATCTCTCACCATAATTGGGCCACATCGCTCGCCCAAAAATGGTGGGAGTTCTAATCTCTGCGAACTTCACCGCACTGAGCTGCCCCAGTCACTTCGTTGGGTTTTCAATAAGGCAACAAAAAAAAAAACACAAGGAAATAAATCCAGTTTACTCCCTTCTCCGTTTCTTCTTGTCTCTCCATCTGTCTGTTTCCTCTGGTGTTGAAAAACAAGCCACATTCTCCCAAAGAATATATTCACAACACAGACTGTTTCTTTCTATAAGTAAAGTCTCCAACTGCCAAAATCTCCATGATTTCTTTCAGAGACAAATCCTCAACTGTCTTACTGAACTGTCTTTTCTTAAAAGTAAATTCTCAACTCAACTGTCTTCTCGAAGCAAACTCTGAACTGTGTACTGTAAATTCTCAACTGTCTCTCTTTTCTCAAATCCATATCTGAAATGTTTTCTGTCTCAAAGGTAAAATATCAACCCTCTTTCTTTCTATATTCCTTCTATCTCTGCTTCAAATTCAAATTCACCTGTTGTCGGAGGAACACGTGAGAAAATCTACAAGCTGGCAATAACGCGCCACTACAAAACTCCTTCCATGCAGAGCACGCAATTCTAAAAAAAAAGTTCCTTTGTTCTCATTCTCATACAATACCGTCTAGTTCCTAAACAATGCGTACAACTACAAAATAATACTCTCAGCAAAAGCATTGTCACACTGAACCCACGCAAAGATTTAAAAGTGCTTCACAATTTACATGTTCAGAAAGCATTAAAAAAAAAAGTCATATCTCCAAATCAGCATTTCCAAATGACACACTTCTGTGCATTAATACATTGTTTAAAAATATATCACAATAGCACAACAGTGCGGGTGAAACTGTACACACACACACACACACACACACACACACACACACACACACACACACACACACACACACACGCAAGCACGCACGCACGCACGAACCAACAATTTGGTTTTACATGCATATTTTCAAAAAATAGATTTATTAATAACTGTTATGACCTAGCTCTTAAATTATGAGTTGCTGTAAAGAAATATACTGTTTGTTTGTTAGTCATTGTATAACTTTGTTAGTTGCACTTTCGAACTTAACATTTAGAAAGCTTTTACACTTATCTCTGTGATGCGACACTGACATGAAATTTCGTGGTAATAATAATAATAATAATAATAATAATAATAAACTCGATGGCAATGGCGTCACACATTGGTAATTTTGATTGTTAATATTAAAGTAATTAGTTATAGGTGATTGATTAATAATAATAATCGTTAAAGTGATGGCAATGGCGTCACATATTGGTAATTTTGATTGCTAATATTAAAGCAATTAGTTATTGGTGATTGATTAATAATAATAATCGTTAAAGTGATGGCAATGGCGTCACACATTGGTAATTTTGATTGCTAATATTAAAGTAATTAGTTATTGGTGATTGATTAATAATAATAATCGTTAAAGTGATGGCAATGGCGTCACACATTGGTAATTTTGATTGCTAATATTAAAGTAATTAGTTATTGGTGATTGATTAATAATAATAATCGTTAAAGTGATGGCAATGGCGTCACGCATTGGTAATTTTGATTGTTAATATTAATATTGTTATTAGGAATGCGCTCAGTGACATTGCTATCAGTATAAATTTATTCAGTTACATGAATGTTTTTCATTGTTACTATTAAAGTATTTAGTTATATTGGTATGTTTCAATGTCAATACTAAAGCATTTAGTTTCCGTGATGTATTTCTGTTAATATTAATATATTTCGTTACAATGATGACGACATTAAAGGAGGTGAAACTAAGAAGACTGCCCAAACAAATGTAAAGTTAAACATTTTAAATTCAATTTTCTTTATATGGCGAAATAAAATGAATGAATACAAGAAAGGAAGGGAAGAAAAAAGAAATATTTGAAGTGAGGGATTCGTGCAACCAAATAATCCAAAGGAAAAAAAACAAGAAATAAACAGGTAAAACAAATGAAAACAGAAAGATATAAAAAAAAACCATAAAGACATCAGAAAACCACAAAGATAGCAAAAAAAAAACATAAAGTTAGCAAACCCCGCCCCCCGAAATTATATAAAGAAATGATCGAAGTTAAGAAATAGTGAGGTAGAGATAAAAACATACCGACTTCCAAATTTCCTCGGTGGAGAAAAATAATTTTAATTTTTTTCTACTAACAGTCTGGCACCCTGCAAGCAATGACTCCAGCCACTGACAGCCAATTGACTGTCCTGTTGGAATCAACTGGAAAAAAAATATTTGTACCTTCTCGTTTTTAAGAGCTGGCAGTTGAATGGAAACATTACCATATTAATAGTTGGTGCTTTCAAGATCAGACTCTTGAACGTGTTCTTTCATGCAGATCGTTCAGTCGAATATCGTTGACCTGACCTTGAAGCGACCTAATTTAATTCCTAATACCTCCACTTACGAAACTCTGGCCAATGCCAAATAGTCGGGTTCTAAGCAAATGAAGGCTTTGTGCTGTCGCATTGAAACAAACCAATAATAATACAAATGCAAGTTTTGATAAGAATATATCAAGGTTTCAAGAAGATGACGTTGAAGTTAGACAAAACGTTAAATAGTATGTCAGATATTTTTGACAGTGTGACCGAAAACCCCTCTCCTAAAGAATCTAATTTATAAAAGATGAGCAAGCAAACTAACCCTAACCCGATTTTGAAATAAATTGCATACTAACCACACGAACTTACCACATAGTTCTCACAATTTATTTTTCACCTTAGACTATAAATTACTTTTAAGCAGATTCAAAAGTGTACATTAATCTAAGAATATTTAATCGTTTACTTTATTGTTCTGCTTCTACTACTGACAGTTCCTTCATGGTCTTGCAGAGCATCATGATTCTTTCAAGGAAGATGTTAGAGAGTAAGTGAAAGCAAGCAGCTTGTCTGACTCCCACTGTTGTCGTGAACCACATATAATGGCATATATTTATGCACACAATAAACCAACCACATCTACCATATCTGCTTCAGACGGTAACAAAAAACTATTTACTCTATTAAAAGTTCAGTTATATTTTTCTACTTGGGCTACACCAGGTATATCTGCTTATTTAGTACGAACATACCTTAAAGATATATTAAAAACATAAAATTCATTACGTGGTCACTGATTTCAGTTTTGAAAGGTTATATAAAATAGACCATTGTACATATCTTGTGATATGTAAAGTGAAAGGTTGCATAAACCAGATTATTATAGCTACACTTTCTGAAATGAAAGGTTATGTTAAACGAAACATTATATGTTTCTTGTGAGTTCTGAAATAAGTGTTGAAAAAATAAATATTAGACATTGAATTTACATTGTTAAGCTACTAATGTTTTCTTGTTTTTATAAATTTGTTTTAACTTTAACGTGATGTACGGGTGTGAATGTTTACATAAATGTGATGTAAGTATATGAGAACATTTCTTGTATGGCGATGTACACATATATATGCATAAGTATATGAATGCATTCCCTGTATGGCGATACACGTATTGAATGAATTCCCTGTTTGACGGTATACGCATAGGAATGCATTCCTCTATGGCGAAATACGATATATGAATGAGTTGCCTCTATGCTGATATACTTATATAAATACATTCCCTCTATGCTGATATATGTATATTAATTTATTTGTTTAAATTACATTATTGTGAAAGTTAAGTATGAAATATCACCTTCATTTGCCCTTCAGGTATAAGGCTTACCTGTACTTATTTTTAGGTCAAGCTGAGTTGCATGTAAGTTCTTT
The DNA here is from genome assembly GCA_028829895.1 of Sinotaia quadrata. Classification (NCBI taxonomy): domain Eukaryota; kingdom Metazoa; phylum Mollusca; class Gastropoda; order Architaenioglossa; family Viviparidae; genus Sinotaia; species Sinotaia quadrata. The sequence goes on along the minus strand of CM054179.1, from coordinate 97,564,307 downwards.
ACAAAACGTATTCAAGTTCTACAAATAACAGACACATAGTAATGGCGTCTTGAACACCGGAAAGAAATCAGGCAAAGCGAGTCCTATCGATATTATCTGTATTTGAACACTGCAAGCATTGATTCTATACACCCCTCCACGCCTTCCAACCACCCTCTCAAGTATTGATTCTATTAATCTTTCCGCCCTTTCCTTCCGCCTTTTCAAGCATTGAATAATTGACTCAATGACACCTTCCCTGTGAGTCCACTGACAGTTGGCTTTTATGACGCGGTTAACGGCCGTTTGCTTCACAAACAAATTTCCAAGAACCTAACCTATTGCACCCCTGATACAATACAATTCTATGTTAATGGGAAACTCTTTAAGTAGGAGTGATTTTATGTTTACTTGGATTCAAATGAATGACCTATCTCGGTAGTTTTCAGTGGTGTGTTTTTATTTTTTCTCTCCACTAAAATGACTGGATTTTAACGTTCATTTTTGAAGTAGAATAACGTTTTTCTTTTATTGAATGATGTTTTCTCCAAAACACGGTAGTCACTGACTTTTCTTCTATATTGAATTGGGGAACTGGGGTAATGACTCATCATTATTTTTCTTTGGGGTACTGTGATAGTGCTGCTTAAACTAAACTAAGTTTTCCATCTGGCGGTTCATGTTGTCCAGAAATGAGAACTATGTCGTGTGCTTTTTCTTTCACTTGTGTTCGTCCGCCGCGCCGTCATATTTTTATAGGTACATTTTTTGAAGCACAAAATCTGTTGCATCTTGAAAATGTTATTTAGAAAAAAATTTAAATTACATAATATATTCATGAATGTTATTGTTCATACTAAAACATTGTATTTACTTTAAAACTATGTTGACAATGGTCTGTTGTGTGATCATACTACCAAATAATGTCGATATTGATCAGATTTTTATATCTTGCCGAATGATGGTTTGCATCTTAAAGGATTCGTGTCTAAGAAAGAACGATGGATTGCTCCAAATTATTGTTTCCCAGAATGTCTTGTAACTGGTTCAAACAGATTTTCTACTTTTTTATGTTGTGTTAGTATGAATATCATCTCTACAGTGTACCTCGGTAAGTTTCGTTCACTTTGATGGGTAGTCAATGTTAAATGGTAGTGTTTCCATTACTCTTTTTCTGACAGTCTCGAGTTTGGCTTAGAGATCTGCCACGTACTGTGCAACTGTTTAATGTTCCATAGTCATTTGCTCTTTGTTCAGAGTTGACGTAAAATGTATAACAGTCGCGTAGGTCATGTTCATATCGAAATGGAAGGGGATGGTAACTGCAGAACTTTGTGTTACTTCGCTCTATGCAAATAATACCTCTATGAAGTAGTAATCCCAAATTGTTGGATTACGTCTGCTGTAAAGAACTAATCCCAAATTGTTGGATTACGCCTGCTGTGAAGAACTAATCCCAAATTGTTGGATTACGTCTGCTGTAAAGAACTAATCCTAAATTATTGGATTACGTCTGCTGTGAAGAACTAATCACAAATTGTTGGATTACGTCTGCTGTGAAGAACTAATCACAAATTGTTGGATTACGTCTGCTGTGAAGAACTAATCACAAATTGTTATTTTACGTCTGCTGTGAAGAACTAATCCCAAATTGTTGGATTACGTCTGCTGTGAAGAACTAATCCCAAATTGTTGGATTACGTCTGCTGTGAAGAACTAATCCCAAATTGCTGGATTGCGTCTGCTGTGAAGAACTAATCTCAAATTGCTGGATTACATCTGCTAATCTTTTGAGTATTTCCATCATCTGAATCTCTCTAACAGTTAGATTGTGGTGAGGGTGTTGGTGGGGAAAAGTGCTTTAATGGAGAATGAATTCTCTCTCTCTCTCTCTCTCTCTCTCTCTCTCTCTCTCTCTCTCTCTCTCTCTCTCTCTCTCTCTCTCTCTCGCAGAGTAAATTAGCCTATTCCTATTTCTAAACTTAATTGTTAAATAAATTGTTAAACGTCAAACTGACACGAGCTTGGGTATTGCTTATGACGTGTTTGTAAGCGCCAAGAGATACATAAAACAAAGTCGGAAAATGTGCTAGAAATTTTCTCATGTAATCTAAACCAGTTTTATGTAGATGAGTATTTTTTTTTATTATCCAATGGTTAAGATTTACACGAACGAGACCAACCAATGAGTTGAGATCAAAGTTTACCTTATGGAAAATAAAATTTATTTTCTAATCACTTTGGATTTGAGAGGCAGAAGTCCAGTCATAAAGTGCAGCCGTTACTTTAATGGTGACTTTTAATTGACTGACTGAGAGAGAATGGACTAAGAAATATTTCAAGCATTTTGCTATTGATATGTTACACAGGCATTTTAAGTAGAGATGTGTGAAGACTAGTATTTCTAAAATTTGTAAACTATGATGCTTGTATGTAGTATGCTAAACTCTTGACATTGTTTCTAATGAACATGTTCATTAAATTGTTATGTTGTATTTCGTATGCTGTATACGTGCATCGGGCTAATAAATACTTTTGGCAAGAAACGGTAAGTTGAGATCTGAATGGAGAAAGAATGTAGCTAGAGATTAATAAACTGAAAACTTAGTGTTTGTCCCCTGACATAAAAGCAGCCTTTTTGATTTTTTTTATCAGCATCTCCCAGTTTACTGATTTATAAATCGATATGACCTTGATAGATTCGAGAAGTCTCTACCAGCAGTGTGTACATGTAAGGATACACTACACTCTGTTTATGTATTGTGGCAAAGTATGCTCAACTACATTGTGACATTTCTGGTACAAGGACGTAACTGGGAGTTACTGCTCCATTGTGCTTCTGCTCAAGAGAACTAATACGGTGAAGGAATACCCAGAATAGTCTCGAGAGAACAGCAGCTGATGGAACATTCTACAGCCTGCAAGGGGACATGTGAGCTGGCAATTCTATTGGGGTAATAATAATCAACTTATGACTTTGTCATGAAAGTGCACAAAAGACTATTGAGGCATAACCTAGACAAGGATATGTATAAACAATTATTGCATTAATCAATCTAACTCTATTTTTGTTCCCTGATAAGTAATTATCCTGTAGTGTATATTAACACTTATCTGTTGTAAAGTGTGTTAGGATATAAGACTGTATAGATGTGAAATTATTCAAGCGTGGTTTCATGGAAATATTGATTTCAAGTAATATTTCATTGACTTTGTTATATGTATATTTGATTGTTGATTTAATCAATTTATTGTTAAATATATTGCCATTGATAACCATATGTTGGAGAGACAGTTGGCGGATAGGACCTCGCTAAATATAGATTAAAAACGGATTTGTCTTCTTCTTTAGTAAGACGTTTTCCACCTAGGAAAATATTGTGTGATGGTAAATGTTTGTCTTTAACGTTGTGGAAGAAAGAAACCGTTTACAGAGCACGCATATCAGCCAAGTGAGAGAGATGAGTAGTGTCTTCTGGAGAATTATTAATAACATAAATCAAGATTCTCATCACTTGTAATTAGTTATGGATGAATAATCATAACCATTAACTAGGATGGCGTTGTGTCACACTCTCTAACAGTTCTTTGTCGGAGAGGAGAGGGAACAGTGGTTGTGTTTTAATGGAGAATGAATCTATTTAGCAGGTCTACTGCTTTGAGGGTGGATGGGGGGGGGGACAGTGGTTGTGTTTAGTACCTCTGTCGTAATGATTCCAGTGAAAACTGAAACCCATTATCTAACATGTAACTGATAAAATGCAATTAGTAATTCATCGGTGACTCGATAACTATCATTTCCAGGAATGGAGACTCTTTCTGTACATCTAGTGCGCTCTCCACAATGGTAAGTATGGATACATTACCTTTCTTCGAGTGGGGTAGTGCGCTATCCAAAATGGTAACTATGCATACATTACGTTTCTTCGAGCGGGGAAGTGCGCAGTCCACAGTGGTAAGTATGGATACATTACCTTTCTTCGAGCGGGGAAGTGGTCGCTTGATGTGTACGTCCACCTGTTGAAAAGGAATGTCAAGTAGAAGTGTTTATGTTTCCGCCAAGCAGCACTGAAGTGATCTCCCCTCTCTTTAAAACTTTAATCATCCCTCACGTGTACTTGTGTAAATACTTTCCACCTCTATGGCGATATTCTGTATTGTAAAATTAAGTACAGAGCTTAGAATTAAGGGCAGGTCACCTATTTATAACAGTGTGTCGTACTCGCTACTTTCCTTTCCTTTAAGGCGAACTGTGTACGTGTTCTTGTATGAACGGTTTCAAGTTCTGCAAGTTATACATGAGAGTAGTGACGTCTAAGGAGAGAGAACAACATCAGACAAACAATGACCTACTGACTCACAAAATCCGAGCCCTCCTTCCTACCTTCTATCTAACCGTCGCATGCATTGATTCTATGACAAGCCCACATTCCCAGTCCACTTCTTTGACTCACTTGGCAGCCATTTGCCTTACACCGAATTTCTAGGAACCTAACCGATTGTACTGCTGAAGTCATAGTGCCTTTGTTATTGGGAAACTTAACATTGCAGCACTTATTTAATGGGGTTCAAATGACTGAGCTTAAACCGGTTTTTATTTTTCTCCACTTAAGAACGGATTGAAGCTCTTCGCTTTGAAATGGTTCGACTATTATTCTATTGAGTGATATTTTCCCCTCATACTGTTGGTTATGATTCGTTATTGCTGATTTTAATTTACTTGTATTTTTTCTTAGGGATGGCAGGTGGTGTTTGCTCTAAACAGAGTTCTATGATACAAACCTGACAGTTGCACTGAGGAAGCCAGACCACCATTAATTCAGGCGGCCATCTTGAATAAGCTGTTATTCATCTTGTGGGAGCTAGTCTACCATCTTGGGGAACATTTCTGCCATCTTTGAACATGAAGTGTATGCCAAATCGACAAGCAGAGTTTTGTTTGTGAACAATGTTATTTAATTCTTTGTGTGAAATCCTTCATTAATTTCCTTTATTGTGTTCAATATAATACAACACACACACACACACACACACACACACACACTTACACACACATATACAAACATACACACACATACACACATATACAAACATACACACACATACACACATACGCATACATACACACATACACACATACGCACATACACACATACACACATACACACACATACACACATACACACATACACACATATACACACATACACATATACACACATACACACACACACACACATACACACATACCTACACAAAAAATACACGAACGTACACTTGTGCACGGATGCAAACACATATACACGTGTGTGTTACGTGTGTTTCGTGTGCATGTATGCAAACCAACTCTAATTTAAAAAAAATTTCTGTAACACAAATTCTGAATCAATGTTCTTCCTCGTGAACTTTAATGACTGAAGAAAGCTGCTATGTAAATGGTCCACAATGAGTTGTCTCGCGTTCGCCTGTACTGAATTCACTGGCGTCTAGTCAGCACAAAAGTTTGAAGTTACGCAACATTTCACTCAGAACTTCAAAGTGCAGGTGTCACATTTCAAACTGCAAAGAAAACGTGTTCGATCTTCACTGCCAATGCTATAATTTTCTTTCTTTCTTTCTTTCATTCTTTCTTTCTTTTTTTCTTTCTTTCTTTCTTTCTTTCTTTCCTTCTTTCTTTCTTTCCTTCTTTCTTTCTTTCTTTCTTCCTTCCTTCCTTTCTTTCTTTCTTCTTTTCTTTCTTCCTTCCTTCCTTCCTTTCTTTCTTTCTTTCATTCTTTCTTTCTTTTTTCTTTCTTTCTTTCGTCCTTCCTTTCTTTCTTTCTTTCTTTCTTTCTTTCTTTCTTTCTTTCTTTCTTTCTTTCTTTCTTTCTTTCTTTCTTTCTTTCTTTCTTTCTTTCTTTCTCTTTAGTATCATTTGTTGTTAAGTTTGTCCCAAATTGTACTGAGATGAAAAGTTGTATATGAGTTATTATAAAATAACTCGATGACATAATGACACCTATGTGATGACCAGTCTGAAATGACGTCTACCGAAGGACAAGCACACGCAAACCATTCGCTCAATGACAGTTTGAAAGAGGTGGCTGGGTGGGTAGAAATGTATTAGATAGGACTGAACCAACATTTAAACCCTATCGTGGCCAACCACACGCCTCACCACACTACAAAATCGTCAGAAATTGTAAAGTATACGAAAATTAAAATATCACACAGATTATTAATTACAAAGACATCTACGACATCCACCACCACAAGACCAGCTAGACGTAACAGACGAAGACAAAGCAATTAAAAAAAAAAAAAGTCTTCTTCAGTAGTGGATTCTATCGTTCCGATCAGCACACGTGATCGCAGAATTAAGTTCCTTTAACTCACCTTAACACATTCTTCAGTGTATCATACCTTCACTCTATCACACCTTTACATCTGTTATGCATATCACTTCTAGGCACATAATGACTGTAATACCATCAATGTGGATCCTCACAAGGCTTAAACTCGCTCTTGACCTAATTAATTACTAGGCATTTACTTCCAAGGCTTAAACTCGCTCTTGACCTAATTAATTACTAGGCATTTACTTCCAAGGCTTAAACTCGCTCTTGACCTAATTAATTACTAGGTATTTACTTCCAAGGCTTAAACTCACTCTTTACCTAATCAATGACTAGGCACTTACTCTCACGCACTTAAACTCACTCTTGACCTCATTAATGATGAGGCATTTCCTCACAAGACTTAAACTCACTCGATCTAGTTAATGACTAGACATTTTCTCACAAGACTTAAACTCTGCTCTTGAACTAATTAATGACTAGGCATTTACTCACAAGATAAACTCGCTCTTGACCTAATTAATGACTAGGCATTTACTCACAAGACTTAAACTCCTTCTTGATCTAGTTAATGATTAGGCATTCTTAATCACAAGGTATAAATTCGTTCTTAATCTAGCAAATACTAGGCATTTCATCTAGATTCATAATATGTATGTTTCATACTCTTACACCAAAACATATATATATATATATATATATATATATTGAAAATATTCAAATTCATAGTCTGAAATATGGACTTACAGGGAAACATAGTTTTATGCCCTACAGGGAAACATAGTTTTATGCCCGTACATATCACTCTGGGGACTGCCTCGTGCGTGTTCCATATTTGTGCATTTTTAAGTGATGATTTTAATGACGAGCGTTTTCTTCTCTTTAACTAATTCTTTTCATATTAGTCACTTATTTCTTTCGCCTATTATTATTACATCCAGCTCACTAATAGTTAAATTACTGTTTGGATTCCATAATCCTATTAGCTCTGCTCTTTAACTATTATTCCAATGACAGCACTTACAAGTAGAACCTAATCCTATTAGCTCTGCTCTTTAGTGACTATTCCAATGATAGCACTTGCAAGTAGAACCTAATCATATTAGCTCTGCTCTTTAGCGACTATTCCGATGACAGCACTTACAAGTAGAACCTAATCATATTAGCTCTGCTCTTTAGCGACTATTCCGATGACAGCACTTACAAGTAGAACCTAATCCTATTAGCTCCGCTCTTTAGCGACTATTCCAATGACAGCACTTACAAGTAGAACCTAATCCTATTAGCTATGCTCTTTAGCGACTATTCCAATGACAGCACTTACAAGTAGAACCTAATCCTATTAGCTATGCTCTTTAGCGACTATTCCAATGACAGCACTTACAAGTAGAACCTAATCCTATTAGCTATGCTCTTTAGCGACTATTCCAATAACAGCATTTACAAAAACATTGTATTTGTTTTCTCCCTTACAAATAGTTTTAATAAACCTGTGAGACTTTCGTTACAGACAGTTGTTAGCTATAAATAAATATTAATTCCACTACGAAAGACGAAGTTTTGTCAGTTTAAAGGAGGATTTCTCAAACGGGATTCAGAGAAAACCTTCAGGTTCTGCAGGGGTGTCTAAGGGTTCCCTAGAGGTCATGATTGGCATAAATAAACATCAAGGATATAGTAATTTTTAGACAAGAGTTCCCTCACACCTAAAAAATATTTCATGGCTCTCTCCAGTATAAAACGTTTATGAAAGACTGGTAAAAAGTGTAAAGTTATAGTTGTGCCTATCCAAGGGTAATAACTTGATATATCAAATGTAAATTCCGATAGTTTCTTCCCTTGAATTTTGTGGTGAGTCTCGGACTCGAATGAATGTAGGTGTAATAAGACCAGACTTACTTGTAATCACCTTATCACTAAACCCATAAATGATACTGTGTTAATTTCAGTTGGTCATTCTGTCTGGACACTGTAAATTGATAGTTTTCTTTGTCTGGACACTGTAAATTGATAGTTTTCTTTCTATCTGGACACTCTGTAAATTGATAGTTTTCTTTGTCTGGACACACTACAAATTGATAATTTCCTTTGTCTGGACAATCTGTAAATTAATAGTTTACTTTGTCTGGACAGTCTGTAACTTGATATTTTATTTCGAAGCATGTAATGCGCACCTAGATGATATAATACCTGTTAGGTGTTAAAGCTGAGAATCTGTTCGCACTCAAGATGACACCCTTTAGGTGTTAAAGCTGAAAATCTGTTCACACTCAAGATGATACCCTTTAGGTGTTAAAGGTGACACCCTATTAGATGTTAAAAGTTACTCACTGTTAGGTATTAAAGGGAATATACCTTTAGGTGTTAAGTTAGCTGAGGAAAATATCAAAGTTACTGATTTCACTCGACCCACTACAATTACTACTACTACCACTACTACTACTACTACTACTACTACTACTAAATAATAATAATAATAATTTATTACATAATACTAAAAATAAATTTTGCGCGTTAAAATAAAAACTCTGAATGTGTTTATGTATGGTCGCACATATTTGTGTTTTAAATGTTATGAAACAGCAAAAGAACACTATAATTAATTTGTGCTCTAAATGTTATGAAACAGTAAGGGAAACAACTATAATAATTTGTGCTCCAAATTCGACGAAACTGCAAGGGAAATAACTATAATTAACTGCGTTCTAAATGTGGTGAAACAAAAAGGGAAACAACTATAATTAATTTTGTGTTTTAACTTCTACTGAAACAACAAGGGAAACAACTATAATTAATTGTGTGTTTTAACTTCTATTGAAACAACAAGGGAAACAACTATAATTAGTTTATGCTCTGATATCGATTGCTCATATCTACAATCTAATTCAATATTTCTAAATACGTGACAGTGGTCTGGTATGAATTTCTCAACCGCTGTCCATGGCTAGATTGATTTGTAATTAACAGTTCTAAGACGCGCTTTGTACAAAAATGTGTATGCAGATATGCACGATCTGGTGTTAAGAAATAGTGTTGATGCTAGAGTTAAGAAATAAATCTATGAATCCAAAAGAATGTGTGATTAATTGACAAATATGTGTGTATATGAACCTGTAAAAACAAAAGTATAGATACTATAGATTCAGATTCGAATATTGGTTATTAATTAGCTTTATTTATTTATTAAAACGTGGCAGTACAAAAATATAAGTAAACACAAAGTGTAATGTTAAGAATAACTTTAACCAAGAAGAAATAACAATCAACCAGCAATATTAGTAATTTAAATAAATGCAAATAGCTTATGCACAATATATGCAAATAATTACTATCAAACGCGTCTATGAAAAACAAGTTTTTATTAATGTTTTGCACAAAAGTAAGATTAAACTTCTGTGCGCGCACAAATACACACACACGCATGCACGCACTCACGCACATACATATATACAATGATAGATAGATAGATAGATAGATGGATGGATAGATAGATATATAGATAAATGGATAGATAGATATATAGATAGATGGATAGATAGATATATAGATAGATGGATAGATAGATATATAGATAGATGGATAGATAGATAGATAGATAGTGGGATAGATAGATAGGTAGATAGATGGATAGATAGATAGATATATAGATAGATGGATAGATAGATAGATAGTGAGATAGATAGATAGGTAGATAGATGGATAGATAGATAGTGGGATAGGTAGATAGATAGATAGATGGATGGATAGATGGATAGATAGATAGATAGTGGGATAGATAGATAGATAGATAGTGGGATAAATAGATAGATAGATAGATAGATGGATGGATGGATAGATGGATAGATAGGTAGGTAGATAGGTAGATAGATAGATAGATAGATAGATAGATAGATAGATAGATAAATGAATAGATGGATGTATTGATGGATGGTTGGATGGAGATTTGGAACTATCCATGGGTCTTATGTCTAAAGAATGGTCCGCCAAACACCTAAAACTAAGATTCTTCCCAACTATAATTTAAGCCATTTACGAAGTCAGATCCACTATAAGGAATAAATTCATTAATTTTGACTAGTGTAAAAACAACTTCAACGACAGCTTACCCTGTAATAAATAAACGGTATCCGAAATGAATGTTGCGATAATTCAAGAAGTTGCAAACAAACGAAAATTTAGAAGTACACTATTGAATAGCATATAATTTAAAATAATTCTAAACTTTTGCAAAGGGCGCGTTAAAAGCAATAAATTTTGCAAAGTAATATTTTTTAGTTGTAGGTAGAAACGACTGTCACTCAAGTTCACCACGTAAGATCTAGCCGACCAGACACCCGTCTAATTAGACGGGCAGACGTGATTACAATTTAACCGGGATCATGCCGAGAATCGATGACATATTCACAAACAACGAGCCGACTACCAACAGCTGCAACTTCCTGCTGACGACGGGCACCCAGCACGCAAGAGGAAAGGCCTGACCGAGAAAAGAGGGTACAATTAACCGGGTAGTAAAATTCGGAGGCCTAACTCGGGTATGTACATATTTGTTCCTCCTGTGATTCTGGCAGCTTTTAAAAGGTGATTTATTTCTGTCACTATTTACTGCCGCCCTATTTGTGTGAAACGTCAGTCGGTAATTAACAAGCACCAATGCTGTCAAATAAAAGCCCTCCATGAGCCGTGTACTGTAGTGAAGTATCACAAGAAAAATGTTTCGGTCTTTATTCCTATCAGTGAAATGAATGAGAAAGATTAAAGAGCGACACATTGTAATTATGATAATCATACACATATTTCATAATTCACTCTTCATATCATTCACACCGGTATAATTGACATAATTATATTATTAACACTAGAAATATTTCATAACTCATTATTCATATCATTCATACTAATATATTATGCATAATTATAATTAGCACTAGTCTAATTTGCATAATTATACAATTAACATTAATGTAATTTGCATAATTATACCAATAACACTAGTATAATTTGCATAATTATGTAATTCACACTCATATAATTGACATAATTATGTCATTGACTAGTATAATTTGCATAATTATACCAATAACACTAGTATAATTTGCATAATGATGTAATTCACACTGATATAATTGACATAATTATGTCATTAACTAGTATAATTTGCATAAAACATTAAGACTGATATAACTGGTATAATCACAGATAATTCCTAAGGGTAATTTCAAATTGCCATTGCATGAGTAATTTAATTTATAATTACATGCTTGTATAAAAAAAACAAAACAAACAGCATTCATGTATACGTCTACAGAAGTTTTCGAACGCTATTCTATTTACTTTAATCGTAATAAGTAATTCATAATTATTTAAAAGTAATAATTAAACATTTCTTGCTGTTTTCTTAGTTGCACGTATTGCTTAGATATTTCTTATACGTGCAAGAACAAAGAACAATTTAATTATGACCTTTGCCAAGAACTTGTTGTTTGTTGTCTTGGTTATTGTATCTATTGCCCTGTCTTTTGTCTGACTATTGTCTCTTTTTATCTCTTATCTCTTCGCTATTGTCTATAGTCTGCTATCTCTTGGCTATTGTCTCTTGTCTTGGGTCTATTGTCTCTTGTCTCTTGTCTATTGTCCTTTATAGGTAGCGTTAAAATTTCAACAGATTGTATAATGTTAAAAAATCAAACGTTTATTTAGATTTTAATGAACATGAACACGTTATTTTTTATCATAGAATTGGTACCGAGGACGTAAAGTGTGTAGATCACGTGCTAACCTGTTAAAAGAATATTCTTAAAGATTTTCGATCATACAATTCGTATGGATAACGTAAAGTGTGAAAATCATGTCATTAATCACAGATTTTTCTTGAATTTTTGTTCCATCCGGGCACGAAAGCTATCTTGAAACACGTTAGTTATATAATGCTCGGCATTTTGATTTTTTTAATTATTTCTGATAGTTTTCGGACTCGTGATATCTCTGGAACGTCTTGGTATAACGATAAAACAGTTTATGCTCTACTTTAATATATTTTAATTGTCATTTATTTTCAATGATGCAAGTATGTTTTCATGTCCATTCGTCAATCCAAACCAAGGTCAAGGCAACCACCCTATCCAAAACACACTACACAACACCACGGACATAATACAACACAGTTCTGAGAGGTGTTCTAGAGATGCAGAGACCAAATAATTTTTACAAATAAAATTGTAACAAATGAAGAACAAATAAAATTGTTACAATTGAAAAGCAAATAGAATTATAACAATTGAAGAACAAAGAACATTGTATCAATTGAAGAGCAAAGAACATTGTATCAATTGAAGAACAAATAAAATTGTAATAAATAAAATTGTAACAAATAAAGAACAAAGAACATTGTATCAATTGAAGAACAAATAAAATTATAACAATTGAAGAACAAAGAACATTGTATCAATTGAAGAACAAAGAACATTGTATCAATTGAAGAACAAAGAAAAATGCCAAAAGCAAAAGTGAAACAAACAAATAAAATTATTACAAGACAAGAAGAAACACAAATATCCATAGCAAAAGTAAAACAAACAAATAAAATTATTACAAGAGAAGAACAAACACAAATATCAATAGCAAAAGTAAAACAAACATTTAAACCAATGTTTACAATATCGATAGTTAATCGTCATTGTCATTGCTACCATCATCATTATTACCACCATTGTTATTATTATTATTATTATTATTATTATTATTATTATTATTAATCGTCAGCATGTTTTATAAGAAAAAGCTGCCACTGGCGTTGCTCATATCTTTGGTTACTATGCTGATAATGCATCTACTGGCGCCCATCAACCTCCACTCTGCAGACAGCAGTACTACTGAGGACACAAATATTGTCAATAAGAAACGGGCTGTTGATGTTGCTGATATCGAGGCCTGTCCTGAGAATGGGTAAATACGTCACAAGTTTATAAAACGTAATGCACTAAGCTCGACAATCGAAACATAATCATTGGTGTGGATGTGGGTGTGGTGTGGGTGGGCTGCGACAGGGCGTGCACGTTTCTGGTTCTATATGCCTTTCAGTCCCTGAACATCCGGGTACATAACATTGTTTGTAAAGTAGAATGCGCACCAGGTGACATATAATCTAACCAAAGCAAAAAAAAAAACAAAAAAAAAACTTATGTTCGTGATCGATACAAGCAGATGCCAACAGATAAGAATAACAATACAATGAAGGTAAATTTACGAAAGGAATGAAGACAGGAAAAGAGAAATTAATGTAATGTTTAGAGAAAATAAAGTAAATATGAAACTGAGGAAAATCTTACAGAAAGGAATGAAGAAAGGTAAAGAGAAATTAATGTAATGTTTAGAAAAGATAAAGTAAATAAGACACTGAGGAAAATCTTATAGAAAGGAATGAAGAAAAGAAAAGAGAAAGGAAGGAAGGAAAAAAGAAGGAAATGAAGAGAGGAAAAGAGAAAAGAAGGAAGGAAGGAATAGAGAAAGGAAGGAAGAAATGAAAAGAGAAACGAATGAAGAAAGAAAAAGAGAAGGGAATGAAGAAAAGAAAGGGAAACGAATGAAGAAAGAAAAAGAGATAGGAATGAAAAAATGAAAAGATAAAGGAATGAAGAAAGGAATCGATTGTAAGAAAGAAGATGTTAGGACGAAAGTTTACCAAAATCGTATTTTATTTTTCTAAATATTAAATCAAATTAGATAGATAGATAGATAGATAGATAGATAGATAGATAGGTAGATAGATATGTAGATAGATAGACAGACAGACAGACAGATAGATAGATAGATAGATAGACAGATAGATAGATAGATAGATAGATAGATAGATAGATAGATAGATAGATAGATAGATAGATAGATAGATAGATAGATAGATAGATAGATAGATAGATAGATAGATAGATAGATAGATAGATTACTGTGTATGTTGCAGACCTCTTTTACCTGAAGATACACCTTACTGGTCGGATAAGATGGAAGACTACAAGAAACCTTTGAACCTGAAGTTTGTCAGCGAGAAACCCCTTTCAGACGTGTGCTGTGCTCCAACAAATTTTGAGAAGAAAACATTCGGCTATGTGGTATGTCTATGTTAACCATGAGAGAATAAGGAAATTCTTAAACATGGTTACGTACTCAAGCGGGTGCAATAATTATAAATATAATCGAAGCTTCATAAAACAAGGCACATGGACAGGGGTGAATTACTTTCACGCACGAACGCACTCACACTAAACTCAAGCACTGACAACGCGGTACGGGATCATGTCACTGATAAATATTTTAAATTATTTGTGATAAACTCTTTCACGTTTTATTACAGCCCTTTATTTATAGAACTGCACATTAATGGGTAGTTATGTTATGTAAGTATTAATTTTAAGTAAATTACTGAGTTTTACTTTAAGGAGTTTAACTCTAACCTCTTTCATTATCGATAATGATAACAAAATTTAATTCAAGTGAGAAAGTTTCACAACTAGTTTGATTTACATATCACGTTGATTTTTTAAAAGATTTTCTGTGTAAACTAAAGTTTAAGATGAATATTTTTTCCAGTCGTGCTAATTGTTAAATCGAAAACTGTTTTAGCTGAAAAAAGAATAGTGTTTACCTCTTTAAAACGAATGGAAAGTGAATAATGTTTCTCAGTTTACAATGCCTATTAAGTTGCAAAGTGCATGCATATTTACAATGTGTATTAATTTTAATTATGTTTATCTGATTGCAATGAGTGTTAGGTTCATATTTCATCTGTTTAAACTTAGTGTTAATGTGATTAGTGTTTATCTACTTACATTAAGTGTTGAATATTCGTAGCAACCACCCCCATACACAGATAAAACAAAAAATCCATGTTGGTACGACGGCAAACGTCTCCGATGTGTTCCGTATTTCTACATCATCGGCGCCACGAAAAGCGGCACAACAGACATTTTCCAACGACTTCTGGCTCACCCAGATGTTGAGAGCACTCGAAGAGAAGTGCATTGGTTCAGCAGACTGCGAACGTTAGGTAATAATTGTGTATTAATAATAAAGTAAAAGTTTAATTAGCAAACTTGAGAGGATGGTAATAAGGATACATGTTGATGAACACTTTATCAGTAATAGTAAGGGAGGTAATTTGACAAGTCAGTGATATACTAAATGGTCATAAAAAGTTATATTAAATGGTAATATTGAAATTTATAACTGGTTATCAATAGATCTATTGAATGGTCATATTGAATTTTCTGAGTGGTCAAAAGAGACACCTGTTAAATGATATGAGGACAACGCGACATAGTTAATGGTAATGATTATTATTAACTATTCAATCATCCATAACAAATTACAAGTGATGAGAATCTTAATTTATGTTATTAATAATTCTGCAGAAGACACCACTAGTCTCTCTCATTTGGAGGATATGCGGGTGCTGTAAAAGATTTCTTTCTTCCACAACATTAAAGACAAACATTTACTGTCACACTATATTTCCGTAGGAGGAAAACTTCTTACGAAAGCAGAAACCAAATCAGCCTTTTATTCTGTATTTAGCGAACCCCCATCCACCCACTGTCTCTCCAACATATGGCTGCCAATATGTGTAGGAAGGTCAATAAATTTATTAATTCAACAATCAAATATACAACATATCAATTAAATCAAAGAGCATTGACATTTACATCACAACAATGTTCAAATAACACTGGATAATCATTCACTTTATCATAGCATAGAGGTAAGCAGTCAATTAACATAAATATATGGATATCATCACGTAATGTGTGTTTAGGAAAAATAATTAAAGTTAATGCTCATAACATTTTCAAAGATGGTGGCTATCACTGGCATGGGTTAGCAATCGTGCAGCTTGCAGCAAGTTACTGCCTTTCTTATTCAGACGACTGTCCCACGTGCCCAGTCTAGGCACGTGACACAACTGTTCCAGAATCTATGATGCACTGAGAAGTAGACCTGGAAGAATCAGCCAAAAATGTGCATGCATTGTCGAAGTGCATCACAGAGGGTGTCCTAGAATCTTCATGAGCGTTCACTGACAGACACAAAGAATGTTCAAAATGATCTTCATGAATTCTCGAGACCAAACTAAAACCACAAATTTCCACCATATTGGCTCTCGAATGGAATTCACAGGAATCAACTTTTTCTTTTTCTAATAAGGTGATGAAAACACTAGATCCACACACCAACGTGATCGAGCAGAGTACAGTAGTTGCTGCAGCATGAAGAGATAAAAGGAAAAGGCGTGCTTTCTCATAAGATAATGGCCGCCTTTATTACCGGACTCAATTTATGTTCAAATTCAAAGTGATTAGAATAGAGTACTTCTTCAACAAAGAAACTTCTGGTCTAACCCCATTGGATGAATTTATTATGAACAAGTGTCAGACTAATAGTCAGAAAAACTACTCATCCAGTTGGAAGTGGTTTGGATTGCATCAACAATTACTAGCCTGTCTTCCACCAGAGTTGTTTACTTCCAACTTTGACACTTAAAAATTATAAGCATTAGCAGTGCCTAAAGTCGGATCAGTTTGACAATTTGGCATTTTTTAAAAATATTAAATTTTATAAAATTGTCTGAGCACACCACTCAGATGTTTTTAATCTACAAGTGTTGAGCACACCACTCAATTGTCTTTACTCTACAGGTGCTGAGCACACCACTCAATTGTCTTTAATCTACAGGTGCTGAGTTAAGGTGGTATTCTGGCGTGTTTAATTCTGTCGCCAAGGCAATGAACGATCAAATACAACAGGAAGGTTCATCGAAGAAGATTATTGGTAAGAAAGAAAAGAAAATGAATACTTACATACTTATTCAAGTATTCATTTTTTGTTCCTTTCATCTGACCTGTAAATTTCTTTCTACTTTCTTGCCCTTTTCCTTTTATTTTGTTAATTGCTCTTTCTTTCTCTCCAAATTTCTAAATTGCTACATCCATCAGCCATTGATTCCGTGTTTCCTTTTGAAGTTTGCCTTGTCCCTCTTCTTTCTTGATTTCCTTTTTGTTTTTCTCTTAGTTCCTTTATTATATATTTATATAATTTTATTGTTTTCTCTTAGTTCCCTATTTCTGTAGGTTTTAATGCATTATTTATTATTTTCTGTTAGTTCCCTATTTTTATAGATTTTAATGTATTATTTATTGTTTTTCTTAGTTCCCTATTTTTATAGATTTTAATGCATTATTTATTGTTTTTCTTAGTTCCCTATTTTTATAGATTTTAATGCATTATATATTGTTTTTCTTAGTTCCCTATTTTTATAGATTTTAACGCATACTTTGTTGTTTTTATTCAAATTTCCATTCCTTCCTTTGTTTGCCTTCGTTAATTTAATCAGTCTTTCTTTTCACTTAAGTCTTTAATTAAATATTTCTAAAATCATTTTCCAGTCCTTTTTTCCTTACATCTTTGTAATAGTTTTCTTAACTCTTTTGTTTTAATTACTTTTATCACCATTATTTTCTCGGAATATGCTTCTGTCTTTATTTTGTATTTTTTTAATTTTGTCTTTATTCTATTATTTTACATTCTGTCTTTATTCTATTATTTTACATTCTGTCTTTATTCTATTATTTTACATTCTGTCTTTATTCTATTATTTTACATTCTGTCTTTATTCTATTATTTTACATTCTGTCTTTATTCTATTATTTTACATTCTGTCTTTATTCTAATTTTTGTTCAGTCTTTTATAGGTTATTTAGCCTTTATTCTATTTTCTTTTTCTTTTATTCAGACTTTATTCTATTTTCTATTTTATTCTGTTTCTATTCCATTTCCTTTTTATTCTGTCCTTAAATAAGTAATCAATTTATTTATTTGACGGCTTATTTCATATTTCACTTTTTGATTTAACTTTCTTCTTTTTATATCCTTTTAGATGTATCCATTGTTCTTTTCTTTTCTTTTTGCCTTATGAATATTAAATCTGAACTTTGTAATGTTTTCTACTTGAATTTAAATACGTGCAAATATGATTTAACAAACAATAAAGTCTTACCTTTAAACATTTAGTTGCACATGTAGAACAACATTAGACTACCTATCTTGTAACAAAGAGTAAATTCTTACCTAGACTTTAAACATCTAGTTGTACATGTAGAACAACATTAGACTGCCTATCTTGTAACAAAGAGTAAAGTCTTACCTAGACTTGCCTAGACTTGCCTAGACTTTAAACATCTAGTTGTACAGGTGAAGCAACATTAGACTACCTGTCTGACGTTCACCTTTGGCAACATCTGACTGGAAACCAAGGTTGCGCTGAGCCAAGAATTATCATCGCAAATCATTTACGTTACATGGTACCCGATGCCAGAATCATTATCAGCTTACGGGAGTCTGGAGACAGGTGATGCAGTAGGTTTTCAATGTCGTAGCAATATACAAATTATTCCAATGCAAATTATCAGAAAGTGTGGAAAAAATAAAGGGAAATATTGAATTAATTAGATTCTGGGCTTGTTTCTAGTGGCAGATATGAAAAGGAAAATGAATAAATTAAATAAATAATATAATGTATAATTATAGGCAACTATATTCATGGAACTAAATTTCTGTTTGTGAAATGATTAATAAATAAATTAATTATTGTTGAATAATTGACCAGTGTTCAATAAAGAATGCACATACCAGTTCTTTTTTGTAAATAATATATGTGAATTAATTGCTGATTTTCAAATTTGCATAATATAATACAACTAATGAACGCATTTCTAGAAAACTAAAACGCACGTGTAATAAAACAGATAAATATTTTTGTTGAACAGAATACAATTCTGTAAAAATAAAATTGTTAAAATGTTCAGATAGCTGAAAGTTGAGAATAAATATATATTCATTTATAGCATAAAAATTATGTATACTGAAATTATAGTTCCAGAATATACATAGATCCATTTATAATATAAAATTATGTAAACTGAAAGACTACTTCCAGAATATAAATAGATACATTTATAAAATAAAAGTCTTTATATTCAAAGACTAGTTCCAGAAAATAAATAGCTACATGTATAAAATAAAAGTCTTTATATTCAAAGACTAGTTCCACCTCACGTTCATTATTTCCTCATCAGACTCTTGTCAACGTACCTGTACACAGCGGCCGCCAGGGAGCGGTTAAAAGACCCGAGCACCCAGAAACTACACGAACAAATCATGCGTGCAGTGCCTGTTTACAAAGACTGTTTCAAGCAACTTCCGGTCCGCGCATGCGTGTACAACCGAACACTCGCCAAAACGTATCCAGTAAGATCGATTAAGTCTTTGTCACTTTACCATTATTTTTTTTAATTCTTTAGAAAGCAAAGACACTTATTTTTCTTCAAACAACTTTATTATTCCATTAATAAGCGGCCCTTACATATAAGCAGAACACCTTTCATTAGTTTGCAGGTGATCTCTTGTTGCCAAAAGAAATAACAATAACTACATTTAATATTTCTAGCAGTGATTCTTTCTAAGTTGTGAATGTGAACCTCTTACGAGTACAACAATGACTCTATATCTCTCTGACAAGAAATATATATTGCGTGTTTATTAATTTATTCAGTCAGTCGACATGTAGTTAATATACTTTCTCTTATTTAATAAACATTTCAGTCAGTGGACATATAGTTAACATTTTTTTCCATTATCGGACAGTTTCTTTTAAGTCGCAGGACATTTAGCAAACACATTTTCCATTATCGGACAGTTTCATTTGATAAACATGACTGACTTCCTTTCTCTGCATTCATGCGCTTAGCACAATTTATAAGGGCTTATGTGTTATATAAATGAAACTATTCTTTAAATAAGTTATTGTGTCTCTTTTTCTAAGTAAATGTTATTTTACACTATTTGGTCTTTAAGATTAAAAGCATTGTGTTGTTCAGTACAATCCAGTTATAAAGAAATAGAGGAACATTATTCAGGCCATTTGCAACTTCATTATTATCTGAATAGAGAGGGGCATTTTGCTCTACTTAATACCTGACTGAATTTGCTACGGCCTGACTAAAGGTCTACCTGACTGAAATTGTTAAGACCTGACTGAATTCGCTAATATATTACTGAATTCGGTCAGATCTGATTGAATTCGCTAAGATCTGATGAATTTACTTAGAGATAGTTGAATTTGCTATGGCCTGACTGAATTCCTTAAGAAATAAATCAATTTTTAAATATTGGACTGAATTTGGTCATATATCAATACCTGGCTGAAATCTTGAAGTCGACAGGTGAAATAGTGACATTTAAGTTGAACATCGTTATGGCCATTATTGAAATTGACGGACAGCTTCTCATAATATAAAATCTTGAGATTAAGCATTTAAACAATGTGTGAAGTAAATTCATTGCCAAACCACTGTGCTGCATTTCGTGGACAGGTTGATCTGGCGACTGGTGTGTACGCGGCATTCGTTGAAGACTGGCTCCGCATCTTTCCCCGCAATCAGATCTTCGTCGTGAAGTATGAAGACTACAGCAAAGACACGACACGAACCATCAAAGACCTCTTCAAATTCCTTGGTCTGCGTAAGTATTATTAAGTAAGTTCTGTTAGATGACAGAACCTTTTTATGCGTTGAGAGTTGAATGATTTTGTTAAAATCTACATTGACGTTTTTCGCTAATAATGATTTAATCGTTGGAATCTGGTTAGAACTCCAGATGTTCTCACTTTAAAAGTTGTCAGTCTCTGATAATTGTTCTGTTTCCGGTTAGAACTCCAGATGTTCTCACTTTAAAAGTTGTCAGTCTCTGATAATTGTTCTGTTTCCGGTTAGAACTCCAGATGTTCTCACTTTAAAAGTTGTAGTCTCTGATAATTGTAATAACCTCTTGATGTCTCTCGCACACAGTTTAGTCTCATACAATGTATTAACCTTTGACTTGTTACTAGTTATGCTTTTCTTCCCATCCGCTTAGAAGAGTATATTTAGGACCGCAGAGTACTGCAGTCAGAGAGTTATCTTCCCCTGAGAACTTAAGGCTTCGTTTCGTAACCATTAGAGCCAGGGTAGGATCTCCGTCAGAAACTGAATGTCATGCATTTTATTTTCTGAATCATTCTTAACAAAACTGAAAATATCTTGTTAGTAGCGGTGTTTATTTTCCCATTCGCAGGTGCTCTAACGGACTCTGAATTCGAGAAGATAGCCGCCATGCCGCCTGCAACACAAAATGTGTATTACTCAATCGGTCCCATGCAGAACCGAACAGCAAAACTTCTCCACGACTTCTACGCTCCCTTCAACTCCCGCCTGGCCAAACTTCTGAAAGACGATCGTTTTATATGGAAATAAAATTTAAAACACTTAACATGAATATATTAAAACTGAGGCATACTGCAGAGAGTTATCTGCCCCTGAAAACTTAAGGCTCCGTTTCGTAACCATTAGAGCCGGGGCAGGATCTCCGTCAATAACTGAATGTCAAGCATTTTACTTCCTGAATCATTGTTAAACAAAAATAAAAATATTTTTAAAATACAGAGAAAGACATCCATTATAATAAAATGCTATTTTATGAAAATAATAATATCGTTGTAGAGATGTTGAATATTCATCAGATCAAAGTTTTAAAAAAGTATGTCATCTGAATATTTTTGAAATTTCGATATGCTTTCACATTTGCCTTCGCTAGTTCCTGGATGTGTATGTGTACGTGTGTGTGATCAGAATGCAATTGAAGTAAACTATGAACGAAAAAGATTTATGTCATCAACGCGTTCATATTGTGAGTGGCGTGTTCATTACAAATGAATAACATATCTTGGTATTATCTTGTTTGTTCTCCTCTTCACGACTCTTTGTTGTGTTGCAAACATCATTTTCCTGCAGGTGTGTATGTCTGTGAGTGAGGGATTGATTTTTGTTTCTTACAGGATATTGAAAGCAGTCGTTAAAGATGATAAAGCTTGTCAATGTGTTCAATAAGCATTTCAAATAGCCTCAACACATTATTAATTAACGTCTGAAATAAGCAAACGACTGGCAAAGATAATGTAAATTGTGGAGTATATAACATTAGATTGTTAGAGAAATAGACAGACAGACAAACAGATAGATATACAGACAGACAGACATATAGATAGATAGAAAGGTAGATAGATAGATAGATAGATAGATAGATAGATAGATAGATAGATAGATAGATAGATAGATAGATAGATAGATTGATTGATTGATTGATTGATTGATTGATTGATTGATTGATTGATTGATTGATTGATTGATTGATTGATTGATTGATTGATTGATTGATTGATTGATTGATAAAGTTGTGCAATATTTGCTTTTAATTTTGACTAAAATATTGTCTTTTCTTCTTTCCGAGGGTATAAAAGTAGTATTGTTTGCTCGTAATTTGTTTTAGTAAAACCAGAAGCCAATTATTTTGGAATAATTATTTTATTACCTCTGACAGCAGAGTGTTGTTTTTGGGTCACACTGTAAAATTTCATGGACTTAGTTCAGCTTTCAAAGCTCTTGCATTGATGATCACTGGAAAGTGTTCATTTTAACTTTACGTAAATCAACTAACGTAACGACATAATCGGAAATTAATATCCTGATAATGAAGAAAGGAATATCGTATGTCACATCCCATAAGTATATATAAAGGGAATGTGATGTATGCTATAAAGAGCTAAGTATATATAAAATAATGTGATGTAAATATCATAAAATTTTAGTGTTTTAACACATATCAAACATATCAGTAATGTTTTAACACATCACAAAACAAACATTTTAGTATTTTAACACATAACAAACATTTTAGTAATGTTTTAACACATCACATAATAAACATTTTAGTAATGTTTTAACACATTACATAATAAACATTTTAGTGTTTTAACACATAACAAACATTTTAGTAATGTTTTAACACATCACATAACAAATATTTTAGTAATGTTTTAACACATCACATAACAAACATTTTAGCAATGTTTTAACACATCACATAACAAACATTTTAGTAATGTTTTAACACATCACATAACAAACATTTTAGTAATGTTTTAATACATCACATAACAAACATTTTAGTAATGTTTTAACACATCACATAACAAACATTTTAGTAATGTTTTAACACATCACATAACAAACAATATAGTAATGTTTTAACACATCACATAACAAACATTTTAGTAATGTTTTGACGCCTCACATAACAACCATCTTAGTAATGTTTTTATTTCATCACATAACAGTCATTTTTAGTAATGTTTAATTCATCACATAACAACTATTATAGCAATGTTTTAACATATCACATAACAACCAATTTAGTAAAGTTTTAACACATCGTAATCTGAACATAGTGGAAAGAGCAGGTAAGTGTGCATTGTGTTTATTTATAGTATACGTCATATTGTCTTCTCAGTGTGTTTGTATGGTGTTGAAAATATGTTCAATATGTTTGCTGTGATATTTGTGGGTGTAAAGGTATGTGCATGTGTGTGTATGCCTTTGTGCTACTGTACTGTGTATTTGTAAGGTTATGTGTTTGTGTGCGTATACATTTAAGTATGTTGTTTAATTATCCATCTAGGTGTGTAGGAATTACACTTAGTGTAAAAATAATAATATAAAAAACATCACTTTTTCTTTGCCTCTATAATGTCCGCTCTTTTAACTTCTGAGGTTATTAAGTATTATGCGTGCGCGGGGTTTTGTGCCTGTGTGTACGTGTGTCCTAAACTTGAAAGAAAGAGACGAGGAGGGGAGACAAAGAGTTAAAGACCGAGATAAACATAAAGCGAAATAAGCCGCAAAGAAATAAAAAATGCCGCAAAGACACGGAGACAGAAAGACAGACACAAAGTACAGAGACAGAATATATTCAATTAATGTGTTATTTCACACGCGCCCTTTAATCTGTGTGTATGAATTAATTAATACTTCATTGATATTCTACACTAAAATGCTCTTGGCTCCTGAGAGGAACACCTGTCGCCAGTCAACGAGAACTAATATCGATGTTCAAGCCGATTGAAGAAAAAACTGGCTTACATATATATTCGTCAATATACTTAAGCTCGCTTGATATATTAAATTGCTAGTTGATTAAAATTATCTCCATTTCCTTGCACAATATGTGCACACATTTTTACATATGCCAGTGATTTGCAAGGGCCTTCTACATATTTTACAAAAAAAAAAGATACTGACAAGAAATTAAGCTTGAAATTCAGTACATCACACCAATAAATGGTCTTGTACACATTCTAGATAGATGATACTTGACATGAAATGAAGCTTGAATGTCAGTGGATCACACCTATAAAATCATACTTGTTGAGTGACGTAATGCCCAAGAACGATGTAGTATAAATAGAAGAGTATTTATTATGTTGTAGAGATGTATGGCAGAGACGTGTGTTTTCAATTCCTGTGCATGAGATCATGCGGTCATGAGTTCAAGTCCCTTCGTTGTCTGTAGGTTTCTTCCCGATTGACATTGCCCCCTCTCGATCGGGATCGCTAGGTTCCTTCCACTGTACACGCACTCTTCTTGTATCAGGATTGGTGCTTTCAGTTCTCTTTTGGAATGTAAAATTCTGTTAGAGATACTGGGATTGCTGCTAATACGAATCACACAATAATAGTAGTAGTAGAAGTAGAATTTATTTATTTTATTTTTAAAACACACATCGATTTTTATATACTATTTTATTTTGTAATCATACACATCGATCTTTTATAAACTATTTTACTTTTAATTTGTTGAAGATCTTATGAAGCGACGAGAAGTAAACTCAACTTGTTTCGCTCAAATAAATTCGACTTAAGAAAATTGATTATATTACATTTATATTTTCTTCGCATTTTGTCAGGAAAAAAGCATCGCAAGATTTCTAAATACATGGGAATATGTCTTTTGAATGTGTAAGATGTACAGCTAATTCGGGCAAAATATTTTTTTTTTTTATAATTAATGGTGTGCTCTCCCAGCTTGCTGTATTGAACGCTGAACGCATCCAAACGTTGTTGAAATTATACATCGGGAGTACCACAGCAATGTAGGATCAATAATGCGCTAATAACAAACTGCATTAATCACACGTTTACCGTTCACAGCTCGGCCTCCTTTTTACATCCGGTCATCTATTGGCACCACGGCTTGTCGACCCCTGTTACGACTCAAGTGTTTGGTAAGTGTCATGTTTTTGGGGTTTCACTTCGTAGACTATCGTGTATAATATATATTAAAATATTTATTTAGAGGTATGGAAAACGCTTCTCGGGATGTTGTCTAGCGTCATGAAACATACTGCATTTGATGCTTGGTTTGGTATTTATTAATATGCAAATTACATTCACGACTACTTGGCTTAAACTAAGACAAAAAGTAGCAAAGTGTACAGAATTTAACTTTATACTTTAGTGGGTTTTTTAAATAGGCCAAATGGCTTCGCAAAGATGCTAGATTAGGTAAGGCTCTGTTGACCTACTTCGCGAGCATAACTGGGGCTGGAGAGATCTGGGGTATGATTATTTTATATTTCTCCGGTTACTGACAAACCAAACTAATCTATAATTATAGATTATTTTGGTTTGCCAGTAATCGGAGAAATATAAAAGGATATCCTCAACTGTTATTAAATCGGACGAGAAGAAAATAGCCATTCCTTGCCTCGATTGTATGAAACGATTTTTAAAAGCTTTAATTATTTTAAAATTCTTTCTGGAATGAAAATGCCGAGGTAAGTACCGATTATAATCGATAGGTGAAAAGTGATGTAACGATTTGGAGTCATGTGATGCATAACATGAAAACTCTTGAGAGGTTGGTTACTATAATAATGATTACATGAATGGCAAGCAAATAAATAATAATGTTTGATTTATTTGATACTTTGGCAGTCAAGTAAAATTAGTTATATTTAATATTCGTTTCTATTTTAACATATTTCTATTCAGGTGATATACATTTTAAACATATTAATCATTAAAACATAAATAAACTATCAAAACAATTTAATTTATGTTTACTGATTATCACAAAGAATTGTATTCTTTGAAAACAATTCATAGGTGAATTCAGTAAGAAATAACAAATGGAAGATTGATCGATTAACACAGGGGTGGCTGAATGAACTGAGACAGAGAGGGTTGTGGGTGTTGTTGTTAAGGTTCATAATGCACTTCATGAGTACAGGGTAATTAAATTGCAAATGCCTGACAATATATGCACGTGTTACTGTCAACCACGTGACATCAATACTTAGTACCGTGGTTAGAGCGTGTCCTTTGTCAATGTGTAAACAAACCAACTGTCATGTCTCTAAGGCCACTCTGTTAGGTTAGTTTTCTGCGTGATCACCAAAATTAGATCCACTATAACAATAAATTAATTTGTGTCAAATTGATGCATTTTTTATAATAAGCAATTATGTCATTTAATCCATTAATTGAACAACCATTTTTTTCTTTATTTCTTATTTTTTGTTTTGTATCTTCAACTTCTGTTCAAGTCTGTCACTTACTACGTTGTGTATTACTACCAACATGCTCTTTGCTGGGTTTGTCAGTTTGTACTGTGTTCAGTTCAAACTTGTTCTTTGCTAGGTTTGTCAGTTTGTAAAATGAGTTCACTTCAAACGTGTTCTCTGCTGAGTCTGTCAGTTTGTACTGTGTGTGTGTTCACTTCAAACATGCTATTTGCTGGGTCTGTCAGTTTGTACCGCGTGTCTTAAGTGTAATGTTTGCTTGAGGTTTGTTGCATGTATTGCAGAAATGTAATACCGTGTATCTTCTCACTTTAATTAACTGCAAATACATTTGCCTGGTTGACGTGTTTGGCAATGCTTTGCCTTGCATTATCATGTTTTATAAGGCTGTACCATGTTTTATAATGCTTTACTACGTTTTATAGTTTTACCTTGCATTATAATGTTTTATAATGCTTTATCATGTTTTATAACGTTTTGTAATGTTGTACCATGTTTACTATGCTCTATAATGCGATACCATGTATATTATGCTTACCATATTTACAATGCTATACCATGCTTACTATATTTACTATGCTTTATAATGCTATACCAATTTTACTAGGCTTTATCTTGCTTTCCCATGTTTACTCTGTTTACCAGCTTTATCTTGTTTGAATAGGTTCACCATGCGTACCACGCTTTACCATTCTTCACTTTACCATGATTTCCCATGTTTACCCTACTCGTAGGCTTTCTTGTTTTATCACGTTTCCCACTGCGTTTTCTTGCTTTACCAATTTGACCATGCTGTACATTTGTTGTACCTTACTTTACCATACATAACCTTTGTGTACTCTGCTTTCCTTGCTTTGCATTGTTTTACCATGCTTTTCGGGCTTGATCTTGCTTTACCAATTTTACCATGCGTTGTCTGGTTTGATCTTGCTTTACCATTTTCACTATGCTTACTTTGCTTAAGCATGTTTATCAAAATCTATCTTGATTTACCTTGATCTCCCAAGCCTTACCTTGCTCATTTATTTCTTTTCATTTCAGAGTCGTAATGAATCTGAAGAAACGATTGGCCTTAATTGTCCTAGCATGCATCGTTGTGGCCACAATAATGACCTATGTGGTCACATTGCCGAGCATACAGGTCACCTTAGTTACCCGTGACGACGAATGTTCAATAAAGTAAGTGTTAAATGTTATATAGTTAGAAGTAGTTTTCAGTAATAAAAAAACTCTGTGTTCATTGAAGTTAAATTGAAACTATTCTTCAGTCAGATATATGGCAAATGTATTATATTTGGTCTTCAGGAAATGTATTGTTAAATATTAATCAGTTCGATACTGCATGAAATGAAATATGATCTGTTATTTAGGTGGTGTAGTGCTCAGTCAAGTAAGAGATAGTAAGATAGTTGTCATTAAATTAGGTTAGCTTTAAAGTAAGAGATAGTAAGATAGCTGTCATTAAATTAGGTTAGCTTTAAAGTAAGAGATAGTAAGATAGTTGTCATTAAATTAGGTTAGCTCTAAAGTAAGAGATAGTAAGATAGCTATTATTAAATTAGGTTAGCTCTAAAGAGCCATGGCGTTAACTGATATGTTTTGTTTGTTTGACTGATTATTCCTCTATTAATCACATGTAAACTGTTAAACTACTTATCTTAATATAAATCAAGTTATAATTTTATAATATAGTTGTAACGTTTTGTAATAATAATTATAATAATAACAGTAGAAAATATCAAATGATTCCAAATGTAGACACTGCAAATCCATGGATGAGACAACAGAGCACATACTATCTGGATGTCAGGTTCTGGCTGGAACAGAATACACCAAACCACACAATAAAGTGGCAAAACACATACATAGAAATCTGTGTGAGAACTATGTCATTAAACCCAGAAAGAGCATGGATGCACCAACTAGAAGCAGTCACCGAAACAGAAGTCAAAATACTGTGGGACTTCGAGATAAGAACAGATCGGGTAATTCCTGCACGAAAACCAGACATTGTAGTTCTCAGTAAGTCCAACAGAACAGCAACATTCATTGATGTCGCTGTTCCAAGTGATAGAAACATAAAAAAAAAAGAAAGAGAAAAAATAGAAAAATACCAAGACTTCATATTAGAAATTCAGAGAGTGTGGAATGTAAAAGCAGAAGTGATACCAATAGTGATAGGAGCCTTGGGGAACATAACATCTGAATTGGAAGGCTACCTGAATAAACTCCCTGGAAACCACAGACTCTTTGCACTACTCACAGCAGCGCTCCTCGGAAATGCCCATCCTCCGTAAAACCTTGGACCTCCCAGAATCTTGGTAAGATTCCGAGACCTTGGATCACAACCGACAGTGAAACAGAAGTCGTGGAAAGAGGCTGAGGGATAATAATAACATTATTATTATTATTATTGTTATTATAATGTTATAATATACAATTTATTTGCAATAATATGTTATATTATATTACAACAAATAATATTACACTCTCTATATATTGTTAATGCACTGCTAACGTATAAAATACGAATAAATAATTTCATGGTAGTGCATCATCATCGTCGACGTCGTCATCATCATCATCATCATCCTTCATCATCATATCATGTTAAATTTATATTTTATGAGTCCTAATACATTTATTCTAATTGTAGTTTTCTTAATATCATTTCAATGTACGTTTCAAAACTATATGTTCATTGTACAACTGTATACTTTGCAATGTTGTAGAAATAATTAAAATCCAGTGAAGGCAATTATTTTTTTAGTTTACGGCATTTTCATTTTCCTTAAGGTTTCTATTTTTATTTATAAGTTCTCTTAAGTAAATAAATCTTCTCTCGAATATCACAATTATTCCCCCACCACCACCACTAGCGATTTGATGCCTTGGGAAGAGAGAAGTATAACGGCCATGTATGAGGATTATGCCCGGCCGACGAGAATAAAGCTGACCTTTGTAGGAGAGGACTTTCTCTATCAGAACTGCTGTGGGAAGCCCAACGCCACGGCTTATAAATTTATTGTAAGTGAAATTATGACAAATTTTGTATTTTTGTATTGGATTGTCTGGTGAATTAGCTGGCAATGGAATTATGGTATTAAAGAAAATCTTTTATGATTGATTGATTGATTGATTGTTTTATTGATTAAAAGGAGGTCAGTGAGTCACAACGGTCCGTCGATGAACGACCGTTAATTGTATTTGTAGGTTGGATCATTCATACCATGTTTAATTAATGGAATGTGGGGACAGTGAGTGGAGGCGAAAGAACAATTATAATTATTATAATAATTATTCTGCTGTGTGGCCGTCTGATTTATTGTTTAACTGAGTGTGAATGCGTAGATACTTAAGTGAGTAATTATTGTATTGACTGACTGGTGTTTTTTTCCAGTGAAACGAATGAATAAATAATTTTAGTATTGGCTCACTGCCAGATTGAGTCTTTCACTGGATGGATAAATGGGTGAGCGAAAGAGTGTATTTGTTAGTTTCTGAGTGAGTGAGTGAGTGAGTGAGTGAGTGAGTGAGTGAGTGAGTGAGTGAGTGAGTGAGTGAGTGAGTGAGTGAGTGAGAGAGAGAGGTTCGCTGATTACAAATAACATAAACATTGTCAATCTCCTTGCAAGGAACCGGAACCTTCGCTTGAAAGTAGCAAGACGCCATGTTGGTACAACAAGACTGGACAATTAAATTGCGTCCCGTATTTCTACGTGGCTGGGGTTTTCAAGTGTGGAACTACGGACCTCTTCCGGCGAATCACTCGTCATCCGGAAGTACTCATGGGCCAAAAAGAGATCCATTGGTTCACGAAGCTCAGACGATTTGGTGAGGTTTAAATACAGATACTTTTCTTTCCGAGGGAGGGGCATTTCAGTGCAATAAGAATATTTCTAATTATCAAGATTTTCATTGATAAACGAAATATCGATTTACACTAAACAATCCTGAATGACAACTATGAGAAGATAATCAACAATACGAAAATATGTATGCATTAACTTCGTATTATATCTAGTGGGAACACATTATCGCACTTTAAGTTGCTTTTTTTCATATATTTCTATTTAAAGGGTACGACTTCAACTGGTACACAGAACAGTTTGCACCGCTAGCGGCCGAGATCGACAAGGAACTCAAACAACAAGGGCAGTCAAATCTAGTTATAGGTCTGTGTTAAGATTAATCATTCAATAAATAGAGTTAATGAAATTAATTTTAATTAATGAATTTTAAAAAGCCCAGCAATAGACATATAACAGTATATCAGCACTCAATTATCGTGCTCATTTGATTTATATATATACATATATATATGTGTGTGTGTTTGTGTGTGTGTGTGTGTGTGTGTGTGTGTGTGTGTGTGTTTGTGTGTGCGTGTGTGTGTGATGGGGATTGGGCTAAACATAAATTTTACAATATACTTTAAGATAACTCTTGGATATTTAGCACAAACAGAAGTATCGATTGTTGTGTCCCTTGGTAAACAAAAACATTGAGTATGGCAAACATAATGCACAATTAATGAATTCAGATATCATTTATTTGCACACTATCTGAGCACAAAGATACTTAGAAATAATATGAAATGAATAGAAAAGTTTGATAATTATTTATTATTATGCATTAACGAATAAGTATGCTTATGAAGGATGGGCGTTTAATAAACAGATATTTATTAAACAATTAAATTAAATAATTAAACGGATTATCAGCAAGGTCTTAGGAAAGAAAGAAAGAAAGAAAGAAAGAAAGAAAGAAAGAAAGAAAGAAAGAAAGAAAGAAAGAAAGAAAGAAAGAAAGAAAGAAAGAAAGAAAGAAAGAAAGAAAGAAAGAAAGAAAGAAAGAAAGAAAGAAAGAAAGAAAGAAAGAAAGAAAGAAAGAAAGAAAGAAAGAAAGAAAGAAAGAAAGAAAAAAAGAAAGATAGAAAGATAGAAAGAAAGATTGAAAGAAAGAAATATTTTGTCACCATGGCAACAGATTCAGAAGTCGTGTTTTACAGGAGAAGGTAGTGTCAGTTACTTTTCTGACGTCCATATGTGGCCCCACCTTTCGGGCAATGAGCAATGTTCTGAACCAAGGCACACAGTGGCCACTCACGTCCACCATTTGAACCCGGATGCTAAAATCATCATAAGCTTGCGAGATCCAACTGCCAGGTACCTTTCTACCTTTATATTTCTATGGTCCTTGTATTTCATGTAATCTATTTACCGAATTTCTTGTTTTACTTTCGTTCTTGTTTAGATTGAAATTCTTGTATTTACTGGGTTCCTAATATGTTATGTAATATATTTAATGAATTTATTTAGTTTAGGTATTGTTTTGATTGAAATTCTTATATTTCCTATAGTTCTTTATTGATTGAAATTCTTGTGTAGTTCTTGTGTTTGATGGAGTTTCTTCAGTTCTTGTATTACCTGTGGGTTTTTTCATTAACTGTAGTTCGTGTATTTTATTTTAGCATTTTACTGCAATTGTTTATTTTACTGTAGGTCTTGTAATTCTTGCATTCATTCCAGTACTTTCTGCAATGCTACACGAGTTTTATTACAATAAACCTCAGTGAAGGGGACACAATATTAAAGGGGGAGAACTTCGTTTTAATTTTACTTCTAATAAAAATTGTAAAGCTTCATTCATACCTAATTATTGCAGTATTTCAAATTTTAAAAAGAATCAAAGAAAGAGGAAAAAGAAATAAAAGAAATATGTGCTGTAGTGTACATATATATGTTTAGTCTTGTTGCAATGTACACGTTTTGCTGTAGTTAAGTGTACATATATGTTTACACTTCTGAAGTATACATATCTTTTGCATCTTGTTGTAGTGTACATCTGCTCAGTCTACATTACATTTCTGATTTTCAACAAAATTCGCCTGCCTCTTTTACCAAGCGATTGTTACTTTTATAAGTCATCACTCTCTAGTTTCATGTATTCATTGGTTTCACAATTTTAATATTTATATTACAGAAATGTTGTGATGCGCGTCTGCGTATATTTATGCGTGTGTTGGTACTTATAAATACATGTGTTCCTTCTTGTCGCTTAGCTAGCATGTGAGTTATTTCCCTTGCGTCAATCTTCTGGCAGATTGTACAGTAAGTACCTGTTCTCCGCGAAATCGAGTGAGCTGTTCAAGGACCCGAGTCCGGCACAGTTTCACGAGTATGTTGGAAAGTCCGTCCGATACTACACGAAGTGCATGGATACTATGTCCGTGCGAACGTGTGCCTACAACCTGACACTTGCCAGGAGAACAAAGGTTGCTTAACTCATGTAACGAGATTAGTGGCTGACGATCTGCTGTTACTTAAATGTACACGACTAAAATGATTAAATTTTCACCAAAAATTAACTATTTCTCTCTCTCCGTCACTGTCTTCCCCCACTCTCTCTCTCTCTCTCTCTCTCTCTCTCTCTCTCTCTCTCTCTCTCTCTCTCTCTCTCTCATATTCAACCAACATCAACATTTATTTTACTTTTCACGATATTTGCTTCACACATGAACGTATGATTTTAGTCTGCTGAAAGAATATTTAAAATTAATCACTTTTAATATAATATTTTTCGAGCCCCACCAAATAATGTTTAAAAATATACTTCTGTATCATAAGATTATACATTTATCCTTTTTCTACGTCTGAAAGTGTGTTAGTAAGTGCTTTGTACTTTTCTGTTATTGTTCTTAAGATGGAAAAGATTTGTTTTCGTAATTAGAATGTAAAGCATTTGTTTTTCTACTTAAGACATAAAAGATTCTTTTGTGCACTAAAGTCATAAAAGACTGATTTTGTATTTAAAACCGATTTGTTTATCTACTTTAGACGTAAAAGATTTGTAGTCGTAAATAAGACATAAAGGATTTGTTGTAATTTCCTTAATATTGCTGTCGTACATAAGACATAAAGAATGTGTTGTCATTTCCTTAATATTGTTGCATTCTGAAAGTTTAAACGTATCATTTGTAATAATATCACATTTGTACATTTCTTTTCAGCTACTCTGTTGTGATATTTAAAATGCTTAATGTGGGTCAATGTTTATCTATGGCAGCTGATGATTCATGAAGGAATGTATTCAGTTTTTCTGGAGGACTGGTTCCGAATCTTTCCAAGAGAGCAAATCTACGTCTTGCGAATGGAAGACTACTCCCCAGACATTCCCGGACAGTTGGCGAAAATCTACAAGTTTTTAAATCTTAGTACGACATTTTTTAATAACTCATTCGAAATTGCGGAATTTATAAATTATTTTTAGCAATAAAATAAGTTTACGGTGCACAGTCTTCTGCATTTACGAAAACAATGGATTTGATCGGCCTATGATAGCCCTATGTTCATCCTATGTTCATCCTATGATCGCTCTAAGATCGCCTATGTTCGCTTTATGATTGCCCAAAGTTCGCTCTGTGATCACCCTATGTTCGCTCTGTGATCACCCTATGTTCGCTCTGTGATCACCCTATGTTCGCTCTATGATCGCCCTATGTTCGCTCTGTGATCGCCCTATGTTCGCTCTATAATCGCTCTATGATCACCCTATGATCGCTATATGATCGCTCTACGATCGCCCTTTGATCGCCCTATGCTGAATCTTTCGTGAACCTTAAATTGAATGCACATTCCAACTTGTCAAATATAATGGTCAATGTCTTGCCCTTTCTGCCGCAATGACTATTGCCTTGATTCACAAGTTATCGTGTAGTTTAATCAATGACTATTGCCTTGATTCACAAGTTATCGTGTAGTGTAATCAATGACTATTGCCTTGATTCACAAGTTATCGTGTAGTGTAATCAATGACTATTGGACTATTGCCTTGATTCACAAGTTATCGTGTAGTGTAATCAATGCCTATTGCCTAATTCACAAGTTATCGTGTAGTGAAATCAATGACTATTGCCTTGATTCACATGTTATCGTGTAGTGTAATCAAATGCAGTGGCAAGAGTAATAAGGCGTGCGATTGTAACATTGTTTTCAGTTGTAACAATGTTTCCAAAAGTAAAACATTAAAAGTAAAAAAAAATAAATTACTTTCTCTTTCATTGCCTGTTTAGGCCCTCTAACGAACAAACAGTTAGAAGCCATCGCCAACATCAGCATCGTCAATGCGGGCAAGAACTACGACGTCGGCCCGATGAATAACAAGTCGTACTACATGCTCAAGTCGTTCTACAAGCCATTCAACGAGCGCCTGGCCAGACTCCTCAAAGACGACAAGTGGTTATGGAAGGAATAGTGATGACGT
The DNA here is from genome assembly GCA_028829895.1 of Sinotaia quadrata. Taxonomy (NCBI): domain Eukaryota; kingdom Metazoa; phylum Mollusca; class Gastropoda; order Architaenioglossa; family Viviparidae; genus Sinotaia; species Sinotaia quadrata. The sequence continues at coordinate 97,529,234 of CM054179.1, read as the reverse complement.
CAAATGCGGTATGCATGCTGAATGACTTTGTTGTCAAATTTTAGTTTTGCAGCCCGGATGTATGTGTGTGTATGTGTGTATGTGAGACACGGGTGCTCAAATTGAAATGTAAAGACTCGCTAACGTTGTAAATTATGTGTGAAAGTGAAAATAAATTTAAGTGTTGATTTTTTTCTTGGTGTTTTCTTTTCCTTTTCGTTTAATAAATAATTATGAATTTGACTAAAAAGACTAGTGGTAGTAGAGTGCTATTAAAAGCCAGCCAAGCAAGCAATGCAGAATTATATACACCTCTTATTAAAGCCATCTGAAACTTCCGTTTACTATTATGCTTCTTGTTAGTATTTTGTTGCCCCTGAGATCTACAAGAGTGTTTTGGAAAGGTTTAATATCGTTGCCGTGTCTTTTCAATATACAGTAGTGTTTTGGAAAGGTTAAATATAATTTCCACGTCTTTTCAATATGAAAACCTTTTGCTACAGTCTCCATCATAGTTGCACATTAATATCGGCTAAACCTTTCAAACTGGAAATGTGACATTTTAAAGTCCCTCAAATGAGTCAGTTGAGTCACACACCAAAAACGGATCATGAGAGAAAATATTCAACATTGACCTTCATCAATAGGTATATGACCCTGCATTTAGTAATTGGAGCTGGATACCTGTTAAAAAAAGGTAATCTGACTTTAACTACTTTTTAAGTTTATATTTGGAATTACTTCATTTCACTTTTTAGTCATTATTTGGAATTATTTCACCTGACGTTAACTCATTTTGTACCCGTTTGTTTGGAATTAATTCATTTGCAGTCATTTGGTGTTTCATTTAACTTCTTATAAAGAAACAAATACACCTTTTCTCTCCACTAGTTATCAAAATCACCTTTTCTCTCCACTGGTTGTCAAACACACTTTTTCTCTCCGCTGGTTGTCAAAATCACCTTTTCTCTCTACTGGTTGTCAAAATCACTTCTTAATTGGATTTGTTTAAATATAGAAGCACGTTTGTCAAAATATATCCGATATATGAAAGTTTCTTTTATTAGTTTTAAATTAAGAATACATATTAATTGCAACACACCAGTCAGCTAGTTACACCAGCTTAGAAATACGCAAATCACTTGTTATATTAGATTGGTCATACTCAACCTCTACTTTTACCTGTTTGGTAGCACACCAAACCACTAGTTATTCAAGCTTGACAACACGCAAAGCCACAAGTTATACTTGAATGGCAACACGCCAAACCACTAATACAATATGCATGGCAACACAAAGTCAGTAGTTATACCACACTGGCAAAACACCAAACTACTAGTATGCATGGCAACACACAAACCACTAGTTTTATATGCATGGCAACACACCAAAACATTAGTTCTAAATGCATGGCAACACACCAAACCAGTAGGTCTATATTCTTGACAACACATAATCATACTTAAACCAGCTTAGCAGTACACAGAAGCACTTGTTATTCTAACTTCAAAATAAAAACCACTAAGCATACTAGCTTTGCAACGCACAACCACATCATACCAGCATGGCAACACACAACCACTTATACCAGCATGGCAAAATAAAATAACTTATTGAACCAGCATGGCAACACACAACCACTTATTATACCAGCATGGCAAAATAAAATAACTTATTGAACTAGCATGGCAACACACAATGTATTAACCAAAATCACTAATGAAACCAAGTGGGAATCGTAAAACGAACGTTTCCCTCGCTCTTTCCTTGCTTCCTTGCAAGCACCCGAGAGAGAGAGAGAGAGAGAGAGAGAGAGAGAGAGAGAGAGAGAGAGAGAGAGGAGAGAGAGGGAGAGAGAGGGAGAGAGAGGGAGAGAGAGAGAGAGAGAGTTTGTGTTGAGCTAACATGAAATTCACAGTAAACTTTCACCTGGACGGTTTCTTCGCCTTTGTAGCCGCTGTGAATTCATACACACACACACACACACACACACACACACACACACACACACACACACACACACACTCACACACACACACACACGCGCACGCGCACACACACACACACACACACACACACACACACACACACACACACACACACACACACACACACACACACACACACACACTGCTATTTTCTGGAGAGGTAAAGGAAGTGTGCATGCTCCCTTGCAAAATGTAGCCTACATGCTTCGATGACGAGACTCATAGGTTTGTTTGGGCAATGTCGGTTTGATATGTTCGATATGATAAATTCATGAAGAGGAAATCATTTTAACGTGACACGCAGGCGTGGGATGTTACGGCTCGTTACGACATGGCTACAGTAAAAGAAAGAAACAGATAACAACAATAAGATTGGGTTTAACATTTGAACTTCAAAGTAAACTTATTCAAGTAATGATAGAAAAAAAGATAAACAAATATCTGGTAGTGTGAAGAGCGAACGTTTCTCTTGATTGACGATGTGGAAATGTGTTGGCGTGTTCCCCCCCCCCCCCCCCGCCCCCCCCCCCCCCAGGTCTGAGATTGCATACGCGTCACGCAAGTGCCTCGTTAGTGTAATTTGCGTCTGGAAGAAAGGGAAATATGTCGGGTACTCGTCAGTGTGAAACAACAAAATAAATACACGCTGGTCGGTGAGCATGAGAGAATTAAAGAAACCACATTAAGAAAAGAATTCCAGCACCTATAATAAATCGTTTTTCGTTTGTTTTCGCAAAGTTTTGAGGACTATGTTTGTTTTCGCAATGTGTTGAAGACATTTTTGTTTGTTTTCGCAAAATGTTGAGGACATCTTTGTTTGTTTTCGCATTGTGTTGAGGACATTTTTGTTTGTTTTCGCACTGTTACTTTCATTTTCTGAGATGATGAGAAGAAAGACGAAAAAATGGAGAATGAGGGAGATATTCATTTAAAATTATTATTTTTTTCAATTCCTACACACCTGTAAAATAAACTTTGAACTATATCATATCATATATAATATGATATCATTGACTGATATAATTTTGTTTCGATATTTACCCAAAATGGTTTTAAAGCATGCAGTGCATGAAGCTGAAGCTAAGGGCATGTGTGCAGGAATGCAAGGTGAACCGTAATAGTCAGTAGCAAGTGGGAAGGTGATGCATTGACGACTTTGGCTGAAACTGTCGTTGGAAGGGTGTCACCAGGAAGGCACACCGGACTCAGTATGGCAGGGCAGATAATTGTTTCTGATTGTCAGACTGTGGCCGAACGTGAGAAGTTAAAGGCCCTTCACAGAGCAGCGCAATTGACAGACAATTCTCTTGAGAAATGTCGAGAGAAGACCAATCTCTCGGGGTCGATGGCAATGTAAAGATATAGACATTGTACATGTAAATACAATAACTAAAATCATGGCTATCTTTTATTACTTAAGAATCAAACTATAACTGAACAAATAGACAGAAAACCAAAAATAGAAATTAAATATAAATTCAAATGTTAAAAGTAAAGATATTCTCAATGAAATAAAATAATAACAGGAAAAAAATACAAATATAAACATGGTAAATTGTAAGGAAAAGTAATAACAGGACAAAATATAGACTGGTAAATTGTGTGGCATGGTAAATTGTAAAGGAAATTAATGACATGACAAACTATGCAAATATAGACATGGTAAACTGTAAAGAAAAGTAATGACAGGACAAAATATACAAATGTAGACATGGTAATTTGTGTGACATGATAAATTGTAAAGAAAAGTAATAACAGGACAACATATACAAATATGGACATGGTAAACTGTAAAGGAAAGTAATTACAGGACAACATATACAAATATAGACATGGTAAACTGTAAAGAAAACAGAATAAACAGAGGCGTGTTAAAGTGAGAATTTTTAAATTTCCCAAACTAACAATTAAAATAATTAGAATCAATTTATGGTCACCATTAACACACACACCACAAACAAAACACATACAACACAAACGCACACACAACACTCACCCAACTCCCACAAAACATCCAAACAACACATAAACACACATAGAACAAAACATCCAAACAACACATACACACAACACACACGTACACACACATAGAACAAAACATCCAAACAACACATACACACAACACACACGAACACACACATACACAGAACAAAACATCCAAACAACATATACACACAACACATACGTACACACAATGCAAAAGCACAATAAGTGTGATGATCGAAGCGTGCCTCTGTGCGTGTCGGGTCCTATTAAATATTATTTCAGGAAAATAGTATACTTTATTGTTAGTACGGATAAATATTTTATAAGTGTGTATTAGTACGTTATTCGTCTTGCAAATATGTCAAAAGATTTATTTTAAGAGTTGTTGAGTGGAAGGTAAATGAATGAACCTTGCATCTTTAACATCTTAAAATACACCCGCAGCCACACAATTCGGTATAAACAAAGAATATCCGTTTCAACGCACAGTTTCACAACATTCACCTTAATGGATTGGAAATGTTATTGTTGAAGACACAGTAAATCACTTGAACGTGTACCTGGTGTGCCTCCCACTTCGACATGCTGGCACGAAAAGCAAGTAATGTTGCTATATTACCAAACATTATTTTTTTCCCCACAGAACTAGCGACAGTCATCATATGTTAATTTTATTCCCTCCCTTATATCTGCTTTCTCTGGTTCACAGTGCTAAGACACATCAATCATGTCCGAATAAGGTGTCCCAGTGCGCGTGTATCTTGTAGTAATGGCAATCAATGATTTATGCGATTGATTCAGTTCTCTTTTCCTGTATTAAAAAAAAGTAATGAGAAGCAGGTTGTCTTTCTTTAGCTCCTGACTTAGAGTTGAGAGTATAAAAGTCGTGATCTTTTTGCAAGGGTCTCCACTAGTAAAAAAAAACAAGTTGACTTACTGTACTCGACGCCACGAGATCCTGTGAGTAGCTGCTTCTTGTCTTGGTATTAATGATTATGAGAATAATTATGCCTAAGTGACCGTGATGTGTGAATTGATAGCATTGTGATATATGAATTACTACAAACTGTTGCACTTTAAATGTGAATAGCTACTTAATGGTGCGTTATAAAATACGAATTTCCAATTCATTAAGGTGAGTGCTGAGGAACTGTGCATTCAAACGGTGATCTTTGTTTATACCGAATTGTACGGTTGCGGGTGTATTTTAAGATGTTTAAGATGCAAGACACTAATGAACTTTATATGTGAATAGCTGCTGTTTGGTGCGTTATGAAATACGAATAACTACAGGTTAGTGAACGTTATGTGTGAATATACAGTTGGTTAGTATTTTATGAATAACTTCATTACGGTTGGTGTGATATGTGAATATATACTTTTTGGTTAGTATTTTGTGAATAACTTCATCGATGTCGGTGTGATATGTGAATATATACTTTTTGGTTAGTATTTTATGAATAACTTTATCGATGTCGATGTGATATGCGGCTAGCTTCTTTTGGATGCATTATGACGTATGAATAACTCTACTCACGTGCAGCTGATGTGCGGCAGCTACCATTTGATACGTATCTGTGTTTGCTACCAGTGATTATCGAGTATTAAACTTCTTGACGTGAGTGACGCTATGGTACTACGTCATTAGACATGCCAATTACAAACGTCATATCGATGAATGAGACACTAAATATGACTAGTTGAGGGTTGTCTATGAGATGTGTGCAGTATTTGAGTGACGAATAGACACTAAATATGATATGAATAGATGACGGTTGATTATGAGATATGTAGAGTATTAGTAATTCATATGACGAGTAAGAAATGCAGACTAGTGCATGCAATTTCTGAGTAGTCTCCCCATGACCTCGAGAAGAAGCTATGTTATGTAAATAGATAAGGAATACAAGTAAGGCGTGTCTGAGAAATGTAAACTTCATTGTAACGCTAATTTACTTTATTAAAATGGCGTCTAGTGGACTATTTCCAATACGCGCCAGGCGAGATGGTTCACTAAAGAAAGATTTCTGCAGGACCATATCTGAAATGTATGACTGAGTTTAAAGATTTCTGCAGGACCATGTCTGAAATGTATGACTGAGTTTAAAGATTTCTGCAGGACCATGTCTGAAATGTATAACTGAGTTCCCTCCTCCTACAAAAGGGGTCTGGTAGAGAGACATAGGTGTCAAATTGCTTCAATATGTTTGTGACTAAGCAAGGATGATGTTAACCTGAATAAATGTGAAGATAAAACGCGACCCAGAGACGAGATCCAGTGGTTGTCCTAGAAACTATTATGCAGTAGAAAGCAATGTCCCTAATGTCCTAGATCTCTTTACGCAGTATACATTATTGTCCATAATGCCCTAGATCTATTTACGCAGTAGACATAATTGTCCATAATGCCCTAGATCTCTTTACGCAGTAGACATTATTGTCCATAATGCCCTAGATCTATTTACGCAGTAGAAAGTAGTGTCCCTATTGTCCTAGATCTCTTTACGCATTTGAAAGCAATGTCCCTTATTTTAGAATATAGGAGAATACTGTTGTGCATTGGTAAGTTTGTGTGGAATTTCCCTTGCATAACTATATACTATTTGACTGTGGTTCTTGAAAACTGCTATCTTAGGAAACTAGAACTATGTTGTTTGAAAACTAGAACCAATCACTCTGTGAACTAAGACTATGTTCTTTGAAAACTATAAATATATTCCTTGAAAACTAGAATTATATATCTTCAAAACTAAAAATATATATTTCTTAAAATCTAGGACTTGAAATATACAACTGTATTCCTTATAAACTAGAACTATATTCCTTGGAAACTAGGATAATATTCCTTGAAAACTATGACTATATTCCTTGAAAACTACGATCTGTCAAAATAGACGACTATCAATAAAATATTTCTTCTTCGTATGACAACATCAAGTGTTTGCATGGACTAACAGAAAACCGCCATGTGGGCAAAGAGTAGGAGTGAAATGTCCCGTGTTAACGCGACATCATCTGGCTGTTTGGCGTGCATGTACACAACTTGGGCTTTGAACAAATTAGCCTGGAAAATGTGTGCAAGTGCGTGCTGGCCGTAATTCGAATGTTCCTAACTAAATGCCTCAAGTGATTATGTTTAAGTGCATGCAGGCAGTAACTATACTGTTCCTAACCAAATGCCTCAAATGATTATGTGTTTAGGTGCATGCTGGCCGTAATTCGAATATTCCTAAACAAATGCCTCAAGTAATTATGTTCCAGTGCATTGATCTGTCGCGAATTGTTTGGATTCTTAAGTAAAGTTGTGCCTACATATTACAATTGGTTTCAGGTTTTTTTTCCCAGTAGATTGTTTCAAGCGTTGTTATGTTGCTGTACATCTGCGCGTGAAGATGAACTGAGTAAATTGCTTCAAGCACTCTGGTTTTGGGAAATTGCTCTTGATGTTATGAATGTTATAAATCATCTTGATGTTATGAATTGTCTGAAAGCCCACTGGTTTTATGTATTGCCTGAAAGCTCACTGGTTTTATGTATTTCCTGAAAGCCCACTGGTTTTATGTATTGCCTGAAAGCCCACTGGTTTTGTGTATTGCCTGAAAGCCCACTGGTTTTATGTTTTGCCTAAAAACACTCTAATTGCTTGCATTGTCTGTAAGCACTATGGCTTCTTGCATTGTCTGTAAGTTCTCTCATTATATGTATTGCGGAAAAGCAATCTAGTTTTATGTATTGTCTGTACGCATCCTGGTTTTATACATCGCCAGGGAACATTGCTATCTAGTTGTTTTTATAATTGTACTTTTTTTATTTATCATATAAAAAATCTACAACTAAACAACCATGATTTAAAACATAAAATAAAACACATTTCCTAAAAGAAATAGTAGTATAAGCAGACAGTTTTGAAGTAATTAATATTATGCGTGTTTGTTTTTCTACATAGGTTCACTATGTCTGGAAGGAGGAGAAGATCTTCTGTTCCAGAACCGAAAGATGGAGACAGATACTCACCCACAGATTATCTGCGTGACCTTCACCAACGTGCGTTACTTCGCCAAAGAGTGCGGAGACGCAAAAGTCGATCACAAGAACACGTCTCATTGGCTGAGAGAATTTCCAGTACTAAACGAGAGCAGAAAAGTCCTGCAATCTCACTGGCTGAGAAGATTTTGAATACTAAACGGGCGCAGGAAAAACCTATAGTTTCGTTGTATCAGAGGGAGGAAACGGGCGAATATATGGTATGCCAGTATTATTTTCAACCTCAATTTCTTTTAAAATCTTGCTGCTGCATTAAATTCTATTTGTAAACATATTAGAAACTTACTAACTGCTCTAAGAAAATAGCGTAATTTAATTACTACAATTATATAATGAATATTGAATGACAATAATCCGAGCTTCCAATTTATCGGATTTTCACTGAAAAGTATTTGTAAGGCCTAAATACATTTCTTCATCTCAGTACTATATCATCGCAAATGTGATAACTAAAATATCACATCAGTAGCTTAACTCGACAGTTTTATAAGAAATGTTTGTGTATTTCAGCATTTCACTTCAAATATATTTTTACTTCATTTTGTTTATATTTACTTTATCCAACTTGAAATCCTAATAATATAATTGTCCGTTATTTTTTCAGACAGTAGAGGATCACAGCCCTTTGACCAGTAATCCTCGCCTAAAGCTTTCGGAGCTATTTAAGGAATATGAATATTTTCTACAGGTGGAGAAAAGCTTGGAATTATCTGTGATGGAAACCATGCAAGAAACGCACCAGCAAATCAAAAGGGTTAAGCAACACCTGGAACGACCACTACAATTCGAGGCAGACGAGAAGAACTTAAATGATATTTTTGATCACGCTCCATCTTCGGTGTCTGGAGTTCGTTCTGGTCTTTCAAGCAACAGACGTGCTTCCATCAAGTCCAGTACTACAACACACTCTACTGACCAAAGTCTCAGCCTCCGAGATCAACAGCTGTCTGGTCAAAGGTTCCTCCTCAAATCAGTAACCCCACCAATGGTGGATAAAGAGCTGAATGTATCCACTAGTGACAAACGAAAAGCCTTTGAACGGAAATTTTCTTCAGAAAGCTCGGTTCGAAAGACAAAATCAGAAACAGCTAACGCCCAAACATCTGGGAAGCAGGAACATAGGAAGACAGACACCTTGCAGTACAGGGAAAATATTGCACTGTCGAATTGCCCAGATATGACTGACAAGCCATTGGAATTCGTTCCACAAGAAATTAAATCTAAGGCTCTGGTTTCGGACACTAAAATAATGGAACTGACAGGTACAACCATCACTAATAACAAACGCGATACAATAGAATTATCGATACAATCCGATGACACTCAGCCTAAAGAGCATTTAGATGAAGATCCTGGGGAACTGCCTGCAGTATCACATTTAAATGAAGTTCCTGGGAAACTGCCTGCAATTTCGCTTCTAAATGAAGATCCTGGGGAACTGCCTGCAATATTGCGTTTAAATGAAGATCCTGGGGAACTGCCTGCATTAGCACGTTTAAATGAAGATCCTGGGGAACTGCCTGAATTAGCACGTTTAAATGAAGATCCTGGGGAACTGCCTGCATTAGCACGTTTAAATGAAGATCCTGGGGAACTGCCTGCAGTATCGCGTTTAGATGAATTTTCCAGGGAAACGCCTGAGTCACTGTTAAAGCCGATTGAAAGAAAGGAGGCACAAAACTATGAGCCACAGTCGAGAAATAATTCTGGAAATGTACCAAGAGAAAATGAAGGTAAATTTCTAAACGAACCTTATTGGCCCGATTTAGAAATTACAGATAGTAACGATGATGATCAGCGACCTTCAGACAATGTCAAACTCAAAGGTAACTTTAAAACATGTCTAGGATCAATTGCAGCATTCAAACATATTGTGGGTTCGTCTGTAACTAAGCACATTTCGCTTGTTGATGAAGAAGAACAAGAGACAAACGAAGATACTAAGGACAACAGCGAAGATGAATATAATGCACCCGATTCAGTTACTACTACAACCACCCAGCACTCCTGTCTGAAAGGTCACGACACTTATGAGTCTAATTCTACAATGAACGGTGGGGAGGGCAGTGATCGGTCGGTATTTCTGTCAGACAAATTGGTCATGAGCATCGATATCGGTCACGATTTTAAAGACAACATTTCCAGCAAAGAACCTGACACTACTTGGGCACTGCAGACAGAAAAACAGAGATATCAAGACTGGACCAACACTCCAAGAAAAAGTATTTGGAACACCATTATACCTGAAGAGGAAACTATTGACACGTTTCTATATACCGACCAGGATGTGTCTTTGAGTACTGGCACTGACACATCAGAAAATGAGACGGAATTTGTCACGGGCACAACTTTAAATGTCACGATCACTAGCGGAGATCCAAAAGTATATAGTGGTGATGTTCTGTCCAACGGCAGTGTACCACGAAATGTTGAGGTACTGTCTGATTCTAAGGTTTCCACCATTGACAATGTACCCGACAATAGTAATGTACAGTCTAACTTTGATGTACGGTCCAATTTCGATGTAACATCCAATAGTGATGTACGATCCAATTTCGATTTAACATCCAATAGTGATGCACTGTCCAATTTTGATGAACGATCCAGTTTTGAGGTACTGCCCACTTGTGATAATATCGATAATACCGAATTGCCGTCCAGTTTTGATATACCAGCCAACGATGATGTGTTCATTAATGATGAATTAACGTCCAGTTCCCCGGTTCCATTCTATAAATATTTATCTGTCTATGATGAGGCATTGTCCAGGTTTCAGACACGGTCCAGTAAAGATGTCTCTGCATATGGTAAGGTATTGTCTAGTAATCACGTGCTAAATAGTGTTCAGATTGCCTCCACTCATCAAGAACATTGTAATGACCTAATGCATTTGAGTGACGAAATGATTTCCAATGATCCACAATTGCGCATGTCAGAAAGTGCATTCGAGTCAGAAGACGACTCAGACCACATGGGCACAGAAAACTGCAGACAGCTGCGGAAAGAACATCAGTGCTTTCGCAACCAGACTATGACCATTTCTTCTCGACAAGATGACGTCACGATGCGTCAAGGAGCAGACCAAGATTCTGATACTTACTCATATGAAGAATCCGCAAGGGAAGGCAACTCTCACGTATTAATGCTAGATACGTATGTTCCCTCTCCAGATGAAAACACGGAGCCAAACTCGAAGATGAACGCAATGAACACGGTGGTTCCAGAAATGGAAAGTCTTCAGTCATCGAGTGGACTGCATTCTTCTATGAACAGAAATGGCAGCACTCTAAAGAAATCTTGCGATGCACAAATTCCTGGCTGTGACGTAACCAACGAATGCAATGAGTTTCGAATTTCTCCATGTGCAGGATTTCGTCGAAACCGCTCAAATACATTACCAGAAATTTTTATGGCGAGACGAAGAGTATCACTGACATCATACAAGAGTCCAATGAATGGTTTACATTTGTATAACGAAGACAACAAAGGGCTAAAGGAAAGACACGGGTATAAAAGTCGTTCAGCTGATTATTTTTCAGCTCTGAGAAAGCAGGACAAGGGAATAAACTTTGACGAAGAGGACATAACTGCTCAACTAAGTCTCCCAAGCAATGTCAGTACGAGACATCTTCAGAGTTCAACATGCGTTGTTTCACAAAAAATGCAGGTAATTACTGTTACTTTGTAAATTTATTTGAGTTTGAAATTTAAAAGAATAATTGCAGAGTGAGAGAGAGAGAGAGAGAGAGAGAGAGAGAGAGAGAGAGAGTTTTATATTAGAAAAGCTTTCAAGCTCTTTTCTCCTAATTTTCAGTACTATTAATAGCATTCTTTATTATTTGTGTCTTTCAGTCTAACCATCAAATCCACAATGCCGATAATCTCAACGAGGAATTAAACAGCAAAACTCCTTGTTCACCTTCTTTCAGAATGCGTTTGGCGCTTTCTAAACTATCAAACGACAAAGACAGATCTATGAATTCTAGAAGTCTTTTAATGAATGGAAGCGAGAAAAAGTTTCCACCTAAACCTTCCAAACGTCTGGACCTCAGGAGAAAGACATTGCCCAGTGTCAAATTGCCACAGATTCCAGATTCTCGTCATGCACGCCCAGAATCTAAAGATGAGGACGAGCATGAAGATATCGTGAGTGCATCTCTCATGAAACACAAACAAACGCAGCCCAAATGTAAACCGGAAATAGATAGTCCACTCAACAATAGGTTCCTCTATCTCAAAGCCAGCTCATTTTCAGAAGCCGTTGCAGGAAACGTTTGCAGGAAGGAATTGTCGAGATTCCTAGATCCTGGAGCCCCGTCAGAGCAGATCGAAGAAGTGGTCACTCGCAGAACTCGAAAACACAAAACATGGAACAGGCTGCAGCAACAGCATTGGAAAGTCGTGAAGTTCCACTCCTGAGCAGACATTTTCAACATGACTCTTAATAGTGGATTTAGGCTATAACCTAGCTATTCATACTGCAGCCAACGTAGCTATTCATACTGCAGCCAACCTAGCTATTCATACTGCAGCCAACCTAGCTATTCATACTGCAGCAAACCTAGCTATTCATACTGCAGCAAACCTAGCTATTCATACTGAAGCCAACGTAGGTATTCATACTACAGACATGTATATTGCTTGTTGATTAAATATGAAATTTACAATTTTACTTTATTTCTAAAGTTAAAATTTATAGTGTGAATTAAAGCGAATATTGAACCTACAATTAAACAATTTCCAAAGTGTTATATCTCAATGTAAAAGTACTCGTTCTATGAAAAGTGGATTTGCAACACATTTAGAGAGAATTTAATTTCAGGTGTTCATTATGAATTGCTCATTAACGTTTACTTAGAAATATAATTTAATTTCAGCAGTTCCAATGTTTACCCAGAAACATAATTTAATTTCAGCAGTTCCAACGTTTACCTGAAAATAAAATTTAATTTCATGAGTTCATTAATGTATTGCTTATTAACTTTTACCTGAAAACAGAATTTAATTTACGCAGTTCATTATGAATTGCTCATTAACGTTTACCTGAAGACATAATTTAATTTTAGCAGTTCACTGTGAATTGCTCATTAACGTTTACCTGAAAACATAATTTAATTTTAGCAGTTCACTGTGAATTGCTCATTAACGTTTACCTGAAAACATAATTTAATTTTAGCAGTTCACTGTGAATTGCTCATTAACGTTTACCTGAAAACATAATTTAATTTTAGCAGTTCACTGTGAATTGCTCATTAACGTTTATCTGAAAACAGAATGTGATTTTAGCAGTTCATTATGAATTTACTCATTAACGTTTACCTAAAAACAGAGGCGATGACCAAGACAACACGAAACCAACAACATATAAAATATGTGAAATTTTAAATACATTTCTGTTCCTTTTTTCAATCATTTTTTAACATTTTTGAGACAGAAAACAATCTTGCTTGCTTCAGTACTATTCAGTCTTAATGAAATTATGTCTAAATAAATGTGCATTTATATTGTAATGAAATTATGTATAAATAATTGTTTACATATTGTATTTAAAGTATGCCTAGCTAAGTGTGTTTATAATGTTATTAAAATGCCATATTAAATGTGTGTTTATAATTAAAGTATGCCTACTTAAATATGTGTTTATATTGTAATTAAATATGTCTAAATGAGTCTGCGTTTGTATATAATGAAAATATGCCTAAATAAGTTTGAACGTTTTTAATAATTAAAGAGCACATGAATCAGCGTGTCTGCTTTAAGTAGTAATATAAACTTCCAATTATTTGAAAAAATGTGAACAGAAAACGTTTTCTTTAATTATTTAAATAAATTGTTTATTGTGTTCTTTTGTAACAAAACGTATAATTCAAACATAAAATTACCTAGTATTTGAGTGATGGTATCTTTACTGCCTTTCATTAAACAAAAAGTGAAATTCAAACATAAAATAAACTAGTATTTGAGTGATGGAATTTTTACTGCCATTCATTAAATAAAATAAAAAAACAAAGTGTAAAGGACACATATCCCTCAAGGTCTTTATTCTGTTGGTCCATTAAATGAGAAAAGAAAGCAAAGAAAGCCTCTTATTTTATGCAGCAAAGAAGTATGTCTGTGGCGTAGACATAAAGACTGGAAATTAAGGTCAATAAAATAGTCACTCTTGACACACATATCCCAATTCTGGTGGCACTCGACACCTTGCTTGGCGCTGAGGCTAGGGACCGGTCATTGCAATAGTCACTCATTTCGCAGGAGTAGAAGCAGCTTTCTGTATTATCGTCGGCTTGGCAGCCATCTTTCTCGACGTCGTTATTCGAGCTGCATCCTCGATAGAAGAAGACAGGGTTCCCGGACTCTAAAGAAAAGGGTAGATAATGATATTCAACAATTGAAAATTTAAAGACAAGGGTAAATAACGATATGAAGACAAGGGTGGATAATGATATTCAACGAAGTGAAACTCTGAAGACAATGGCAGATAATGACGTTCACCGATGTGAAACTCTGAAGACAAGGGCAGATAAGGATATTGAACGATGTGAAGCTTTATAGACAAGGCTTGATAATGATATTCAACTACGTGGAACTCTGAGGTCAAGGGCAGATAGTGATATTCAACGAGTGAAACTCTGAGGACAATGGCAGGTAATGATATTCAACGATGTGAAATTCTAAAGACAAGGGTAGATAATAATATTCAATGATGTGAACCTCTATAGACAAAGGCAGGTAATTATATTCAATGATGTGAACCTCTAAAGTCAAGGGCAAATAATGATATTCAACAATGTGAAAGCCTAAAGACAAGTGTATTAAATGATAGTTAGATATATTTAGTCAGAAAACGCATAAGTGCAGATAATGTTATTTAGCGATTTGAAATTCTAGCAGCAAGGACACATAATGAAAATCAATTATATGAAAAACTTAAGGCAAGAACAAATAACGACAATCAACTTCTTTAAACTCCTGGCCCTTTAAACAAGGGCCAGGAACTGATCTTTAACGATATGTAATGATGACGTAAACAAACAAAAGCAAGTCGAAATAACAAACAGGTGGACAAATGATGACGTAAACTAACAAAAGCATGTTGAAATAACAAACAGGTGGAAATGTAATGATGACGTAAACAAACAAAAGCAAGTCGAAATAACAAACAGGTGGACAAATGATGACGATATTCATGGTGGAGGTAATGGCTTTAGCACGAGTGGTGTTTTAACTTCTTAAAAATATTTTTAAAATTGAATAAGTAAAGTACTCACTCTTATTAAATTGACCTGAAATAGTGCACTTAAAATTACAACGCATGCGTGTTTCTCCAAATGTCCAATTCCAGGGAGCAGAAGCACACTCGATGCCCGACCGTGTTGGGTTGTCGACGTATTGACAGCTTATGCACATCTGTCGACTGGCTGTCAGCAAAGGAAATAGTCTTACCATAAATAGTCCCGGTGTAATTATTTCAATTTTACTTGAAAGGCGTAAGCGCAAAAATGTAACAAAAAAGACACGCATTGACTGGCTTATATGTTCAATCAGCTATTAAAATTACCTTCTCTAAACTTTTTAAAAAAGTATTTTAGGGGAAAACAAACTGTAAAATTTATG
Source organism: Sinotaia quadrata (assembly GCA_028829895.1). Classification (NCBI taxonomy): domain Eukaryota; kingdom Metazoa; phylum Mollusca; class Gastropoda; order Architaenioglossa; family Viviparidae; genus Sinotaia; species Sinotaia quadrata. The sequence goes on along the minus strand of CM054179.1, from coordinate 97,513,620 downwards.
ATTTTTCTGCACAACACATATGTTTACGGTTTATAATCACGAATATGAATTCACCCTGTGCTTTGTGATAGGTTGTAGGTGTATGTGAATTCTTGGTGTGTAGGTGTAAAGTACACACTTGTCTAAAGATATATGCACGCCTGCACATTCAATCGTGTTTTTATGTACGTCTACATGTGAACATAGACGTGTGCATTATGAAACACGAATGCAGAGAGTCAGCAAATTAAGATGTACACCAGTTAGTGCAAGAACAGATACGCAGAAGTACATCGAGACTTTTAGTAAATTCTAACGTAAACCAGTTAATGCTTGAAAAGATAAGGAATGCATGAAAGTAAATTAAATCGAGTCTTTTAGTACATTGTAACGTAAACACGTTAGTGCTTGAAAAAGATACGCAGTGCATACAAGTAAAGTTTGACGAGACGTTTAGCAAATGTAAACCAGTTAGTGCTTTAAAAGTATGCAATGCATGAATGTAAATTAAAACGAGTCTTTCAAGACAATATGAGGTGAAAACGTTAGTGCTTGAAAAAGATACGCATTGCATATATGTGAATTAAATCGAGGCTTTCATACATCGAGGCTTTCAGTATATTGTGACGTAAAAACGTTAGTGCTTGAAAAAGATACGCATTGCATACGTGTAAAGTATATCGAGATTTTCAGTAAGTTATGACGTAAATAAGTTAGTGTTTGAAAGAGATAAGCATTGCATATATGTAAATTAAATCGAGTATTTCGGTACATTGTGACGTAAACACATTAATGCATGAAAAAACAAGCAGTTCTTATATGTAAAATATATCGAGATTTTCCGTAAGTTACGACGTAAACAAGTTAGTGCATGATAAGATTTGCAATGCATACAGGTAAGTTTTGTCGAGACTTTGGATAATACAGTAGCAAACGGTCCTTATATGACGTGTACCACATTTATATAAGAAAATAAAATCAGTAGTTATATATTCCATACTACGAACTACAACACAGTTATACATGGACATAATTTCAATTTTCATATATTTTACTATTTGAAATGTAATATGTTATATTTTATTATAATAAATATAAAATAGTTACACATGGACATAAACTCAGTTTTCCTATATTTTCCTAAATGAACTGTAAGATACGTATATATTGATATGAAAGTTTTCGTATCATTATTTTAATATATGAAATGTAGCACAGTTATATGTGAATATAAACTCATGTTATTTAGTGAAACAAGATGTGCATGATAAACATATAATACTAAACAGTTTTGTAGGCGTGATGCATGTAAAGTATATTTCATTGACACTAGTGAGTTGCCAGTACGCCATATTGCTTAACAAGATGAGGCATAAATATAAGCAAAAGAACGCCATATTGCTTAACAACAAGGTGAGTTATAACAAGCGCCAGTACGCCAAATTGCTTAACAAGGTGAGGCATAAAAATAAGCAAAAGAACGCCATATTGCTTAACAACATGGTGAGTTATAACAACAAGCGCCAGTACGCCATATTACTTACCCGCAAGGTGAGGCATAACAATAATCACAAGAACGCCATATTGCTTAACAACAAGGTGAAACATCACAATAATCACAAGTACGCCATATTGCTTAACAACAAGGTGAAACATAACAGTAAGCACAAGTACGCCATATTGCTTACCCACGAGGTGAGACATAACAACAATCCCAAGAGGAAGGTTCAGAGCGATGATGCTTGCACAGGGTCGCATTTCTTTGAAACACTGCCAACAGCCGTTTGTGGACGTTCAACTCACAAAGACAGTTTTGAGAGATTCTCACTTTAACTTTTCTTTTATCTAAACGTTTACTCGCAATAGCTGTGATATTATTAGAAGTAAATGTGTATGCTAAATGGCTTTGCAAAACTCTTCTTCTCAATCTAAGGTTATGATTTGTGTTTGAGAGTGTAACGGTCATTTGATGGTCGCAAGCTTCATATCGACACACACACACACACACACACACACACACACACACACACACACACACGCACGCACGCACGCACGCACACCTCGTTTGCATATTTGTTCAACATTCTTTTCTTGTTGGCTCGAAAGAAATGTTTAGGTATCTGTGGTCTTTGTCTGCTATGGATTTCCTACGCACTCCCAGAGCTTTCGGTCATACCGGTGTACCCTAATATAAATATTCTCAACGATCACTATCTCATTTCTGCTCACCGTTTGCGACATAAGCCAACAAGGAAAGTAGAGAGAAAGCAGAAATGAATCAAACAATTATTCGCTGTAACAAAGAAAAGCTAATAAAGCACATTTTTATAACTAAAATTGTATTAATTCCTATGCGGTTTAAAGGAAACAATCTTTTTATACAGTAGTCTATAATTATATAATTGATATGGATAAATAGTCAGGAAGTCAAATAGATAGTTAGACAGACAGACAGACTGATATAATGATAGACAAACAGGCAGAGAGAGAGAGAGAGAGAGAGAGGTAGATAGATAAATAAATAGATTAAGCGAATATGTTTTTATGTGTATATAACTTCTGAAGTGTATATTTTGTTTGACATGTATAAAATGCTTAATATGTATTTAATGTATGGTGTATATACATAATGTTTGACGTGTGAATAATGCTTGAAGAGTATATAATGTTGAAGTGTGTAATGCCAACGCCACCTAGTTAATGGTTAAATTATTATTATTTAATTAATCATCCATAACTAATTACAAGTAATGAGAACCGCAATTTATGTTATTAATAATTCTCCAGCAGACAATTGGCGGATATGAAAGCGCTGTAAACGTTTTCTCTCTTCCACAACATTAAAGACATAAGTTTAACGTCACACTATTTCCGTAGATGGAAAACTACTTATTAAGGAGAAGACAAATATGTCTTCAGTCTATATTTAGCGAGCCCCTATCCACTCACTTTCTTCTCCAACATAAGGTAACAATATGTGTAAGAAGGTTAATAAATTTAGTAATAAATTTATTAAATCAACAATCAATTATACATATAACAAATACAATGAAAAAGATTACTTGACATCAATATTTCCTTAAAGCACATTCAATTATTTTAATATCTATACAGTCTTTTATCCTAAAACACAATTGTACAATTAGTGTCAATACAATCACAAGATAGTTCTTATCAGAGAACAGAAATGGGGTTATTAGCGATAAGTGATAATAGTTTGACATAACTTGGTTTAGGTGCTGTCTCAATAGTCTTTCGCATGCTTTTTGTAACAAAGAAACAAGTTCATTGTTTAATTATTACTGTCAATTCCAAATGATTACCTCCTCACATTGTAGAACACTGATTAGCTGCTATTCTCTCAAGGCTAGCATGGCGCTCCTTCACTGTATTAGCGCCTTCAAGCAGAACAACGATTGTTTCAATTTCCAATAACTTCCTTAAACCAGAAATTGTTCGATGTAGTCAGCGTACTTTGCCACCACACATTCAACGGAATGTAGTGTATTCCTTACACTTACATACTTCTTACGTCTACAATAGTCATAGCTGTTTATAATAAGTAAACCAGGAGGTTCAGATAAAACAAGGAAAGACTGCTTTTCCAAGTAAAAATATAGTCAGGGAACAAACACTAAGTTTCCAGTTTATTCATTTTTAACTCCATTATTTCTTACATTCAAGTCTCAGCTTAGTTTTCTGCAACAATATTTATTAGCCCAATACACACATACAACATAATAAATACAGCATAATAGTTTTATGAGAGGGTTAACTAGAAACAATGTCAAGTTTAAAATATAAGCATTATAGTTCACAACAAGTAATAATCTACTCACATAAAACATCTCTATGTAAAATGCAAGTATAATGCATCAATAGCAAATACACGAAATATTTCTAAGTCCATTCTCTCTCAATATGTCAGTTAACTCACCATTAAGGTAACAGCCGCCTTCACAAGGAGTGCCCAAGATCGGGACACTTCGACAGTTTATATAACAATTAAGTTTTAAAATAGGATAGGCAAATTTACTCCGCCACAAATCTATATAATTCTTGGCGTGTATATAATTTGTATAATTTGTATATAATGCTTGACATATAAACAATGCTTGAAGTGTATGTAGTGTTCGGTGTTTATATAATGCTTGACATATATGCAATGCTTGAAGTGTATGTAGTGTTCGGTGTTTATATAATGCTTGACATATATGCAATACTTGAAGTGTATGTAGTGTTCGGTGTTTATATAATGCTTGACATGTATATTTAACGTATATGTAATTCTTGAGGAGTAAGTAATACCAGGCCTGTATAATGCTTGCTCTTCTTAAAATTGTCATTCAGTAGAATGTAACTACTTACATGTACCTATGTATGGTAAAGCTTCAATAAAACAATAACTAATTCCGGTTCGAGTCCATCATCTCGTGCAGGCGAAGACAGTACATCTACCTCTCGGCTCACCGGATATGCTATAAATAGCAACGTTAGATGGAACAATTTCTATTTTACTCTTCCAGTTGCCGTAATCTCTAGTGTTTTCCCTTTCACGAACTTTGAACTTTGAACTATTCTGTATTTAAAAGTCCTCGTAGCTTGAAAATAAAGAGAAATTAAATAAAATCTAGGATTTTGCGGCATTTATCAAGGAGCAACCATACATTGCATTTAAAAGAGGGAAAATAAAATTACATTTTAACCATTTTTAAAAAATGTTTTCTTCATTAGTTCTCTCTATTTTCCTTAATTCTTTTACTTAAATTCGAGCAAACTATTTAATACAGTTGACTAACATCATAGCCAGAGTGAACTTAGACAAGTCAAGAACACCAACGACTCACGAGGTGTGTTTAGTCGGGATTTTTACGTGTTGATGTTGCTGGCTTCAACAAACTGTTTGGCTGGTGTTGCAGTTTGCTATTCAGACAGATCAAATGCCAGCAACTTCTAGGAAGGTCAATAGTGCATGGGTTTAAAATACTTTAGGTATCCATGCCTGATGTTTATATGGTCTATGTCTTTTCTGAATGTGTATAGATTTTTATTTTTCCTTTATGTTTAATGCTTCTACTTCCGTCTATTTATTTACTTGCATTACATATGCTACATGTTTTCTTATCCTTCGATGGGATATTTTATGTTCTGTTTTCTTGTTCTGCTAGTGTCAGTCAAGGATTTAATGTATGTACAACGGTACTTTCTTCTGATTCATAAGTAGAGTGTTATTTTAGACAAGTGAAAAGAATATTCTGAAAGTAGTTTGATTAAATATTGAACCTGTGGCAGCCACAGTAGATTAAAAACACCCAAATGGTTTGTGCTGATAATGTGGGTAATATTTGTATTACGTAGTATAAATTATGCTAATAAGGCTGAAGGGCTGGCCTTGTTATCTTTAATGTCTATCCCCCTTCCGCACGCACGCACGCACGCACGCGCACACACGCACGCACACTCGCACACACACACACACAAACACACACACACACACACACACACACACACACACACATACACTCAAGCAAAACTGTTAGTGCCATGGATAAGTGAAAGCACGTGCCTTTGATATCATGACGTACAAAGTCGTGGGTGCTTGTAACGAGTGACGTGTTGATACTGATATATGTCGTAACTGGTTGTTGAGAACTGGTGTATAAAGCACAAAGACGTCACATTTGACCTCTTGAATACAAAGTGGAAGATCATTAACGTACTAATTAAAATGAAATATCCCCAGCACTAAACCCAAACTGTAGAGTTAAACTGTGTAACACCTGTGCGTATTCAAGTAGAAACGCGCGCACTGGTGTCGATGCGGTAGAATGATATCTATTTTAAGAACGAGGTCATTAGTATTACTCGTGAGCATATTTATACGGAAACGTCTGCCCTGATTATAATGATGAAGTAAACTGCTCGCACTCTGTTTTGAATCAGTATGGAGATATTCTCACTGAACTAGTCATTGAATTAAGGACGTAATGCTAATATCTATTAATGATGTCAGTTTTAAGGACGTAATGCTAATATCTGTTAATGATGTCAGCTTTAAGGACGTAATGCTAATATCTATTAATGATGTCAGCTTAAAGGACATAATGCTAATTTTTATTAATGATGTCAGCTTTAAGGATGTAATGCTAATATCTATTAATGGTGTCAACTTTAAGGACGTAATGCTAATATCTATTAATGACGTCAGCTTTAAGGACGTAATGCTAATATCTATTAATGACGTCAGTTTTAAGGACGTAATGCTAATATCTAGTAGTGACGTCAGCTTAAAGAACATCAAAACTTAAACTGATCACTATTACAAAAACATAAATACTTTTACCCATACCTGTCAGTCCGAAGACGTTAAAAAGGATGATGCACAAGGAGGATGTTTGTGTTGTCATTATTATCGCCCTTGAATGGCGTTGTTTGCCACGCATTGAAAAGATGTCCTTAAATAGAAAGTGTGCGTCTACCACAGGTCCTGCTTTTTAACTGACTGGAAACCTGCACACAAAAGTCAACACGTTTTTCTAAACCTATCAATAGAAATTTGTAACTCATCAATTCATTAAATTACAAAATAGTGTTACACAGATTTTTACAATTTGAATAATTTGGGGAAATGATTGTGGCTGACGACAAAGAAAGTACATGATTGTTGTTTATTGTAGAATACACACTTTCAGCACGTAGTCTAGGCAACAAATGAATACATGATGTTGGCTTATTGCCAAGTATAGGACTTCCAGCGAAAAGTTTTAATCGCAAATGCACTGGTTTAGCGGCAAAAAAAATCGTCTTTCATTTTAAAATATGGAATTTAAAAATGATTGTTAGTCACTTTATACATTTATGACATATTTTCAAATAACGTTATTTCGAAGTACGATAAATCAGTATCATCAGAGAATGGATTATTTCCCTTTCGCGATATTTCCAAATATCATCTAAATCAATCAATGTATATTCCAATTCACTATTCAATTTGAAGTTTTCTCAAAGCCAATGACAAAATCATACCTTTTCAAAATCTATATATTGTTTATTAAAATCGTGGCTTGCAGTACGTGGTTAAATGAGGGCAGAACGCTGACTTTTATTTTACAAACTCATGCAGTAGCATTGACATCCGGAGGTGTGATATCAACCATCTTAATTATTTAATAACAATCATTTTCGCACAGTGGTATCCGAAGACTGCAGAACGAACAAATTCATAAACCATCACGATCCCTCAACTACAGACGAAGAGTTCTAGCAGCGGCAGTATGTCCATGGTTTTTTAACAGTAATGGAGAAAACGTTACAACTCCCTGTACGTAGTCCACGATTTTAACAGTAATGGAGAAAACGTTACAACTACCTGTAGGTAGTCAACGACACAGGGTGCGTTCCGCCCCCGTCTCAACTTTTCGACACTAACTGCTGTCCAGTTGTGGAAACAGACAGGACTGGGATGAGGTTCGATCAGCCACACTATACACTTATGACTGTCTACAAACATTACGTATTTGCTTACGTCTTTACACCACACTATACAATTATGACTGCCTACAAACACTAGGTATTTGCTTACGTCTTTACACCACACTATACAATTATGACTGCCTACAAACATTACGTATTTGCTTACGTCTTTACACCACACTATACAATTATGACTGCCTACAAACACTAGGTATTTGCTTACGTCTTTACACCACATTTGCCAGCTTGTTTACTTTTGCTTTTCTTATTTACCTGCTTGCTTTATGCGTGAAAGCGTTTCCCTCATTGCAATGAAAATGTGTATAAAATCTGAAAGAAAATCAAACATGACATACGTTAGTATGTAAGAACAACAAACAACGAAACTATACATTATGGAAACTAAGTGAGCAAAATACATACTACACTTACTCTTGATATTGTGGGGTAATGTTTGAAACAAAATTTATTTTCATCTGATTCGAGAGTGGGAGGCGAACTTTTAGTACACAGCATTTCCTGAAGAGAAAATATTGTGTTTTGTAGAAAATACAAGAGAATTGGCACCGAACTAAATATACAGTATATATCAATCTAATTTACTAATAAAGTAAATTTGCTAGAGTAACTTATAATAGTCACGTAACTCATCTAAAGTGAAATTGCCAATGTAACTTATAATAGACACGTAACTTACCTAAAGTGAAATTGCCAATGTAACTTATAATGGACACGTAACTTATCAAAAAAACTAAATGTATTTTGTAATAGACACGTAACTTACCTAGCGTGAACTGCAAAGCTCTTTACCACATACTATTTGCATTGATATTTACTACAATTTACTCCCACACTCAATAAACACACCGTATGCCATGATTCACTAACCACACTCAATAAATATACCGTATCCCATAATTTCTTAAGCGAGAGACATTTACAGTACAAGTGGAATTGTTCGAGCCAAAACAGTGTCTATACTGCACAATATGCATCATGGATCTGTGATTCGCTTTGCACACTGAACACACACACACACACACACACACACACACACATTCATGCTTACATACACTCATACATACTGTAGCAGAGTAAATTTGACTTTCACTATTTCTAAACTTAATAATTATATATTTTGTTGAAATGTTAACGTGAACTGAACTTGTGCAGTTCTCAGGGCTTGTGGGAGAACTATTAATAACTTTATATTAAGATTCTATATCACTTGTAATTAGTTATGTGTTATTAATTAATAAATAATAATCAAAGCGAGGATGGGTGACTGAGAGGAATCACACATACAAACGTACATATATGAATGGCCTTTTATTATTAATTAGTTGTTTCATTACCAGTGAGTGATTTTGCACATTAAAGCACGTGACGTGCAAAATGGGCAGTTATGGCACTTCGGTTTGATTAAAATATTATCACAGCGATCAACTGAATATTTGAACAAGGGTTTCGTCGCAACGTTTGTAACATAAATTAACCGTTATCTACGCTCAAGTTTAGCACAGCCCACTTTCCTTTTAGAGCGCACCATGAAAAGAAATGTATATACCGGAATATCAAGCATTATACCTGGTTTACTGAAGGCAAGGCAATTCAATCATTGTAACATTTAAAAGTAAAATAAATTATTCAGTATAAGTGTCGGTATGCATTGAACTATTTACACATTCTACATATTGTAATTAGTGGCTGTAATGTACCGTACTCATATTGTAATTAGTGGCTGTAATGTACCGTACTCATATTGTAATTAGTGGCTGTAATGTACCGTACTCATATTGTAATTAGTGGCTGTAATGTACCGTACTCATATTGTAATTAGTGACTGTAATGTACCGTACTCATATTGTAATTAGTGGTTGTAATGTACCGTACTCATATTGTAATTAGTGGCTGTAATGTACCGTACTCATATTGTAATTAGTGGCTGTAATGTACCGTACTCATATTGTAATTAGTGGCTGTAATGTACCGTACTCATATTGTAATTAGTGGCTGTAATGTACCGTACTCATATTGTAATTAGTGGCTGTAATGTACCGTACTCATATTGTAATTAGTGACTGTAATGTACCGCACTCATATTGTAATTAGTGACTGTAATGTCTGTAGTTTTGTTAAGTGTATATTTCTACGCCGTATACATATTGTAATCGGTGATTGTCAATGTTTGAAGACTTTACAGTGTACATGTCTACGCTGTATACATATTGTAATCGGTGACTTTCAATGTTTGCACAGTTTACACATTGTAAATAAAGAGTGTAAACATATGCGGTCTATACAAACTGTAATTGCTGATTGTAAATACCTGCACTAATCATAATGTTCAAAATTAACGTAAATGCCTGTACTATAAGCACACTGACAGTATTTTTTTTTTAAGTTTGCAATTAGTGACTGAATAAATTATCTAGCTCCTTATCAAAAACTTAATATATTATCTTATCTAAACTGAAAACAAAAGGATTTTTTTATTTAGTCTTTAACTGTTAGTTAAGTACACAAGTACCTGTACATAGAAAGAATATTTTATCAAGCATGTACTTGAGCGGAGGAGAGGATAATTGTTTCACATAGTAAATCAAACGACACCATGCTTATAAATGTAGCAAAAGTTGTAACAAAGAGCTTAAAATCGCGAGAAGAGGAAGCGCAGTTAAAGGAGCGGTCCTAGTGAAGTGAGTTCAAGTCCACAAGTTGCTATAAATAGCGGCAAAAGTCAAGCCCAACATTCCAAAGCAGCGTTTGCTTTTTCACATTGTTTACTTACAGGGAGGTTAACGCCAGCGTTTCGTGTTGTCACATGACCTGATCTTTTGCTAAAGCTCTTCCTTTCTTGTCAGTTTGCCAATGTGTTGACGTTGTCCTACGGTATATAATCACGTGGAGTAAACTTTCTAGATTTACCAGACAAAGCGACATTTTATCACTCTTGAACAGTCTGCTGCATTGATACGCACCCCACAATTTTAAAATATATAACGTTTTAGTCTTGAATAGCGAAAGCCATGACATAACTGCCTCGGAGTAATCGAACTTTATTTCTATATATATGAACAATAAACAGCAAATATTGAATGATTTGTGATAGAACCTCAATGTGTGATAACATGATCTTAAGAACACAAACAAGTGCGAACCTATTCTAACAGTACCTACACGTGTCTTGGAAACATCCACTACACAGACATGCTTGCAAATATTCACAGGTAATTTTGTTTACGTGCTAAGGTAATGGGAACTTGTGGACAAATTATACAACTTTGTCACATATTATATCATTGTTCTCATTTATTACGTAATATAAACTAGTGACAACCTTCAGCACTAAGTTGTATAACTAATAACATCCAGTTCTGCTCTTGTAACAAGCAATGTAAGCCAGTAACAACCTTCAATACTTCTCTTCTAACACGTAATGTAAGCCAGTAACAACCTTCAGTAGCTCTTTTGTAACAAGTAATGTAAGCCAGTAACAACATCCAGTACTGTTCGTTGTAACAAGTAATGTAAGCCAGTAACAACATCCAGTACTGCTCGTTGTAACATGTAAGCCAGTAACAACCTTCAGTAGCTCTTTTGTAACAAGTAATGTAAGCCAGTAACACCCAGTACTGCTCGTTGTAACAAGTAATGTAAGCCAGTAACAACATCCAGTACTGCTCGTTGTAACAAGTAATGTAAGCCAGTAACAACATCCAGTACTGCTCGTTGTAACAAGTAATATAAGCCAGTAACAACATCCAGTACTGCTCGTTGTAACAAGTAATGTAAGCCAGTAATAACATCCAGTACTGCTCTTGTAATGAGTAATGTAAGCCAGTAACAACATCCAGTACTGCTCTTGTAACGAGTAATGTAAGCCAGTAAAAACCTCCTGTAGTGTAAAAACAGTAATATCCTCCCAAACTGCTCTTGTAACATGAGGAATGTTAGCAAAATCTTCTAGAATTTCTAACAAAAGCCACTACTGTCTGTCTCCTGCTAGGAGTTGCATGAAGTCTTCGTTTAAGCTTCAGCCATTGACGTGTCATCAAGGACACACTAATGAAATATATATTTTTTTGGTCGGGAGTGGAGGTGGGGGCGAATTACGCCTTTAGAAAATACGACCGTTCACATGCCCTTCTTCAATAACCTCTTGACTGAAATGCCCTTAAATATATACTTAAATACAAATATGCATACATATCAACTAGATATCTTCTAGAAACATGTCACCGCAAAAGAACAAAATGACTCTTAACTGTAGCGTTCTATAGCATATGACCATTAAGGCACTCCATTATAAAATTACTCTTAATTGTAGCGTTCTAGAGCAAATGACCATTAAGGCACTCTTGACTTTGGTCGAATAATCACACCTAGATTATTTCTTTGAAGGAGTTGCCACGTTGAATCCACCTAGATATCTTGGCTGTCTGTTTTGAATGGCTACCCTCTGGTCACTTTAATAAACTGACTCGACAGTTAACACTTTTAAGTGCTCGAGAACCCCAAATTGCATTCAGTTATGATGCTAACAAGCACAAGGCAGACCTACTAAAACGCATCTTCCTCAAAATTTGAAAAAAGTAAAATCCGACCTGCCATAATATAATGAACTCTGCAGGAAAATTCCATTTTACACCTAGAGTATGCCATTCATCTTATCGTCAATAGACAGATTTAAGACTATGGCAGAGTAAATTTGCCTCCCCATACTTCTAGATTTAATTGTTATATAAATTTCTAAATTGTCAAAGTGACCCGACCTTGGGCACTCTTTTTATGATGGTATTGTTTGTAAATTTCAGAGTTAGAAGTAAACAATTCAGGTGGAGATTAGGCTAGAAAATGATGAAGCAATCCGAACCATTTGCAACTGGATGAGTAGTTTTTTTCTGACTAATAGTCGTATACTTGATCATAACAAAAGGGGACTGACCGGAGGTTTCTTTGCTGAAAAGAAAGCGACTAACTCGTCAGCGTCTCTATGGCTTTGAGCAGATTTAGTCTTTAACGGAACACTTCAAGCTTACAAAGATCACGACTAACTCATCAGCGTCTCTATGGCTTTGAGCAGATTTAGTCTTTAACGGAACACTTCAAGCTTACAAAGATCACGACTAACTCGTCAGCGTCTCTATGGCTTTGAGCAGATTTAGTCTTTAACGGAACACTTCAAGCTTACAAAGATCACGACTAACTCATCACGCAGACATGATCATTACACATTATTTTTTTCTTAATTATTAATCCGACTGAATTTGCCATATCTGTGTGTCTATGTCTATGGATATGTATAGGGCAGACCGTCTGCCCTATACATATCCATAGACATAGACACGGTTCACCGACAAATGCGCGCCGACAAAAACGCAATGGACAAAAGCGCGACGACGCGTTCTGTCCCTAACTCTAACCATAACCCTAACCCTAACCCTATCGCGCAATTGTCGTTCGCGCATTTGACGGGTCACCAGGGCAGACAACTTAGTTCTGTAAACCACGTCCAATATCAGTTATGTATTCATCAGAAAGTGAGGTGTGGGTGGGTGGAGACTATTTGTCTGGAATCGTGTGCCTTTAAAATTAGCATCATCAATGATATGTACAGCCTATCTAAACTACAATATTTAGGCCGTGTTAATATTGGGGTCAGATTGATGTATTCTCCAAAACATAAAAGGTATGGGGTACTCGCGTGGAATTGTAAATCTATAAAGTAAATATAATCAATGTACAGTATATCAGTCTAAATTGTACAGATCATGGGTGTCAACGCTGGAAAGTGACGTATTCACCAGAAGAGAGGATTGGAAAGGTTACACACCTAAAATCATTCGACTTTCAAATTAAAAAAATGTCGGGTAATTCTTTGCGCAACATTTGAAGTTTTTTTTTCGTTGACAGGGGAAAAAGCTAGATATCGACTGGGGGAGGGCTGGGCCACTTTCTCTGTAAAAGGTGTATTTATAAACTTGTAGGAGTAACATGTGACGTGTGATTATATTCTCCTGTATATGCAAGTCGCGCATGAATCACAAGAGAAGGTTGGTGCACGGCGTGTCCTGTCGGCAGCCTTGTGTCTTGATTGCCATGGCAACAGTTTTGGTGAACGTGTAAACCGCTTGTGCACTTGTGCACAGATTTATGTATGTGTTGTAGTGCACTTTTGTAATTTCCCCTTTCGACAATTTTAACTTTTGATAGATTTGTGTGTCTTAAACTATACTTCTGGTAATTATAATTGTTAATCAAATGTGTGTGTCTTAAACTATACTTTTGGCAATAGTACTTGTTAAATTTGTGTGTTAAAGTATGCTTCTGGTAATATTATTTCTACTTCTAGTAGTAGTGAAAGAATAGAATTATTGATTTTGTCCTGACTGACCACATACGATAGTCAAAATCCTAAAGAGAACAAGAAGCCCTCATGTATATATACAAATATTAGAAATTATTGATATCGTCCTGACTGACGACATAGAGTCAAAATCCTAACGGGAACTAGAAGCCCTCCTGAAAATTGTCAATACTATAATTTTTATTGTATACACACCACACTCTGTTATTACTCAACTCTGACCTTTTCGCCTCGCCTTTCCACCGTGGAATTTTTTTGTTAAATATTCGTGTCGCTAGGAAGACATGGCTATCATTAGGCATGTGAAAAGTATGGTGATACAAAAGGAACTAAATTTCAAATTATATTTTACATCTAATGCATAAATTAAGGTAACAAAAAGATCAATAAAATGTTAGATTTGGGCAAATTAAAATGGATGGCTTATTGTTAGGATTCAATGCAGTAACGGAATACTTTTGTCTATTTGTATTAATCTATGTACAATATTCCTAATTATATTAATTTAGCAAATCAAGCATTAATCCATATACAATATTCCTTAATTATATTAAATTATAAAATCATCTATTAATAATTGCATAGTATTCCTAATTATAATAATTTATGTAAATCGTGTATTAATCCACATATAATATTCCTAATTTTAATAATTTACTAAATCATGTATTAATCCATGTTTAATATTCCTAATTATAATAATTTAATAAACCATGCATTATTCTATTATAATATTCCTATTTATATTAAATTAGCAAACCTTGTATTAATCCATGTATAAGAGATACATTTATATTAATTTAGTAAATCATGTACCAATCCATGTATAACATTCCTAAATATAATAATTTAGTAAACCATTTATTAATCCACATTTAATATTCCTGATAATGTACTAAATTATGTGTGAATCCATGTATAATTTTCGTAATTATATTAATTTCGTAAGTCAATTATTAATCTATGTACAATATTCATTATCACGTTATTTTAGAAAATCATGTATTAATCCAGTATAATATTTTAAATTATATTAATTTAGTAAATCATGTGTTAATCATTGTATAATATTCCTAATTATAATAATTTAGTAAATCACGTATTAATCCACTTATAATATTCCTAATTATAATAATTTAGTAAATTGTATGTTAATTCATGTATGATATTCATAATTATATTAATTTAGTAAAACATGCATTAATCCATATATAATATTCCGAATTATATTAATTTAGCATATTTTATGTTAATCATTGTATAGTATTCTTAATTATAATAATTTTGTAAATCATGTATTAATCAATGTATAATATTCCTAAATATATTAATTTAGTAAATCATCTTTTTCGAGGCCACTGTTTTATTCACATATCAAAGACATTAGAAATTTCTTTATAGAATATATTCACGCTATATTAACTGAATTTTCTTTTAATGCAATTTCTCCTTATGATTTTTGACACCAGTTGTCCACCGCAAATTAAAGATAATTTAGCAATCTGTACAAAGCACAAAATACTGACGTTACAGATGCACGTACATAACTGCACCCAGCTACGTTGATATGTCAAATCTATTACGTCATCCAAGCAACCGGCATGAGATGCTGAACATATCGATGTAGATATGCTCTGGGTTTTTCAATAAGCAATACATAAAAGGACCAGCAATATACAGAACAGATTTATTTGGATTAGCTGTTATCCGATCACATCACAAAGATGAAGCTTTTGATCGTCTGTTGCGTACTTCTTCTCTGTAGAGACTGCACAGGTAAATAATTTTCTATTGTGTTGGTCTGCGCGGGTAAATAAATCTCCGTGGTGCTGGTTTGCACAAGTAAATAAATGTTTATACTGTTAGTCTGCACGGGTAAATAAATTTCTATGGTGTTGGTCTACATAGCCAAGAAAAAATGTTTCCATGGTGTTGGCACAAGTAAATACATTTCTATGGTGTTGTCTGCACAGGTAAATGAGTTTGGTCTGGTCGGGTGCTTCCGCATAATAGCCACTCATAACTCCATTAATATTCTGTTTCAGCTTTCTTGACTACAAACGGGATTAATTGTAAATATTAATTTCTCTGTGACATAATAAACAAAGTGTAAGTCTTCATTTAGGAATATCCATGCGATTTTCTTTAAATTTGAAACGCTTATGTACAACAAAATATATTTCTGATATATTGCTTTTCTGCACTTTCACTGAATGACATATAGTGTTGTGTTATGTTTTGATCCGTCATAATGATGAAATGTTTTAAAGTAACTAAAGTTTATCTTTCATATATTTTTTTAATGAAAGAGAATTTGGGGGTTTTGGTAGCTCAGTGAATTTATAGATTCGTTGTATTTCACTTATTATGTATGTGTAGTTTGATGCTCTGTCAGCCTCTTGAAAATGTCTTAATTATCTTTTTAAATATGTTAATATTTCAGCGATATTATATAACTCTAGCTCAATATTATATTATATAACTCTAGCTCAATATTATATTATATAACTCTAGCTCAATATTCAATATTATATTATATAACTCTAGCTCAATATTATATAACTCTAGCTCAACATTATATAACTCTAGCTCAATATTATATTATATAACTCTAACTCAATATTATATAACTCTAGCTCAATATTATATAACTCTAGCTCAATATTATATTATATAACTCTAGTTCAAAGATATGATAAATGTGTGCGAGAACATTTTATTTATTATCATGCAAACATACCTGTAACTGGTCTTGTATAAGTTTTATTCTCGAAAATTCGTTATTAATGGGCTTACGTGTTCCGATAGAAGTTTGTTATGTAACAAGAGACCGTTTGCTCTTAGTGAACCCGACATGACCGGTAGTATTAAGAGTTAGTGTTGACGACCATTTAGCAAGGGTCAGTAAAGAAAGGGTACCGACCGAAGTATAGTCAGGGTCTGAAAGGAGAGTGACTACCGATACGTACGCTAGTTTTCACTGACATCTCGCAGGAAGTAAAAATCTAATGTTCACAAATAGCCAACTTACTACTAAAACACAAATAATGAACTCTTTTAATTAATGAATATCGCAAGTTTAAGTGTTTGGAAAAATCCTCGTTTAGAGACGAATTTCCGAGTACTTGTCAGAAGCAGCACAAAGCCATTATTTTCTTTGATAAGTTACAGTTGGGAGTTTTCGATGTAAAGTTTTGAGTTCGATTTTGACTGTATCTTGATTCATGTACTTTTATACTATTTTTGTGAATTTGGATACACATCATTTCTTCTGCAGCTCGATGTAAGTTGAGAACGATAGAGAGAATGAAAAGTGTAGAAATTCTTCTTCTTACTTCTAATGTCCGTGGTACTATATTTTTGTATTTCAAGAGTGGCAGGCTTTCATATCACCGTCATACCTGACAATTTGTTTTGAGCGTGGGTCCTATCTCCGTCATATCACTTTGACAAATTTCTGTTTGGGTAGTGGGTCCTATCTCCCTCTTATCACTTTGACAAATTTCTGTTTGGGGAGTGGGTCCTATCTCAAATTGTGCAGCATTGAAGTAGCCACTAGCATGCGTGTGAAAGACATTTAGGCGTGTCAGATTCAACTCGACTGTAGTTGTGCTAATGGCGGATAGCTTTATTCCTATTGTGTAAACCTTCTGAAGAGGTTTATGTTTTATAAAGGACTACTAGAGGGCAGGTTTATGTTTTGTAAAGGACTACTAGAGGGCAGGTTTATGTTTTGTAAAGGACTACTAGAGGGCATGTCTTTGCTTTTGAATGCTTCTGACGACAGATAACTGCACTATCCCTTATGTTCTATTTAAATTTGTCACTTACACACGCTAGCTCTGTTGTTAAGCTAACTTTTTCTATTTAAATCTGTCACTTATACACGGTAGCTCTGTTGTTAAGCTAATTTGTTTTGACTGGCAAAATGAAAAGTTTGCTGAAAGTTCTTCTATCTTTTCTGACAGCAAATGACTCTTTTGTTTTGAATCAACTTTGAGTCAAGATTCATTTTACCATCTGACTTTGAAACACAACGAAGAAGAGCATTGTAGTGCTTGCGTATTGTACTTATTCTGTATTTCAAGTTTGTGTATGCTTTCAGTGATGGGCAAAGTTGTATAAGCCAGCCATTCCGAAGGTGATCTTTCAAACTTATTTTTTTAGCAAAACTTTCAAGTTCTAAACAAAGGCCATTAGAAACTTCAACAGTTGCTAATGAATCACACACATTCAAAAGCAAGTCGTGACTAATGTCATACATATCACAGAAGGGTCCAATATATTTAAATTTAAATGGTGTAGAAAGAACATTTTCCCAGTTGTCAAAAGAGTTACTTTGCAGCAGTGTCATAACATTTTCCAGTTGTCAAAAGAGATACATTGGAGCTTTGTCATAGCATTTTCCTAGTTGTCAAAAGAGGTACTTTGGAGCTGTTTCATAACATTGTGAATGCATGATGACAGGAGTGGAATGCCATCACCAAATATAAAGAGAAGATACTCCTCTGCAAAGTGTATGATGGTTTCATAAGTCTTTTTTTCCTTCAAGTCGAAGAAGATTCAGTTGTGCTATCAGTTACCATGGAATTGCTGGCATAGCTGCACGTCTACTACTTCCGGTAGCCAAGAGAAGTGATAACATACGAGCTTACTGCTCATCAACTTCATTAAACATACCGTAAAATATTTAATCCACATTTTCATTAAAATTAAAATATTGAAGAAATCCCCCAAATTCAGTAGCACCCCTTAATTAATTTACTACTATTAATAGTTAAATTGTGTGAAGACAAAGCTATACGCTGTTCATCAACCAGTTTTCATTTTTATGGAAAATTCAATACTTATTAATAAATCTGCTGTCTTTAATAATTAAATAATGTATTATAAAAATCTTCATCTTAACTTATTTTTCATTTATGTACCACCAAATAAATTAAAAGATCGTAAAATGAAAACAAAGGCAAGAGCAAAACAAATTTTACAAATTAAGAGAAAAACATTTTCAAATTCAAAACAAAACAGGACAAAAGTACTTAAAATATACATGTAATAAAACAATGAAGAAAATAAAATATCTTTGTATTGTTGTAAATCCAGTGTGTGAAATAAACATTTCACAGACCTAAGTGTTTCGGTTGTTTACTATTTTTGCTTCTAGAGTTATCTTACTTTTCTTGTTTAAATTGTCGTTGTTCTAAAAATATGTTTCTAAATAATAAAATTACCATCATGGCTAAAATTAATTCAGTAAAATATAATATATTTAAATACTTCAAAATATGTATTGCAAGGAAATAGCAATCAATCTTTCATGATAGAGTGACGCCCCGACTAACCTATTTTCAAGCTACGGGAGTGGTATTGATGAGAAGGACAAAATTAATAACTCTGCTTTAAAAATAGAGATATTTTTACAAATAAAATAATAAAGTAATAAAATAATAGAGTTAAGTAATCATTAATAAATCCTAATAAAAAGATTTTACCAGGTTTCAATTGTTCAATTATGACAGAAAAATCAGCGGTAGCGTCAACACGTGTCTCACACATGGAAGTCGAGACTGACACTGCATGTGTACTACAGGTTTTTCAGTTTGGGGATATTCTAAGGGTCACTAATCTAGGATTACTGCATGACATTGAAGAGATATTGAAATTCCGCAGAAAATGATTTTTTTTTACTAGTTTGTGATAAATAGTTCTTCCGAAAAATGTATCCTGAAAAATGTAATTGGAAAATGTATTTGGCTGCTCACAACAAACAAAAGTGAACGGAATATGAGTGTATAGAGTTATATCTCCTCTATTTAATGGACCAATCAGTTTGTGGGTTACAAAACGTGGAAACCCCAACCGTTTTACTTAAAACATGGTGCCCGAAACGTGAATTTTACTTCTTCGGCTGTGAGGCGACATTTGACCCCTTAAGTTGCAACCTTAAGGTACTTTCGTCAACGTTTATGGATGACATAGTAAGTTTTCGTCAACTTTTATGCATAACATAATAAGTTTTCGTCAACGTTTATGGGTAGCATAGTAAGTTTTCATCAACTTTATGGATACTATACTAAGCATAAAAAAAAAACAACAACAAAACAGTTAGATAGACAAAACATCGATCTTTATTTTCATATAAAAATAGTTAGTTGAGGCTTAATGTAACGTGTATACAAAGATCCGATAAAAGCTTTGTCAAAGCTCTGTTGTGATTTATATAATCATAATAATGACATTATATAATCTTTAATCACCCTCAAATATAAGCATTATATAATACTCAATCACCCTAATTGATAATAAATATTATATAATAGTCAATCAGCCTCAAGTATAAACATTATATAATACTCAATCAGCCTTAAGTATAGCAATTACACAAGGAACGTCAGCAAAAATTCACTGAAAAGTAAACACGTGAAGATAACTAGATTCAAAATAATAAGTTCAGAAAAGTTCCAAATTTATGAAATATATGATATATAATATATGAAACAAGATTAAAATTCTTAGAAACTATACATTTGTACTGTTTGCTAATAACATAAAAGCATTTTTATGTGTTAATCTGTTGGAGTAATCGACACTTAGGCTATATTTCTAACATTCTTTTTTCAATGAGTTGTCTCGCTTAGAAGATCATCTTTATTTCCAGGTTTTTTGTGTCGTACCTGCTCATATTCGTATGACCCTAACATCCTTTACAACGATCAAAAGTGCATCTATAATCCAACTGCCATTACGGGACCTAACTCCAACATAAGGTGCAATCGGACGTGCATTATTCAAGAAAACTACAATCATGGTAATGAAACAATAATAGTAAAGGATTTTAACATTATAAGCATTGATCTTGTGCATATTACTGAATTACGTTTCATTATATTATTATTTTTTTCTTATTTATCACCTCACTTCAGCTATTTATTTATACAGTAATGTATCATTTGTATTATGGAACAAACTGCTGACGTTGGCACATTTTTCATTTTTTATTAACTTATGAATTTCTTAAGTTTGCTATTTTTTTTCTTTCGATGTTATTTTTATCGGTTTGCACATTTAATCCATTTTAATTTTTAATTTAATTTAATTCCAGATAATTAAAAGTAATTATGATTTGTCTTCGGTGCAGATAAATATACCATTCAAATGCTAATGCAAGTAAAAATACTGATTAGTCATTAGTGCAAGTAATAATACTGATCATTCATTGGTGCAAGTAATAATACTGATCATTCATTCAAAAAAAATATTGATCAGTCATAGGGCAAGTAACAATGTTGTTCAGTCATTGGAGCAAGTAACAATATTGTTTACACGCTGGGGCAAGTAATAATATTGATCAGCTACTGGGGCAAGTAAATATACTACTCAAACTCTGGTGCAAGTAACATTGGTGATCAGTCATTGATGCAAGTAACAATACTTCTCAAGCACTGCTGCAATGTAATATTACTTATGTTTAGTCATTGGTGCAACCAATAATTATATTCCTTAACTGCTGTAGTAATAATATTAGTCAATCAGTGGAGCATGTAATGACACTAGTCAGTCAAAGGTGCAGTTAATGATGTTAATAGTCAGTCAAAGGTGCAGTTAATGATATGAATAGTCAGTCAAAGGTGCAGTTAATGATATGAATAGTCAGTCAAAGGTGCAGTTAATGATATTAATAGTCAGTCAAAGGTGCAGTTAATGATATTAATAGTTGGCCAGTGGTGCAGTTAATGATATTAATAGTCAGCCAGTGGTGCAGTTAATGATAATAGTCAGTCACTTGTGAAGTTAATGATACTGATCAGTAAGTGGTGTAAGTAATGATACTGGTCAGTCAGTGGAGCTCATAAAATAGTGCCTTGCAAGGAAAGTTGTATATAACGTAACAATTGTACGATGGTATATTGTAAACAGCAAAGAATTGTAAATATGCAAAGAAATCGGAATTTTAATTTTTGCGTCTTGTGAAGAAATAGGAATTGTAAACTGTCTTGTGAAGAAATAGGAATTGTAAACAGTGTCTTATAAAGCATAAGCATTTTAAATGCTACTTATATAATACAATTATCGAAATATGTAATGCACTGTAGTGTACAACATAACAATCATTGTCTTGTATATTACGACAATCAAAATGTTTAATAATTTGTTACATATAACAAGTACTGAACTGTTTATTAATTTGTTACATTTAAGAAGCACTGTGTATTAATTTGCTACCTATAACAAGCACCGAAACGTTATTCTTAAATGCACTAGAACAACAACCTCGATAACTCTATTTGTTTGCAATTTATATCAGCGAACTTGTCTCTATACACTTGGAGATGCTGAGTAAATTTGCCTATCTCTATTTCTAAACGTTATTGTATATAAATTGTTAAATTGTCAAAGTGACCCGACCTTGGGCACTCCTTATGATGGTACTGTGTGACAGAGCTGGAGTAGACAACTCGAGTTGACAATATGTTAGAAATTGCTGATGCAATCCCAACCAGTTCCAACTGGTTGAGCAGTTTTGATTATCCATTGGTTAAGATTTATGAGAATGAGATCAGCCAATGGGCTGAGATCAAAGGTTTACCTGCTATAGAGAATTCTATTGTGTAATCATTTGAAATTGGTGTGGCAAGAAGTCTGGTCGTGAATGGCAGCTGTTAGTTTAATGGTGAGTTAACTGATTGATAAAGAATGGACTTAGAAATATTTCATGTATTTATGCTGTTGATATGTTCTACTTGCATTTTGCATGATGTATTATGTGAGTAGAATATTATTTCTAAAAATTGTGAACTAAGATGCTTACATAACTTGTTTGCTAAACACTACATAGTGTTTCTAGTGAACCTGTTCTTAAAATTGATAAGCTGTATTTATTATATTATGTGCATGTATCGAGCTAATACTGTTGATGGAAACTGTAAGTTGATACTTGAATGTAAGAAAGAATGGAGTTAAAAACGAATAAACAGGAAACTTAGCATTTCTTCACTGATTATATTTTATAGGAAAAGCAACATTTCCTTGATTTATCTGAATCTTCTGGTTTACTGATTATAAACCACTACAACCTTGGTAGATGCAAGACGTATCTACCACAGTGTGTAAACAAAAGGAATACACTGCACTCCATTGATGTATGGTGGCAAAGTATGCTGACTACATCGCAATTTCTGATATAATGAAGTTATTGGAAATTGCTACAATTGTTGTTTTGCCTGAGGGAACACTTTGGTGAAGGAACACCCGGGTTGGCCTCGAGGAAATAGCAGCTTGTCTGTATTCCCCAGTGTGAGGAGGGAATCATGTGGAATTGACAGTAATAATGTAAGCAATAAACTTGAGACTATGTTACAAAAAGAGCACAAAAATTACTGTCTCTTTGGTAAGACGTTTTCCACTACAGAAATAGTGTGTGATGGTAAATGTTTGTCTCTAATATTGTGGAAGAGAGAAAACGTTTACAGCGCCCGCATATCCGCCAAGTGAGAGAGACGGATGGTGTCTGCTTGGAGAATTATTAATAACATAAATTAAGATTCTCAGCACTTGAAATTAATTATGGATGATTAATCAATTAATAATAATAACCATTAATTAGGTGGCGTTAACGTCACAGTTGGTAACTTGGCAAGTGCACTGGCTCTTAAAGAAATATCTTGAGTCTATTCCGTTAATTTCTTTCAGTGCCTCAATTCGCCCAAAAGAGAATGAAACGTGGCGATTAAAAAACCATTGGTACAGCAATGGCAGTTATGGCAGACGCATGCAAATTATTTTTACTGCACTTTTATTTATGTGTTTGTGTGTTTGTTATCTCGTGTAGTGCTCGGCGTCATTGAGTCATACGTCAGAACGTGCAATGCTAGACAAGAAAAAGGGTATTGTATTCCGGATGATACGCACAATACATGTTACGACTCTTGCCTGGGAGACTTTTGCAATGATGACATCAAAGTACCACTACACGAACTTTATCCCGTGCGTGACTGGCAACACCCGGATGCCAACCATTATTGCAACGAGGCTGACATCAACGTACCACTACAGGAACTTTATCCCGTTCAAGACTGGCAACATCCGGATGCCAACTATTATTGCAACGAGGCTACAACTACAAACAACCTTGGACTTCCGGTAAAGGTTTTGGTCTCGACAGCAATGGCATATTTGTGTGGGTTGAGAGTGGCGCCAGTCACGTGAGGTTTTGAACAAATCCATTGATGAATTAATGTACGGATTAATTTATATCTATTGATGTTTATGCATATTTGCCAAACTCACTGCGAAACATTGTCAACTACCTGAACTTGTTAAGCATTTTATATAAAATATATTTTAATTAGACTGTTTGCAGATATGATGTAATAAACTTAAACTGTAAATATTGCCGTAATCAACGCTCTGAAACTGTTCAATCTACATTAGTACGTCTATATCATTGTTTGCTTTATTTACAGTTTAGTTGGGGGAGGGGGGAGAGAGAATGAGATCTAAAGAAAATTTACGATAATAATTACATTTCATGGCCAGTTTCGTCATGAAGGAGAATCACATATGAAGTCATTGGAATACAGTTTGTAAGAAGAATTGCTTTGTTAGTGACAAGTGTGTATGAAGGAGAATTGCCTTGTTAATGACAAGTGTGTATGAAAGAAATTTGCCTTGTTAATGACAATTGTGTATGAAAGAGAATTGCCTTGTTAGTGACAAGTGTGTACAGATGAAAACTATTCTTCTGGTGCCAGAGCAGATTGCACATATTAGAACATTAAATATTTCCATTGGTCAATTAAAACTGTTACTACAGCACATGTTCTCTTATATTCTTTTCAATGGAAGTTTGCTTCTTGAAATAATCTTTTTTGGTTTTGCGTCAAGTAAATCCATAAATCCATAAATCCATGAATCCATAAATCTACCTTGTCCAAATGCTCGGTCACCGTCACGTGACAGAAAATGAACAAAGCTATCAGATCGAAGGTAATCACGAAGCAAGCTGTTTCCAAACTGACAATATGGAGCACGCTGCGGGCCAATGGCAGTTCTCATTACGTCTCTCATGGAGCAAGCCACACAATTTGGACAGTAACATCTGTTTCAGAAAATACTAAACCGGATATAATTACCAGTATCAGTGTACTTTATTGCTGATACACATCGAGTACTTTCCCTTGGAAAAAACCACATCAGTATTATGATAATAAATATTGTTACACTTGTTAGCTTACGACTCCTTATTTTTTTTAGATCAAGTGATGATCTTGTGAATAGTAATATATTGTTTTGTAGTGGGTGGTTAGTGTGTTTAATTATATTTGTGTTTTCAATGACATGTTGCCACCTCTCAATACTTTTTATATTGTGTATTCCAAGTCAAAATATGACTCGTGTATAGGTGCAGGGTTTCTCGTTGAGTGTAATATGGTGCAATTGTTTTACATCAGTTTAGGATTACGAAGTGTAATAATTACTGTTAGAGTTAATTTTATTTCAATTTATCATTCTACACTATAGTTAGGGCTTATGACGTAAAATAATTACTGTTAGAGTTAATTTTATTTCAATTTATCATTCTACACTATAGTTTAGGATTACGAAGTGTAATAATTACTGTTAGAGTTAATTTTATTTCAATTTATCATTCTACACTATAGTTAGGGCTTATGACGTAAAATAATTACTGTTAGAGTTAATTTTATTTCAATTTATCATTCTACACTATAGTTAGGGCTTATGACGTAAAATAATTACTGTTAGAGTTAATTTTATTTCAATTTATCATTCTACACTATAGTTGGGGCTTATGACGTAAAATAATTACTGTTAGAGTTAATTTTATTTCAATTTATCATTCTACACTATAATTACTGTTGTTACATACCACTTTATCTTTAACGGATCTGTCTCAGTATCAGGCTTTTAAAGTTATTAATTTTAATATACACACCTACACTGACGACAGACTGGTTGCCTAATTCACCCTTCAACTTTCACAATTAAGTTGCCCTCTAGTTCTGTATTCAATGTAATGACAGGTAAATTCGTGTACAATGCTTGGGATGGAATGGTTATCTTATCTTGACTGATTACAACATGGAATATCTTTCATTCCACATTTGGTTCTGCCCCCTCCCCCAACCAACCCGCAGTCGTATTGGATAATCGAGTTAATACTTTTGATAAAATAACAAGAAATAAATTTAATAATATGCAGTATGAAGCAAAATGTTATTCATATTGGTTTTCCGAGACCGCCTAGTCTGCCTGTATGAGTAGAGTCAAATCGTAAACACGGTTCAAAACTCAGTTGGCTTGAGAAAGACACTTAGCTGTATTTCCTGTAATCGATGAAGTTCATCTGACAGAGTCACACACACACGAGCAGTCCACAATCGACACTCAGCGATTATAATTATCATAGGACCCGTCTTAACTCCTCTCACTATGTCTTTAGCTCAGTCTCCAACCAATGCAATACGCAGTCATGGAGGTAGAGGAAACAAGGCCAACCAATGCAATACGCAGTCATGGAGGTAGAGGAAACAAGGCCAAGCAATGCAATACGCAGTCATGGAGGTAGAGGAAACAAGGCCAACCAATGCAATACGCAGTCATGGAGGTAGAGGAAACAAGGCCAACCAATGCAATACGCAGTCATGGAGGTAGAGGAAACAAGGCCAACCAATGCAATACGCAGTCATGGAGGTAGAAGAAACAAGGCCAACCAATGCAATACGCAATCATGGAGGTAGAGGAAACAAGGCCAAGTAATGCAATACGCAGGCATGGAGGTAGAGGAAACAAGGCCAACCAATGCAATACGCAGGCATGGAGGTAGAGGAAACAAGGCCAAGCAATAACTCAAGCACAAAGCCAGGAGATAAGCCAAAACCAAAAGCCCGTTTTTCTGATGCAAACTGCGAGCAAGAGTCTTTCATCCACAAATTTGTTCTATCCATGGTGTTATATGTACTGTTTCATGTGGATTACATAGCGTGCTTTACGTATTCATCCTACGGCACTGGCAGGAAAACATTTTCTGTATATGGACATCAAGCGTCTGGTCAGCACGTTACTTGCCACTATCCTTCACCTTTCAACTGCCCACGAGTGATGGTCGAGTGACCTATATCCTTAGTACATGTCAAACAAGTATTGCACCGTTGCTTTGCAAGGATGGCTAATGGTACGGCGTAAGAAAAATGAAAATGTTAATTAATAAAAATCTTTAATTAAAACAGGCATAATTTGCTTAGAGCCTTCTAACACTGTTAGAGTTAATTTTATTTCAATTTATCATTCTACCTTATAGTTTAGGGTTATGAAGTACAATAATTACTGTTAATGTTAATTTTATTTCATATTATCATTCTACACAATAGTTTTCAATACCAAATAATACATGGCCTCAGCTCTGATAAGTTTAGAAATAGGTAACTATGTAATGTGTAATTATATACCTAATCGATAGATAGTAGAAGATAGATAGATAGATGGATAGAAAGATAGATAGATAGATAGATAGGTAGGTAGATAGGTAGGTAGGTAGATAGGTAGGTAGGTAGATAGGTAAGTTGATAAATAGATAGATAAATAGACAGACAGACAGACAGACAGATAGATAGATAGATAGATAGATAGATAGATAGATAGATAGATAGATAGATAGATAGATAGATAGATAGATAGATAGATAGATAGATAGATAGATAGATAGATAGATGAACAGACAGAGAGAAAAAGAAAGAGATTTGTCATCTAAATTGTTAGTAAATTGGTATCTATGTTGTTTAGTGAGTCGAGCCAATCCGATATCATCATATTGCTTTTTACTGAAGTGGGAACAATAATACGTCAATCGTGTATAGGATATTATCTGGACTATCTCTTGTGACACGATTGCCCCGATATATCAATACACAGCATGTTTCTGTCCATGGCTGGGTACAGATGGAATTACTCTCTTGCAATCACAACAAGGAGTCCGTTCTAGGCCGTATTATTTAACAAAGATTGTGAGATTACCACATTCGAGCACCAGACCGTGAGATCAGCATTTCCGAGCATCAGACCGCTTGTCTTCGCGGTTTGCAGTGCTATTTCTAGGCGGAAATACCTGCTACTCCGCCTCCACAGTTTTTTGCTCTTCTGTTGACAGTCGTAACGTGAATCGAACCGTCATAAATACTATGTTACACGATTGACAGTTGTTGTTTTTTCACCCACCAGTGCCCTGCTGTCAACCATGATCCATTCTTGTGAACAAAGACAACGGCACGCTTTCACATTGGTCCACACATTATTTCGTTCTATAGACTTCAACTGTTGACCTCGCTAATCTGTTTTATTAAAAACATAGTTCATTTGGGACAACCATTTTGTGAGGTAACACAAGAATACGTCATACTGCGATAAACATTCCATAACATTAGCCTACATCAGAAAAATCATGCAGTTTCTCTGAAAATAACGTGGTTAATTTTTACTGCGTATTTTTCGAGATACTCATTAATGCATTCCGTGGGTGGGGATGGAACCATTTTCCCCATTTACAGCACCTAGTCTGTTCTTTGGCTCTTGAATCCTCACTCCTTAACAGCCGGCTGTTACGTCACGCTTGAAAGGGCAATGGCGAGGAAAAACAAAACAACACTGTGGGAGACAACAGCAGTTACAAAACTCAAAATTGAATCAGACAACAAAAATCACTCATTTTAGAATGTAAAAACATTTTGATCAAAAACAGTAGAAAAAATGAACTAATAAATACAAGCCCAGTGTTAATAAATAATATATTTTGGGAATGAATTTGTCAAAAGCAACCACTCAGAAGTTAGTATATTCAGTTGACACATCAATTAAAACAAAATGTTTTAATTGCCAGCATTCAGTTAAATGTGTTAATTGTTACAAAGTTCCCAAATAATGGCCTACACGTGTTAGTTCCAAAAATATCAGTCAATATAAATTTCCACTAATAAAAACAGACATAATAAGGTTTCTGAGAAACATAAAATATCTCACATAAATAAGATACATTATTACTTAGATGAAAAAAAACATGAAGGTTACAATTTAAAATTACAAATCTGAATTTTACTCACAATGGCACCACCAAGCACATTAACCAAAAAATGGGGACTTTCAAAGGAAATGAGCTCTTTATATTGGAGTAATGCTTTGAAGAGTGATGAGAAGCAAAGAATATTTCCTACAAGTAGCCTTCTCCCTATGTTTCCCTAGCTCCTATTGGTCAGTTATAGTTGGTCAGTATCAGGCCATTGGACAGTTATGATTGGCTAGTATCAGGCCATTGGCCAGTTATGATTGGCTAGTCTCAGGCCATTGGTCAGTTATGATTGGCTAGTATCAGGCCATTGGCCAGTTATGATTGGCTAGTATACATCATGCAGTTTGCTTATTGACTTGAAATGTTTAGCATCACAGATAGATCATTTATCAATAACAAAGCCTAGTGGTCTGGTTTGCTATTTCAATGAAACAATGAATGTTGAGTTCACAAAGAGTGACACTGAGTATCTACATAACTAAAATGTTATATCATCTAATTACTGTTTGGAAATTTTTCTACACTTTTCACTAACATATAATTCTTAAAGTGCAGTGCACAATGTCTACTTTTAAAACTTTCACTGCACAAATATTAGCAACTGTGACATCTCTCTAGGCACCCTTCAATCTTCGTGATTATTATTTATTTATTAATAACACATAAATATTTACAAGTAATCAAGAATCTTAATTTATAGTTATTAATAATTCTCACAAAAGACCAACATATCTTTCATTTGGCGGAATATAATTTTTAGTCTACTTTACAAAATAATAAGATAGATGATTTGCTGTTGCATAATATTTTCTGTAGGTGGAAACTTCTTACTAAAGGAGAAATAAAATTCCGTCTTTTATTTATATTTAACAAACCCCCATACACCGACTTATACTCCAATACAAGGTTTTAATATCTGTGCAAGAAGGTTAATAAATTTATTAAATCAGCTATCAAATAATCAACATATGAATATAATCAAAACACCTTTGACATTTACAACACTTCAAAACAATGTTCAATTAATGCTAGACAATCATTCAGTTTATCCTAGCATGGGCATCATCATTCAATTAACATATATATAATCAAGTTCATAGATATAATTCATACTACATATGAGAGTAGAGTTTCAGAGAGAAAATTATAGTCAATGTACATAACCTATTCAAAGATGGCAGCTATCACTGGCACATATTCACAGTCATGCAGTTTGCAACAAATCATTGTTTTTCTTATTTAAGTGATGGTTCAACGTGTCCCTTCTAGAAACATTATACAACTGTTCCAGAATCTTTGATGTGCTCCAAGGCACACAATGGAGAATCGTCCAGAACTTCATATGCGCTATTAAGTGATGGTTCAACGTGCCCCTTGTAGAAACGTTATACAACTGTTCCAGAATCTTTGATGTGCTCAGAAGGCACAACCATAGAGAATCGTCCAGAACATCGTATCCGCTATTAAGCACATCAGGAAGAATGTACCAAAATCTTTGCATGCACTACTCAGCACACTATGAGAAATGTTCTAGAATCTTTATGTGTGCTACTCAAGCACACAACACGGAATGTTCCAGAAACTTTCATGAATTCTTGAGACCAAACTCAAGCCTCAGTTTTCTCATTATTGGGTCTTGAACAGAATTCAAATGAATTAACTTTTAGCAACAGGTTTACTGATAAGTTCAATGACAATGTTGGATACACACACCATCATGATCTGGTAGGGTACAGTAGTCACTGCAGTCTGTGTGGATACAAGGCTAAAAAACAAAGAAAAAAGGCGTGCCCCTTTCTTCAAAAGTCTAATTAAGGCTGCGCTAAATTTCAGGAATATTTCATCTCTAAACTCCTTTCTCTCTTACATGCACATTCTCAACTTACAATCCTGCAACAATATTAATTAGCCCAACATACACGCAGCATGAGAAATATAGCATCGATCAAAATTCCCAAGTATAATGTACAATATAATCAAATTAGTAAACAGAAATAATGGTTCAACTGCATAAGCATTCGCCAATTCAAATCACAGATCAATAGCAAACGTACGAAATATTTCGAAGTGCATTCTCTCCTTACCAGTCGGTTAACTTACCATAAGCTAATGATTGCCTTTATGACCAGACTCAAGTTATGTCAAAATCAAAGTGATCAGAATATAGTCTTTCTTTAGCAAAGTAACTTTTAGTCCATCCGCATTGGATGAAATAAATTGTTTTGAGCAAGTATGAGACTGTTGGTCAGAAAACTATTCATCCACTTAGAACTGGTTTGCAGTGCATCAGCAAGTTCTAGCATATTCTCTGCCTGAGTTGTTTACTCTACCTCAAAAATATCATCATAAATACTGCCCAAAGTCGATTCACGTTAACAGTATCAACAAATATATAATTCTTAAGTTTAGAAATAGGGATACGCAAATTTATTGAGATGCGGCAACACAAATACATTGTTCCACAAATTTATAAGAAACATTTCACAAATACATTGTTCCACAATTTTATAAGAAACATTTCACAAATATATTGTTCCACAATTTTATAAGAAACATTTCACAAATACATTGTTCCACAATTTTATAAGAAACATTTCACAAATACATTGTTCCACAATTTTATAATAAACATTTCACAAATACATTGTTCCACAATTTTATAATAAACATTTCACAAATACATTGTTCCACAATTTTATAATAAACATTTCACAAATACATTGTTCCACAATTTTATAATAAACATTTCACAAATACATTGTTCCACAATTTTATAATAAACATTTCACAAATACATTGTTCCACAATTTTATAATAAACATTTCACAAATACATTGTTCCACAATTTTATAATAAACATTTCACAAATACATTGTTCCACAATTTTATAATAAACATTTCACAAATACATTGTTCCACAATTTTATAATAAACATTTCACAAATACATTGTTCCACAATTTTATAATAAACATTTCACAAATACATTGTTCCACAATTTTATAATAAACATTTCATAAATAAAAATGTACATCGTAGTAAGTGGCAAATAAAGGAAGTCGAGAAAATATGTCACTGGGTCAACCCCTGATGCACAACAATCCTACCACTGCTACTTGTCGACCTCTGGAACACAACAATCAGGACTACTAACACAGCTACATGTCGACCTCTGATACACAACCATCAGGACTTCCAACACAGCTACATGACACCTCTGATACAAAATATTACGCTGGTTACAGTTATCATAGAGAACTCTTAGAGTCCCACTCCAATGCTGCCAGACGCTGTCATGTTACATAGACAGTACACACTACTTCGTGAAAAGCGGTTCAATTTCGATATTCCAACCAAGTAAGAAAAAATATATAATTCTCATTTCTTCTTCGATTGGGATGATGGTAGCTCCCGGCCTGAACCGATTTCGCTGCCTAACGCAAAATGCACCATTGGAGAGAGGTTTCAAATGTTAATGTGAAGAGTGGAGTAGATTATGGTTGAAAGAAAGTTGAAAGGGCGGTTATGTGTATAATTATCACTTCCCGAACCTCGGGTATATATGGGCAGACCTGTTTATTCGAAGGCTGGCATCTGGCACGACCAGACAGTCTCCTGCAAACAACCTCAGGGATATTTTCCTTAACCAGCCCTGCCAGAACGCTCTGCCACGATCATTTCAGACTTATACAAACATCCTATAGTCTTTCTTTTTAAACTTGTTTTTTTAATCACGGACCCCTTTGAAAATCTGGTGAAAGCTATGGAACCCCTTCCTTAGAAAAATGTACATAAGTGGAATATAAAAATATAGTGAATATTTGACTTTCACGGAAACCCTGAAGCCCAACCATGACCCCATTGGCGTTCCGTGGACCTCAGGTTAAGAACCCCTGCTCTATAGGCTTTCCCCTTTGAGCCAATTACCTTAATCCTACGCATTCCTATTTGATCCCATCTGTACATGTCAAGCACACTGGAACAAGTGTCAGAAGAGATCAGGTGATGTCACAGTCCAGGTGGAAAGTGTAAACACCAAATAGTGGGTTGACATCCACATAAACTCTCACACACACGCCCCTGTCACCACAGAATGTATAAACAATTCTAAGTTTATTACTACTGTACACACAGAAAGATCTATCTAAATAAAATCATATACGATAGAACTCTAAGTAAACACCTGCTTAAGATTACAAAATATAATTACTAAAATTAGAAAATTTATTAATATTATTAATAAAATAGATCATGACGGATTATTTTGTTGCACATAATCTGGCAATCATTCATGACATTGCATAAGAAAAAAATCACGAACAGAAAGTTCCCACAGTATGGCGCTCATGCCACAAATTCATTACTGAAAAAGTGTTTAAACCTACTTTTTATAACTAAGAGAAATCACAAGGTAGTAGTTGAAATTGTCACTGTGATTTAGTTCTCATGGACAGAATTAATAAACTCATATCTGATGTGATTGACACATACTTTTAAATTTTGCCCAATAGCCACCATAGCCACGCAGGTGTACTGTAGTCAACAAGGGCACATAAAAGCTAGCATACCTACATTAATGCAAACATGACCTCCGTGTATAAACATGTCCTCAAAATATTAAAAAAAAATAAAAATCCATTCAAATAACGTATTAATCATTCGCTGGTAGAATATAAATGAAAGAACAATTGGATCCATGATATTATTATAGTAAATGTCCATTCAAATAAATGTATTAATTACTGGCTGATAGAATATAAATGAAAGTCAATTTGAATCCATGAATTTTTAAAAATAAATATTCATTCAAATAAACATATTAATTACTGGCTGCTAGAATATAAATGATAGATCAAATGTCAGTTAGATGTATGATGTTGATGACTATCGAAAAAGTACTCCGAGTTCCACTCCGATCTCAGTCCTTTGAGCACCCTGTGTCATCAACTAGTTCAGATCAAAGACGTGTGCCTGATGAGAAACATGCTGAGGTTAACTTAGGCCATGGCCTGATAAGGGACTCGCTGAGACTCTAAGGTCATGGTCCGATAGGGGCGGGGGTGGGGCGCTGGTACTAACTTAGATCACGTCCTGATAAGAGCGTCGTTGAGACTAAATTAGGTTATATCCTGATAAGGGTCTCGCTGAGACTAAATTAGGTCATATCCTGATAAGGATCTCGCTGAGACTAAATTAGGTCATATTCTGATAAGGGTCTTGCTGAGACTAAATTAGGTCATATTCTGATAAGGGTCTCGCTGAGACTAAATTAGGTCATATTCTGATAAGTGATAAGGGTCTTGCTGACTAAATTAGGTCATATCCTGATAAGGGTCTCGCTGAGACTAAATTAGGTCATATTCTGCTAAGTGTCGCTGAGACTATGATAAGTCAATGAATGTAGTACTAGAGATAACTGATTTGGCATTTCTTCTATGTACTTGGATATATGCTATTATTTTAATATTATTAATGTAGATTAATATTTTAAGATTTACTACAATAATGTTTCAATAATCGATAGTATCGCAAAAGTGAGCATTTATTTGTAAAGACTGAACAAAGTCACCTATATATGTACGTGCATGCGTGCGTGTGTTTGATCTAATATATTCCAGTCGTCTTTTATCCTTCCTCATTTTACATTCGATTCATTAGTTGGATGATTTGAACCTACCCAACCAGATACCTTTCATTGAATTGTCTTTCATTTGTAACTTTTGCTCTCAAAAGCACAGTTGGTTTTCTTTTAGATTCTTCCATTATTCAAGGACAAAAGGCACACATGTTTTACACGCACAAAAACACTCAACATGAAAAACAAAGGGAGAACACTATTTTATTTTACATCTGTCAGGAATAAAGAAATAAGAGTCAGTACCTCTGTAGACAGTTTGTTTGTCCGCAAACAAAATCAAAATCAAAAGCGAAAATAAATTTGGCACAATGAGAACATTCGTTGCGCATGAAAGGTCGAACACGTCCGCCATTTCAATTGACATCAGAGACATGACGTGGTTAAATTATTTGGAAGGATAATAAGCAGAAATCAACGAAGTGAAAAGAAACACACCTATGCAACTAATTGCTTTTTCCGCATGCAAATTGGATTCATTGTAATATTTTATTGCACATTTTTTAATCACCATTTCTGCCGCAACACATTCACAACAATAAAAGACAATTTTATTTACTTTAATAACACATATTCTTAATGAAGCAATTAATATGCAAAGCACAGGATATAAAAAGAGGTCTTCTTCACACTACAGACATTCTCAGCAACAAGTAGCTGTGATCGGTGAAAATGATGACAACAACTGTGACGATTTGTTTGTTCCTATCGCCTCTTGTATTTGGGGCTTCAAATGGGGTAAGAAATCCGGTATCATTATTTTAGTTAAAAACTATTACCTTCATTTATGGTGATAGATCTCTTTGAAGGCGATCATGTATGGTGTGTGTGTGTGTGTGTGTGTGTGTGTGTGTGTGTGTGTGTGTGTGTGTGTGTGTGTGTGTGTGCTGTTTATGTGTGCTTTGATGGATGGACGGACGGACGGATATACATACATACATACAGATAGATAGATAGATAGAAAGATAGATAGACAGACAGACAGACAGACAGACAGATTGATAGATAGATAGATAGTAAAATAGACAGATAGATAGATAGATAGATAGATAGATAGATAGATAGATAGATAGATAGATAGATAGATAGATAGATAGATAGATAGATAGATAGATAGATAAATAGACATTATCTTTTGCTTAAGAGTAGTCTTGAGATGGATAAGCTAATATATTTGCTCTGCGCTTTCCCTTACTCTAGTCTTGTGTAAAACCGCTGTAACATCCACAGTTATAATTTAATCATTGTCCTTAAAGCTGTAACATTCACAGTTATAATTTAATCGTTGTCCTTAAAGCTGTAACATTCACAGTTAAAATTTAATCGTTGTCCTTAAAGCTGTAACATTCACAGTTATAATTTAATCGTTGTCCTTAAAGCTGTAACATTCACAGTTATAATTTAATTGTTGTCCTTAAAGCTGTAACATTCACAGTTATAATTTAATCGTTGTCCTTAAAGCTGTAACATTCACAGTTATAATTTAATCGTTGTCCTTAAAGCATTAGGTGTTGGATTACTCCTTAAGGAACCAATGAGATTTAGTTTGACGCTCACGTTTGTTAATGACTGATAGAAATTTATCTCAGCACCGGATTTTTAAAATGTATAAAATTGAGGGGGGTCGTATTTCGATAGCTGTAGTTATTTTATATCTAATTTATTTATCGACGTTCCCACACCTACCCTTGTCATTAAATATCTCGTCTTAAAAATATTATATACTTCTTGTCTTAAAAATAATATATATTTCTTGTCTTAAAAATATTATATACTTCTTGTCTTAAAAATATTATATACTTCTTGTCTTAAAAATATTATATACTTCTTGTCTTAAAAATATTATATACTTCTTGTCTTAAAAATATTATATACTTCTTGTCTTAAAAATAATATATAGTTCTTGTTTTAAAGTATTTCCAGTGTCAAATGGTTTTAAATACTAAATATTCGCGTGTGTTTACACTTTAAATGGAAATTAAATTACTGTAAGTATATGTTTTATACATAAATACAATTTATTGTATATGCACTTGCACTAAAGCTTCAAAAACGGTTAGC
The DNA here is from genome assembly GCA_028829895.1 of Sinotaia quadrata. NCBI lineage: Eukaryota > Metazoa > Mollusca > Gastropoda > Architaenioglossa > Viviparidae > Sinotaia > Sinotaia quadrata. The sequence goes on along the minus strand of CM054179.1, from coordinate 97,477,027 downwards.
TTGTCCACCTTCCTGGGAGGCGTATGGTTCATCATGTTATCTGTTCAATGCGATGAAGCTGTCATGGGCTGATGCAATGGTAAGTTATCTCGCGTTTCTTGTTATAATTTCCTTTACAACAACAGAACAGTTCAAAGTTCTATCTGCAGACAAACTTCCCTGTTTTCCTACTGATTATTTCAGAAGTGTCTTAGTCTATGACGTCGATAAAAGTGTCTTAATCTATTATGTTCACAAGTGTATCCTGTATCTTAGTCTATGACGTCGATAAAAGTGTCTTAATCTATTATGTTGACAAGCGTACCTATATGAAGTCGATAAAAGTGTCTTAATGTAATATGTTGACTAGCGTATCATATATCTTAGTCTATGAAGTCAATAGAAGCGTCATCGCTATGAAGTCGATAAAAGTATCCCAGTCTATGAAGTCAATAGAAGTGTCATCGTTAAGAAGTCGACAGAAGTGTCCTAGTCTATGAAGTCAATAGAAGTGTCATCGCTATGAAGTCGACAAAAGTATCCCAGTCTATGAAGTCAATAGAATCGTCATCGTTAAGAAGTCGACAGAAATGTCCTAGTCTATGAAGTCAATAAGAAACCCTGTGCTATTAGCTATTACAAAGAAAGTAAAATGGAATACAAGATGGAGGAAATATATTACATGTACAAGGATATCTAGGCGTTAGTACGTTCATGGTCAATATTTTCGGTGTATAAAGAAAATGTATCGTTATTGTATGTATTAAACTAAAAGAAGTCAGGATCACATATTACAGAATGGCAAATAGCAAAACGCGGCTTATGGAACTACAGGACGTCAGTACCATACAATGTAGAGTCATGCATTCTGTACGTTGCGATATAAAGACATAGGGAACTAGTAACACTTGGTATAAAGCGATACAATAAAATAATATAATCCACTTTATAGCATTTGAAAATCAGTACAATGGGGATTTTTTTAGATTATTACTCAAGACCATAATGTACCCGTGACAGACTAAATTTGCCTCTCTCTATGTTTAAATTAAATTGTTATATAAACTGCTAAATTGTCTGTGTGACCCGACCTTTGGCACTCCTTACGGTGTTATTTCTGAAAGTATCTGAGTTGAAGTAAACAGCCCCAGGCAAGAATATTCTAGATTTTCTGACCTAATGGAAACTGAGTGAGTAGTTTTCTATTATCCAATGATCATAATATTATGATTTATGAGAACGAGACCAGCCAATGGGTTGAGTGTAAGGAGTTGTTGGTGAGTGTCTGCCATTTTGTGTGCGCGGGTTCATTGTTTTCGAATTATTAAACGGGTAATAACTGTTCTGATTTCATTAATTATTTGCAAATCTATTGTCTTTGTCATTTATTTAATTTCCTGTCTGTTATTCTTGTCATTTAATTAATTATTCGCACATCTATTTCTGCGTCATTTAATTAACTAATTTAACATCTGTTGTTCTTGTGATTTAATTAACTATTTTCTCACCTATTATCTTTGCCTTTTAATTAACTGGTTTAACATTTGGTTTTTCTTGCCATTTAATTAACTGGCTGCACAACTCTTTTATCTGTCATTTAATTAACTAGTGTAACATCTGCTGTTATCTAATTAACTACTTGCACTTCTGTTGTCTTTTCAAGTAACTAAATTAAAGTCTATTGTAGTTGTCATTTAATTAACTAGTATAAAACGTGTTCTTGTGATTTAAGTAACTACTTTAACGTCTGTTGTACTAGTAATTTAATTAACTAGTATAAAACATGTTGTTCTAGTGATTTAAGTAAGTAACTGTTGTACTTGTCATGTAATTAACTAGTTTTACAACTGTATTTCTTGTGGTTACATTAAGTAGTACATCTGCTATTCTGCAATGATTTGATTAACTTGTATAGCATCTGTTGTTCTTGTAATTAATTAAGTACTACATGTAGTTCTAATTATTTAATTACTAATACCAAACGTTTTTCAGAGAGAGAAAAAAAGCATATCAATATTACAATTATTAACTAACCCGTATATACTGATGTGAAAGACCCTTCAGATAAAAGTTTTATTTCACAGGCAACGTGCTTGGCTGCACGTGGTCGTCTGGTTGAGGTGGAGTCTGCAGGAGAACGTGATTATCTGACAAGAGTCGCAAGTGTTAGAGGTAACGTGACTATATTATACCATTTTAATGTATTAATGGTAACGTGACTATATTATACCATTTTAGGGTATAAAAGGTGACGTGACTATATTATAACAATTTGTGGTATAAATGGTGACGTGACTATATTATACCAGTTTAATGTATTAATGGTAACGTGACTATATTATACCATTTTAGGGTATAAAAGGTGACGTGACTATATTATACCATTTTAGGGTATAAAAGGTGACGTGACTATATTATACCATTTTAGGGTATAAAAGGTGACGTGACTATATTATACCATTTTAGGGTATAAAAGGTGACGTGACTATATTATACCATTTTAGGGTATAATAGGTGACGTGACTATATTATACCATTTTAGGGTATAAAGGGTGACGTGACTATATTATATCAGTTTAATATATTAATGGTAAGGTGACTGTATTAAGCCAGTTTAATGTATTAATGGTGACGTGACTATATTAAGCCAATTTAATGTATTAATGGTGACGTGACAGTATTATAGAGTTTGCAGTATTAAAGGCAACGTGACTATATTATACCAGTGTAAGGTATTCACTGTAACGTGACTATATTATGCCAGTTTAATATATGTTCACTCTATTAAGGATAATATGACTATTATACGAAATTAAGTTATTAACGGCCACCTTACAAGCCTATGATAATTGCCCGTACTAATGATAACGTACCCGTACTACAAGCATTGCAGCCGTTAACAGTAGTTAGACGCACCTATAACCTGCTAATCTTAGCATTGCTCTGCTAACGATAGCTAGACTATTTCTTGCGGGGGGGGGGGGGGGGCAGGGTGGTGGTGGTATAGTTTCTACTAACAAAAATGTGACTGTCTTAATGTATCATCCCTTCTGGAAAAGTTTTCATTAACAATACTGTTTTCCTTCAAATTTCACGCTTTTCGGAGTAACACTAAAAATATGTCACCCACGAACGATAATGTAACTATTATGTAATAATAATAATAATAATAATAATAATTTGTTTTTCTTCAAAATTGACCTCACCCATGCACGATAATGCAACTTATTATGTAATAATAATAATTTATTGGCGTTCTTTCTCCAAGGGACTCAGCTCTCATGGTCGCTAATTCAGTGTTCCTTGAGCTATGGGGAAAATCCAAATAATGTAAGGTGGATTCGAACCCAATATCTGCTTGTATCTATGTATCTAATGTTTATGTTAAATGTGGTGGAAAAGCTGGGAGGGGGGCAGATTTATCAAGCTATTTATTGTCAGGTTTGTCTGTGTATCCATCACCCATCAGTTACATAATTGGGCACTTTCTTAAACCGGGTATAGAAAGCGATGGGCAGAGGGCATGACATCGACTTCAGTAATTGGTATTTAAGTAGAGTCCTTCACTACATACACTGACTTCGTGCAATATAGTCTAGTGGGGTCTTTTCCAGATAAACCCCGCCACCCAAAAAAGATTATTAAAAAAAAGAGATATTAAACTTGTACTTTTAGGGTTAGGGTTAGGGCGTGCGTTTAAATATTCAAATGTCTAGACATCAGAAATAGGTCAAGGTTGCGTGCGTGCATTAAATTGGAGCTGGCAAAAAGTGGCGGGGCTTAACTTTTCGCGCGTGCACATTTTGCATTAGTGGCGGGGCTTATCTGGAAAAGATCCCTTTAGATCTTTTCATCTTATGTGACTTTGGTGATTGATGTTTGAGGACTAGACCATAATAACCACTCAACGTTTTTTCATCTTATGTGACTTTGGTGATTGATGTTTGCGAACTAAACAATAGTGACCTTCAGCATTTTTTCACGTTGTGTGCAGGCGAAAGGTATTGGATTGGCTGTAACAGCCTGGGCAAACCATATAACTTTGTCTGGGCCTCTTCCCAGTCTACGCTTACCATCACGAACTGGTCCGTTGGAGAACCAAACAATGTCAACCAGGGAGAGCACTGCTGTGAGGTGTACACTTCTCCACTGCTTGGGCGTTGGAACGATAACGACTGCTCGGCCCTGTTCGCATCAGTGTGCGAAAAACCAGGCGTGTAGATGAGTAAGTAGGTCACGTTGACCTAATTGTGATTGTATTGACCCTTTTTGAGATTTTAAGGTCATTGATGAAATTACCCATGCAACCACTGGGATACACACACACGCACACAAACAAAACACACACGCACGCGCACGCATGCATGCACAAATATGTACACATTTTAAGATGTAACAAACCATAAGCACGTTAAAAATGTTCAATGTTCCCATTAAACTATGAATGTATTAGAAGCGTTTACCTTCAAATGCTTGAATTAGCTTCCTTGGAAAATGAAGGAAACCAATAATATTTTAGATGAGAAATCAACAGAAAGTCTTAAATTGTCGCGAATCTACTATTTATGACTATTTTAATTTAAATTCTCCAACATATTTTAGCTATCTATACTTTGTATGCTGTTTCGCTGGCGGCAATGTCAGCTTTGGATTCGTTGTTTCACTGACAGTTTTTGTTTTAATTTTATATTAGGTGTCTTTTGTTTTACTTTTACATTAGTCGTCTTTTGTTGTATTAATTTTACATTAGGTGACTTTTATTTTTATTTTACATTAAGTGTCTTTTCTTTTAATTTTTCATTAGTGTTGGTGTTTTAATTTTACATTAAGTGAATTTTGTTTTAATTTACAATAAACTTTTTTTTGTTTTAATTTTACATTAGGGTTCGTGTTTAAATTTTACATTAAGTGTCTTTTGTTTTAATTGTACATTAAGTGTCTTTCGTTTTAATTTTACATTAAGTGTCTTTAGATTTAATTTTACATTAGTGTTCGTGTTTTAATTTTACATTAAGTGTGTTTTGTTTTAATTTTACATTAGATGTTTTTCGGTAATTTTAAATTTTACAATAATTCTCAATTGAAATTATATCTGATTCCCCTAATCTACAATGATTTCACACACATTTGATACTTTTTTAATTTAATGTTTCCTTCAGGCCACTTCAGCATAATTTCTGGCGAAAAGTTACTTCACATCGCACGATTAGAAAACATCTATCAACTGTGTGCAATTGCGATGTTTTTCTAAGCTGTGACAATAAAGAATGTAAACCAAATATTTGTAATGTTCTTGTTTATGTCTTAGGGACAATAAAGAATGTACACCAAATATTTGCAATGTGCTTGTTTATGTCTTAGGGACAATTGAGCATTGGATGTTTACTTCATTATCGTACATACTAAATTACTGGTTTATTTGAAAATAATGGTATCACTACAAAGGTTCTATTCGATATATTATACAATTATTTTTTAAAACTTTATAAAGTTTCACATAATATTTCATCCTTTTATTTAACTCTTTTCACTTCATTCTGTCAAAGTATGTTTCAGTGTGAGATGCGTGCAACATGTTTTGATGATATGTTCCAAAGAATAACATCTTTAACCAAATTAGAGAAATGACCAATAAAATTATCTATAGCAATAATATCCCTTTTCAAATTACAACTGTAAATTAAAGGGGGAAACAGAAAATAGGAAAGAAGAAACCTGAAAGCGAAAAGTGAGAAAAAAATTAAATTGTTATTTTAAAACGATGAAACAACTAAGAAAAATAAAGGAAAATAAAATTAATCGAAATGGGAAAAGAATGCGTAGGATAAATAAACAACTAGCGAAAAAAAATAACATAGATTTATTTATCTATTTCCAATCATTGCAGTTCACCCAATAAGACATACAGCTACAATTCTGACTTCTTTAGCCATAATCAATATATATGTAAGTGTGTGTATGTTTGTGTGCGTAAAATCAATTCCTAAATTAAAAACACAATAAACCAATTATCAGATATAATGCATTGCCAACCCTTAATTCTGCATTCAGCATCCTAACACAACCAACACAACCAATCCATCCTAACACAACCAACCCAACCTAACATAACCAACACAACCTATCATACAAATAAACAGTACAAAGAATACGTTCTTGTCTTGCTAAAGTTAAGACATCATACACATAAAACGTACAAGGCATACGTTCTTGTCTTGCTAAAGTTAAGACATCATACACATAAACAGTACAAAGCAAACGTTCTTGTCTTGCTAAAGTTAAGACATCATACACATAAACAGTACAAAGCAAACGTTCTTGTCTTGCTAAAGTTAAGACATCATACACATAAATAGTACAAAGAACACGTTCTTGTCTTTCTAATCTAAGACATCGTACACATAAAACGTACAAGGCATACGTTCTTGTCTTGCTAAAGTTAAGACATCATACACATAAAACGTACAAGGCATACGTTCTTGTCTTGCTAAAGTTAAGACATCATACACATAAAACGTACAAGGCATACGTTCTTGTCTTGCTAAAGTTAAGACATCATACACATAAACAGTACAAAGCAAACGTTCTTGTCTTGCTAAAGTTAAGACATCATACACATAAACAGTACAAAGCAAACGTTCTTGTCTTGCTAAAGTTAAGACATCATACACATAAACAGTACAAAGAACACGTTCTTGTCTTTCTAATCTAAGACATCGTACACATAAAACGTACAAGGCATACGTTCTTGTCTTGCTAAAGTTAAGACATCATACACATAAACAGTACAAAGCAAACGTTCTTGTCTTCCTAAAGTTAAGACATCATACACATAAACAGTACAAAGCAAAAGTTCTTGTCTTGCTAAAGTTAAGACATCATACACATAAATAGTACAAAGAACACGTTCTTGTCTTTCTAATCTAAGACATCGTACACATAAAACGTACAAGGCATACGTTCCTGTCTTGCTAAAGTTAAGACATCATACACATAAAACGTACAAGGCATACGTTCTTGTCTTGCTAAAGTTAAGACATCATACACATAAAACGTACAAGGCATACGTTCTTGTCTTGCTAAAGTTAAGACATCATACACATAAACAGTACAAAGCAAACGTTCTTGTCTTGCTAAAGTTAAGACATCATACACATAAACAGTACAAAGCAAACGTTCTTGTCTTGCTAAAGTTAAGACATCATACACATAAACAGTACAAAGAACACGTTCTTGTCTTTCTAATCTAAGACATCGTACACATAAAACGTACAAGGCATACGTTCTTGTCTTGCTAAAGTTAAGACATCATACACATAAAACGTACAAGGCATACGTTCTTGTCTTGCTAAAGTTAAGACATCATACACATAAAACGTACAAGGCATACGTTCTTGTCTTGCTAATGTTAAGACATGATACACATAAACAGTACAAAGCAAAGGTTCTTGTCTTGCTAAAGTTAAGACATCATACACATAAAGCGTACAAGGCATACGTTCTTGTCTTGCTAAAGTTAAGACATGATACACATAAACAGTACAAAGCAAACGTTCTTGTCTTGGACAATTTAAGGCATCATACACATAAACAGTACAAAGCAAACGTTCTTGTCTTGCTAAAGTTAAGACATCATACACATAAACAGTACAAAGCAAAAGTTCTTGTCTTGCTAAAGTTAAAACATCATACACATAAACAGTACAAAGCAAACGTTCTTTTCTTGCTAAAGTTAAGACATCATACACATAAACAGTACAAAGCAAACGTTCTTGTCATGTACGAGTAAAAACATAATGCACATAAAGAACCCAAGGCACATTTTCTTATCTTGTCAAAAACAAAACATTCATACTTGCAAACACTTGTGTAGAACTTCTGGGTTAAACGTCAATAAACGAACTTTATTTTTTATTTCTGTCGTTAAAATATTCGAATAGACATCATATTTTACTAAAGATCAAAGCATTTACATTGATGCTTTATACTTTAAAACAACTTTTAACCACGCGAATACACGTTGTTTATGTTACAGTACGAAATCATTTTCGAACGTATGGAATAAAACACTGACCTAATGTATGGGTGGGGAGTATAACTGATGCATGTTTTATTTTAACGATTTCCCTTCGAAACTGTTGCATTCTTAAAGATGTACTATTATAAGGGAAGGGAATACAACTGTTATTTCATACTTCTTGCTTGCTTTGTGCCTGTAAGGAAATTAGGGTATGCTATTCTTTCTATTTATCTATCCATCTGTCAATCAATCCCTTAGTCTTGCTGACAGTTGTGGCACCACTGACGACCTGACAACCAGCCTCCTCCATTCCATTCTGGTTTTGCTAATCTTACCGTATTGCTCAGTTTCTGTCCTGTCCACTCTGAGATGTTATCCTCCCATCTTTCCCTCTGACTTCCTCCCCTTCGCCCTCCTTGCACAGTATCTTGTATGATTGTCTTGTCAACCCCAGTTGATCGTGTGACATGCCCATATCATTTCATTTTGCGTTTTTTTTAAATGGCCAATAGCTCTTCATAGGGCCAAATTGCTTGCTTAATTGTTTCCCATTTCCTCATTCGTGACATAATCTCTATACGAAATGCCAAGCAACCTTTGAAAGCATCTCATATCAGTAGCTTGTATCCTCCTTTCGAGATCCACAGTGAGGATCCATGACTCACATGCATATAAGAACACAGATACAACCAAGGAGCGCATCAGTCTGGTCTTTGAGCTAACTGAGATGTTTCTGTCTTTCCAAACTGTCTTCAGCCTTGCAATTGCTGTTATTATCAGCACAATCCTGGACAGTATTTCTGGCTTTGATCCCTCTTGATTTTATATATGACATTTCCCTCCACTATCTTCAATGATGGAGGAGCGTCCTTGTTTTACAATGGTCAGGTCCTTCACCAGTTCACTGTTACCATTTTGTTGTAACTTTTATTAATTAACTAATCTCGCTTCCACCTCACTTAATAATTCACCCTTCGTCCATCAAAAACACATAAATCCCACTAATGAATCCACACACGGCCATTGCGTCCCCCACGACATATACATCTACTTTATGGGATACACAATGGCTGAAGTTTGGATTTCAAACGTCTGTCAGTTATACAGTCTGTAGAATGAGCACCGTCAACGGCTTTGATGACGAACACGCATCATTGAAACTGGTGGGCATTAACAACATTTAATTTCACTTAGTTTGATCTTCTATAGATCTGGCTACGTAAATCGTCAATCTGATCAGGTGTTCGTACCTGTTACAGCGTGAAATTCTCGCACAAGTGTATCTCAAATTTCCTGCATGAATGTGTCATTGCACTTTATTTTGGTTATGAACTTGACGAAGTCTAGCTCCATGATATATTTTTTTTAAAACTAACGTTAACTTGACGAAATCTAGCTCCATATTAATTTAAAAAAACAAAAGTTAACATGAACTAAGGAAGACATCATGAGTGGTGGAATATTTTGTAATTTGGTAAAATGTACTAACGGATCATAACACTTGTTACTTAGCGATTTTCCCTTAGATAAAAAAATTCATGCCCACCGTAAGCCAATATTAACTAACTGCAAATGCCAAAATAGAGTATCTGCAATCGTGTTATGGTAAGTGGTTTCTCGTCCGTTAAATTGTTCAAGTGCAGCGACATTATAATGGTGTTCCGGACATGACCGATTTCACATGGTTCGCATAGGCCATTGCATCATTTTGCCTCTTCTGTAGCAAGCTGGCTATGCCAAGCAGTGAGGCCCTTAAAGGAGTCTAACAGTTTGTCTTCTCCGACCCTGTTCCAAGAGGTCTGAAGTTGATTTACGTACTCAGTAGAGGGTGGTATCAAAATGATGCATAATAGATCAGGTAACACGTTTTAATTCATCATTCGTCATTTATTCATCACTTCACTGGCATCAGCGCTCATTCATGCCTGTTTCTTGTGATTCATCATCAGTGTATGTTGTAATTCATCCTAATTGTATTTTATAGTTCATCCACATTGTATGTTGTAATTCATCCTCAATGTATGTTGTAATTCATCCTGATCGTATATTGTGGCTCATTTTCATTGCATGCCGTGGTTCATTTTCGTTGCATGCTGTGGTTCTTCTTCATTGCAGGTTGTATGTAAATATAATGACCTTAAAATGTGTTTACTTATATTATTCACGCTATGCTGTCGGAATTTATTTTTAAATGCAATTTCTCATTATGAACTGTTGACACCAGTTGTTCATTTCAACTTAACGAAAATTTGGCAATCTGTAAAAAGATTACAAACAAGATTACAAATGTTACAGATGCAAACATATAACTTCCTAGTTACGTTGATATGTCAGAGATGGGACGTCATCCAAGCCTCCGGCCTGTGTTGCTAGGCGTTTCATTGTAGATATACTTTTGGCTTTTCAACAAACAGTCCAAAAAAGGACTAGCAATCTACGAAGCAGACTTATTTGGATCAACTGCTATCCGATAACATAACAAAGATGAAGATACTTCTGGCCGTCTGTTGCGTACTTCTTCTCTGTGGAGTCTGCACAGGTAAATATATTTCCGTGGTGTTGGTCTGCACAGGGGTAAATAAATTTATATGGTGATGGTCTGCACAGATAATTAATTTCTATGGTGTTGGTCCGCATAGGTAATTGTGATGGTCTGCATAAATAAATAAATGTCTGTGATGCTGGTCTGCACAGGTAAATACATTTCTATAGTGTTGGTCTGGATTGGTATGAAAATACATTTCCATGATGTAGGCACATGTAAATAAGTTTCGATGGTGTCGGTCTCACAGGTAAATGAGTTGGTCTGGTTTGTTGCTTTCGCATAATAGCCACTTATAACCTCATAATTTCTTAATAGCGTTTCAGCTTCCTTGACCACGAACAGCATTAACTGTAAATATGATTTTATTTGCGAATTATAAACCAAAACTAAATCTTCACTTCAATATCCATGATAATGTTTTATATTTAATGAAATTTGAAACGCTTATTTATAACTAAATATACTACTGATAATTTACTTTTCTACGCGTTATGCTGAACGACTATTAGATAGTGTTATGTTGCGCTTAGTTCTGTTATAATGATGGGATGTTTTAGAGAAACTAACAGAGTTATCTTTAAAATAGTTTGTCAAATTAAACTGAGCAATATATAAACCAAACGTGTGTGCATTTGTATGCTTTCGTATGTGTGTTGGATGGAGATAGATAGAATCTGTGGCAGAGTAAATTTGCCTATCCCAATTTCTAAACTTAATTGTTATATAAATTGTTAATAAATAGACTTAGAAATATTTCATGCATTTTTTGCTATTGATTTGTTATACTTGCGTTTTATGTAGAGATGTATTATGTGAGTAGACTATTATTTCTACAAAATGTGAACTAAAATGTTTATATGTAGTATGCTGAACACTTGACATTGTTTATAGTAAAACTGTTTATGAAGTATTAAGTTGTATTTTTTATGCTGTATACGTGTATCAGGCTAATAAATACTGTTGCTGGAAACTGCAAGTTGAGACTTGAATGTAAGAAAGAATAGAGGTTAAAAAGAAATAATCTGGAAACTTAGTGTTTATTCCCTGAATATATTTTACAGGGATAAAGCAGCTTTACCTTGTTTTATCAGAATCTCCTGGTTTACTGGTTTACTGGTTATAAACTTCTATGACGCTGATTGATGTAAGAGGAGTCTGCCACAAATCACTCCATTGATGTTTGTTGCAAGGCATGCTGACTGCATAGAGCAATTTCTGGTACAAGGAAGTTACTGAAATTACTATTATTTTTGTTCTGCTTGAGGGAGTTGGTATAATGAAGGAGCGCCAGGTTAGCTTCAAGAGAATAGCAGTGAATCAGTGTTCTACAGTGAGAAAAGAGACACACGTGGCAGTGATGTGAACAAAAGACTGTGATTTTGCTACAAAAGCAAGCGAAAGACTGTTGAGACAGTTCCTAAATCAGGTTGAGTACAATCTATTATCACTTATCTCCAATAACTCCATTTCTATTCTCTGATAAGAACTATCCTGATTTGTAAAAACATTATTGTTAAATTGTATTTTAGGATTTAAGACTGTGTGGAATAAAAAAAAATAATCGAACATGAATTAATGGAAATATTGCTGCCAAGTAAGCTTTTTCATTGTATTTATTTGCTTATTTTATTGCTGATTTAACAAATTTATTGACTTCTTACACATATTGATAACCTTATGTTGGAGAAGAAAGTAGATGCTAGGGGGAGGGGAACTTGCTAAATATAGATTAAAATGGATCTATCTTCTCCTTTAGTAAGACATTTTTCACCTATGGAAATATTCTGATGATAAATATTTGTCTTTGATGCTTGTGAAAGAGAGAAAACGATTACAGAACCCGCATATCTGCCTAGTGAGAGAGACAATTGGTGTCTGCTGTAGACGTTTAGATAGATAGATAGATAGATAGATAGATAGATAGATAGATAGATAGATAGATAGATAGATAGATAGATAGATAGATAGATAGACAGACAGACAGATAGGGAGATATTAAAAGTTGTCGTACATTTTGCATTATTCAAGAGTTATTAGGGGATCTGGGGATCTCAGTCAATTCATAGCTGTATTGTATTTATCTTATTAGAAATGTGTGCTTTGGTGTTCAGACAGTATTTTTTCGTTTTCATTTCTTCCCCAAATAAATATCTAACATTAAACAATTGTGATTTAACTTTAGAAGGCTCTTTGTAAAAGGATCCTCCATTTATGTTTTCGCTATGAATACAATGTATCACGAATCCTTTCTGAAAACACTTTTTTATAAATGCAATTTTAGATTTAAATTATTTCTAAATTTATCAATATCCCTTGCTTTCATTATATACTATATATATAGTACAACTTTCAATGCAATACGCAGGCATGGAGGTAGAGGAAACAAGGCCAAGCAATAACTCAAGCACAAAGCCAGGAGATAAGCCAAAACCAAAAGCCCGCTTTTCTGATGCAAACTGCGAGCAAGAGTCTTTCATCCACAAATTTGTTCTATCCTTGGTGTTACATGTACTGTTTCATGTGGATTACATAGCGTGCTTTACGTATTCATCCTACGGCACTGGCAGGAAAACATTTTCTCTATATGGACATCAAGCGTCTGGTCAGCACGTTACTTGCCACTATCCTTCACCTTTCAACTGCCCACGTGTGATGGTCGAGTGACCTGTATCCTTAGTACATGTCAAACAAGTATTGCACCGTTGTTTTGCAAGGATGGCTAATGGTACGGCGTAAGAAAAATGAAAATGTTAATTAATAAAAATCTTTAATTAAAACAGGCATAATTTGCTTAGAGTCTTCTAACACTGTTAGAGTTAATTTTATTTCAATTTATCATTCTACCTTATAGTTTAGGGTTATGAAGTACAATAATTACTGTTAATGTTAATTTTATTTCATATTATCATTCTACATAATAGTTTTCAATACCAAATAATACATGGCCTCAGCTCTGATCAGTTTAGAAATAGGTAACTATGTAATGTGTAATTATATACCTAATCGATAGATAGATAGATAGATAGATAGATAGATAGATAGATAGATAGATAGATAGATAGATAGATAGATAGATAGATAGATAGATAGATAGATAGGTAGGTAGATAGGTAAGTTGATAAATAGATAGATAGACAGATAGACAGACAGACAGATAGATAGATAGATAGATAGATAGATAGATAGATAGATAGATAGATAGATAGATAGATAGATAGATAGATAGATAGATAGATAGATAGATAGATAGATAGATAGATAGATAGATGAACAGACAGAGAGAAAAAGAAAGAGATTTGTCATCTAAATTGTTACTAAATGGGTATCTATGTTATTTAGTGAGTCGAGCCAATCCGATATCATCATATTGCTTTTAACTGAAGTGGGAATAATAATACGTCAATCGTGTATAGGATATTATCTGGACTATCGCTTGTGACACGATTGCCCCGATATATCAATACACAGCATGTTTCTGTCCATGGCTGGGTGTAGATGGAATTGCAATCACAACAAGGAGTCCGTTCTAGGCCGTATTGTTTAACAAAGATTGTGAGATTACCACATTCGAGCACCAGACCGTGAGATCAGCATTTCCGAGCATCAGACCGCTTGTCTTCGCGGTTTGTAGTGCTATTTCTAGGCGGAAATACCTGCTACTCCACCTCCACAGTTTTTTGCTCTTCTGTTGACAGTCGTAACGTGAATCGAACCGTCATAAATACTATGTTACACGATTGACAGTTGTTGTTTTTTTCACCCACAAGTGCCCTGCTGTCAACCATGATCCATTCTTGTGAACAAAGACAACGGCACGCCTTCACATTGGTCCACACATTATTTCGTTCTATAGAGTAGACTTCAACTGTTGACCTCGCTAATCTGTTTTATTAAAAACATAGTTCATTTGGGACAACCATTTTGTGAGGCAACACAAGAATACGTCATACTGCGATAAACATTCCATAACATTAGCCTACATCAGAAAAATCATGCAGTTTCTCTGAAAATAACGTGGTTAATTTTTACTGCGTATTTTTCGAGATACTCATTAATGCATTCCGTGGGTGGTGATGGAACCATTTTCCCCATTTACAGCAACTATTCTGTTCTTTGGCTCTTGAATCCTTACTCCTTAACAGCCCGCTGTTACGTCACGCTTGAAAGGGCAATGGCGAGGAAAAACAAAACAACACTGTGGGAGACAACAGCAGTTACAAAACTCAAAATTGAATCAGACAACAAAAATCACTCATTTTAGAATGTAAAAACATATTGATCAAAAACAGTAGAAAAAATGAACTAATAAATACAAGCCCAGTGTTAATAAATAATATATTCTGGGAATGAATTTGTCAAAAGCAACCACTCAGAAGTTCAGTATATTCAGTTGACACATCAATTAAAACAAAATGTTCATCTGCAAATTAGTCACCATTCTATGATAACAAAGCTAATTAAATGCCAGCATTCAGTTAAATACCAACATCAGTCCTAAATCTCTGCAAAATATGGTGTTTTGCAGAGATTTAGGACTGCTGTGTTAATTGTTACAAAGTTCCCAAATAATGGCCTACACATGTTAGTTCCAAAAATATCAGTCAATATAAATTTCCACTAATAAAAACAGACATAATAAGGTTTCTCAGAAACATAAAATAGCTCACATAAATAAGATACATTATTAGATGAAAAAAAACATGAAGGTTACAAGTTAAAATTACAAATCTGAATTTTACTCACAATGGCACCACCAAGCACATTAACCAAAAAATGGGGACTTTCAAAGGAAATGAGCTCTTTATATTGGAGTAATGCTTTGAAGAGTGATGAGAAGCAAAGAATATTTCCTACAAGTAGCCTTCTCCCTATGTTTCCCTAGCTCCTATTGGTCAGTTATAGTTGGTCAGTATCAGGCCATTGGACAGTTATGATTGGCTAGTATCAGGCCATTGGCCAGTTATGATTGGCTAGTATACATCATCCAGTTTGCTTGTTGACTTGAAATGTTTAGCATCACAGATAGATCATTTATCAATAACAAAGCCTAGTGGTCTGGTTTGCTATTTCAATGAAACAATGAATGTTGAGTTCACAAAGAGTGACACTGAGTATCTACTTAACTAAAATGTTATATCATCTAATTACTGTTTGGAAATTTTTCTACACTTTTCACTAACATATAATTCTTAAAGTGCAGTGCACAATGTCTACTTTTAAAACTTTCACTGCACAAATATTAGCAACTGTTACACCTCTCTAGGCACCCTTCAGTCTTCGTGATTATTATTTATTTATTAATAACACATAAATATTTACAAGTAATCAAGAATCTTAATTTATAGTTATTAATAATTCTCACAAAAGACGAACATATCTTTCATTTGGCGGAATATAATTTTTAGTCTACTTTACAAAATAATAAGATAGATGATTTACTGTTGCATAATATTTTCTGTAGGTGGAAACTTCTTACTAAAGGAGAAATAAAATTCCGTCTTTTATTTATATTTAACAAGCCCCCATACACCGACTTATTCTCCAATATAAGGTTTTAATATCTGTGCAAGAAGGTTAATAAATTTATTAAATCAGCTATCAAATATACAACATATGAATATAATCAAAACACCTTTGACATTTACAACACTTCAAAACAATGTTCAATTAATGCTAGACAATCATTCAGTTTATCCTAGCATAGACATCATCATTCAATTAACATATATATAATCAAGTTCATAGATATAATTCATACTACATATGAGAGTAGAGTTTCAGAGAGAAAATTATAGTCAATGTACATAACCTATTCAAAGATGGCAGCTATCACTGGCACATATTCACAGTCATGCAGTTTGCAACAAATCATTGTTTTTCTTATTTAAGTGATGGTTCAACGTGTCCCTTCTAGAAACATTATACAACTGTTCCAGAATCTTTGATGTGCTCCAAGGCACACCATGGACAATCGTCCAGAACTTCATATGCGATATTAAGTGATGGTTCAACGTGCCCCTTGTAGAAACGTTATACAACTGTTCCAGAATCTTTGATGTGCTCAGAAGGCACACCCATAGAGAATCGTCCAGAACTTCGTATCCGCTATTAAGCACATCAGGAAGAATGTACCAAAATCTTTGCATGCACTACTCAGCACACTATGAGAAATGTTCTAGAATCTTTATGTGTGCTACTCAAGCACACAACACGGAATGTTCCAGAAACATTCATGAATTCTTGAGACCAAACTCAAGCCTCAGTTTTCTCATTATTGGGTCTTGAACAGAATTCAAATGAATCAACTTTTAGCAACATGTTTACTGATAAGTTCAATGACAGTTGGATACACACACCATCATGATCTGGTAGGGTACAGTAGTCACTGCAGTCTGTGTGGATACAAGGCTAAAAAACAAATAAAAAAGGCGTGCCCCTTTCTTCAAAAGTCTAATTAAGGCTGCGCTAAATTTCAGGCATATTTCATCTCTAAACTCCTTTCTCTCTTACATGCACATTCTCAACTTACAATCCTGCAACAATATTAATTAGCCCAACATACACGCAGCATGAGAAATATAGCATCGATCAAAATTCCCAAGTATAATGTACAATATAATCAAATTAGTAAACAGAAATAATGGTTCAACTGCATAAGCATTCGCCAATTCAAATCACAGATCAATAGCAAACGTACGAAATATTTCGAAGTCCATTCTCTCCTTACCAGTCGGTTAACTTACCATAAGCTAATGATTGCCTTTATGACCAGACTCAAGTTATGTCAAAATCAAAGTGATCAGAATATAGTCTTTCTTTAGCAAAGTAACTTTTAGTCCATCCGCATTGGATGAAATAAATTGTTTTGAGCAAGTATGAGACTGTTGGTCAGAAAACTATTCATCCACTTAGAACTGGTTTGCAGTGCATCAGCAAGTTCTAGCATATTGTCTGCCTGAGTTGTTTACTCTACCTCAAAAATATCATCATAAATACTGCCCAAAGTCGATTCACGTTAACAGTATCAACAAATATATAATTCTTAAGTTTAGAAATAGGGATACGCAAATTTATTGAGACGCGGCAACACAAATACAATGTTCCACAATTTTATAAGAAACATTTCACAAATACATTGTTCCACAATTTTATAATAAACATTTCACAAATATATTGTTCCACAATTTTATAATAAATATTTCACAAATACATTGTTCCACAATTTTATAATAAACATTTCACAAATACATTGTTCCACAATTTTATAATAAACATTTCACAAATACATTGTTTCACAATTTTATAATAAGCATTTCACAAATACATTGTTCCACAATTTTATAATAAACATTTCACAAATACATTGTTCCACAATTTTATAATAAACATTTCACAAATACATTGTTCCACAATTTTATAATAAACATTTCACAAATACATTGTTCCCTCAATTTTATAATAAACATTTCACAAATACATTGTTCCACAATTTTATAATAAACATTTCACAAATACATTGTTCCACAATTTTATAATAAACATTTCACAAATACATTGTTCCACAATTTTATAATACACATTTCACAAATACATTGTTCCACAATTTTATAATAAACATTTCACAAATACATTGTTCCACAATTTTATAATAAACATTTCATAAATAAAAATGTACATCGTAGTAAGTGGCAAATAAAGGAAGTCGAGAAAATATGTCACTGGGTCAACCCCTGATGCACAACAATCAAGACTCCTACCACTGCTACTTGTCGACCTCTGGAACACAACAATCAGGACTACTAACACAGCTACATGTCGACCTCTGATACACAACCATCAGGACTTCCAACACAGCTACATGACACCTCTGATAAAAATATTACGCTGGTTACAGTTATCATAGAGAACTCTTAGAGTCCCACTCCAATGCTGCCAGACGCTGTCATGTTACATAGACAGTACACACTACTTCGTGAAAAGCGGTTCAATTTCGATATTCCAACCAAGTAAGAAAAAGTATATAATTCTCATTTCTTCTTCGATTGGGATGATGGTAGCTCCCGGCCTGAACCGATTTCGCTGCCTAACGCAAAATGCACCATTGGAGAGAGGTTTCAGATGTGAATGTGAAGAGTGGAGTAGATCATGGTTGAAAGAAAGTTGAAAGGGCGGTTATGTGTATAATTATCACTTCCCGAACCTCGGGTATATATGGGCAGACCTGTTTACTCGACGGCTGGCGTCTGGCACGATCAGACAGTCTCCTGCAAACAACCTCAGGGATATTTTCCTTAACCAGCCCTGCCAGAACGCTCTGCCACGATCATTTCAGACTTATACAAACATCCTATAGTCTTTCTTTTTAAACTTGTTTTTTTAATCACGGACCCCTTTGAAAATCTGGTGAAAGCTATGGAACCCCTTCCTTAGAAAAATGTACATAAGTGGAATATAAAAATATAGTGAATATTTGACTTTCACGGAAACCCTGAAGCCCAACCATGACCCCATTGGCGTTCCGTGGACCTCAGGTTAAGAACCCCTGCTCTATAGGCTTTCCCCTTTGAGCCAATTACCTTAATCCTACGCATTCCTATTTGATCCCATCTGTACATGTCAAGCACACTGGAACAAGTGTCAGAAGAGATCAGGTGATGTCACAGTCCAGGTGGAAAGTGTAAACACCAAATAGTGGGTTGACATCCACATAAACTCTCACACACACGCCCCTGTCACCACAGAATGTATAAACAATTCTAAGTTTATTACTACTGTACACACAGAAAGATCGATCTAAATAAAATCATATACGATAGAACTCTAAGTAAACACCTGCTTAAGATTACAAAATATAATTACTAAAATTAGAAAATTTATTAATATTATTAATAAAATAGATCATGACTGGGATTATTTGGTTGCACATAATCTGGCAATCATTCATGACATTGCATAAGAAAAAAAATCACGAACAGAACGTTCCCACAGTATGGCGCTCATGCCACAAATTCATTACTGAAAAAGTGTTTAAACCTACTTTTTATAACTAAGAGAAATCACAAGGTAGTAGTTGAAATTGTCACTGTGATTTAGTTCTCATGGACAGAATTAATAAACTCATATCTGATGTGATTGACACATACTTTTAACTTTTGCCCAATAGCCACCATAGCCACGCAGGTGTACTGTAGTCAACAAGGGCACATAAAAGCTAGCATACCTACATTAATGCGAACATGACCTCCGTGTATAAACATGTCCTCAAAATATAAAAAAAAATAAAAATCCATTCAAATAACGTATTAATCATTCGCTGGTAGAATATAAATGAAAGAACAATTGGATCCATGATATTATTATAGTAAATGTCCATTCAAATAAATGTATTAATTACTGGCTGATAGAATATAAATGAAAGTCAATTTGAATCCATGAATTTTTAAAAATAAATATTCATTCAAATAAACATATTAATTACTGGCTGCTAGAATATAAATGATAGATCAAATGTCAGTTAGATGTATGATGTTGATGACTATCGAAAAAGTACTCCGAGTTCCACTCCGATCTCAGTCCTTTGAGCACCCTGTGTCATCAACTAGTTCAGATCAAAGACGTGTGCCTGATGAGAAACATGCTGAGGTTAACTTAGGCCATGGCCTGATAAGGGACTCGCTGAGACTAACTAAGGTCATGGTCCGATAGGGGCGGGGGTGGGGCGCTGGTACTAACTTAGATCACGTCCTGATAAGAGCGTCGTTGAGACTAAATTAGGTTATATCCTGATAAGGGTCTCGCTGAGACTAAAGTAGGTCATATCCTGATAAGGATCTCGCTGAGACTAAATTAGGTCATATTCTGATAAGGGTCTTGCTGAGACTAAATTAGGTCATATTCTGATAAGGGTCTCGCTGAGACTAAATTAGGTCATATTCTGATAAGTGATAAGGGTCTTGCTGACTAAATTAGGTCATATCCTGATAAGGGTCTCGCTGAGACTAAATTAGGTCATATTCTGCTAAGTGTCGCTGAGACTATGATAAGTCAATGAATGTAGTACTAGAGATAACTGATTTGGCATTTCTTCTATGTACTTGGATATATGCTATTATTTTAATATTATTAATGTAGATTAATATTTTAAGATTTACTACAATAATGTTTCAATAATCGATAGTATCGCAAAAGTGAGCATTTATTTGTAAAGACTGAACAAAGTCACCTATATATGTACGTGCATGCGTGCGTGTGTTTGATCTAATATATTCCAGTCGTCTTTTATCCTTCCTCATTTTACATTCGATTCATTAGTTGGATGATTTGAACCTACCCAACCAGATACCTTTCATTGAATTGTCTTTCATTTGTAACTTTCGCTCTCAAAAGCACAGTTGGTTTTCTTTTAGATTCTTCCATTATTCAAGGACAAAAGGCACACATGTTTTACACGCACAAAAACACTCAACATGAAAAACAAAGGGAGAACACTATTTTATTTTACATCTGTCAGGAATAAAGAAATAAGAGTCAGTACCTCTGTAGACAAAATCAAAATCAAAAGCGAAAATAAATTTGGCACAATGAGAACATTCGTTGCGCATGAAAGGTCGAACACGTCCGCCATTTCAATTGACATCAGAGACATGACGTGGTTAAATTATTTGGAAGGATAATAAGCAGAAATCAACGAAGTGAAAAGAAACACACCTATGCAACTAATTGCTTTTACCGCATGCAAATTGGATTCATTGTAATATTTTATTGCACATTTTTTAATCACCATTTCTGCCGCAACACATTCACAACAATAAAAGACAATTTTATTTACTTTAATAACACATATTCTTAATGAAGCAATTAATATGCAAAGCACAAGATATAAAAAGAGGTCTTCTTCACACTACAGACATTCTCAGCAACAAGTAGCTGTGATCGGTGAAAATGATGACAACAACTGTGACGATTTGTTTGTTCCTATCGCCTCTTGTATTTGGGGCTTCAAATGGGGTAAGAAATCCGGTATCATTATTTTAGTTAAAAACTATTACCTTCATTTATGGTGATAGATCTCTTTGAAGGCGATCATGTATGGTGTGTGTGTGTGTGTGTGTGTGTGTGTGTGTGTGTGTGTGTGTGTGTGTGTGTGCTGTTTATGTGTGCTTTGATGGATGGACGGACGGACGGATATACATACATACATACAGATAGATAGATAGATAGAAAGATAGATAGACAGACAGACAGACAGACAGACAGATTGATAGATAGATAGATAGTTAAATAGACAGATAGATAGATAGATAGATAGATAGATAGATAGATAGATAGATAGATAGATAGATAGATAGATAGATAGATAGATAGATAGATAGATAAATAGACATTATCTTTTGCATAAGAGTAGTCTTGAGATGGATAAGCTAATATATTTGCTCTGCGCTTTCCCTTACTCTAGTCTTGTGTAAAACCGCTGTAACATCCACAATTATAATTTAATCATTGTCCTTAAAGCTGTAACATTCACAGTTATAATTTAATCGTTGTCCTTAAAGCTGTAACATTCACAGTTATAATTTAATCGTTGTCCTTAAAGCTGTAACATTCACAGTTATAATTTAATCGTTGTCCTTAAAGCTGTAACATTCACAGTTATAAATTAATCGATGTCCTTAAAGCATTAGGTGTTGGATTACTCCTTAAGGAACCAATGAGATTTAGTTTGACGCTCACGTTTGTTAATGATTGATAGAAATTTATCTCAGCACCGGATTTTTAAAATGTATAAAATTGAGGGGGGTCGTATTTCGATAGCTGTAGTTATTTTATATCTAATTTATTTATCGACGTTCCCACACCTACCCTTGTCATTAAATATCTCGTCTTAAAAATATTATATACTTCTTGTTTTAAAAATATTATATACTTCTTGTCTTAGAAATATTATATACTTCTTGTTTTAAAAATATTATATACTTCTTGATTAGAAATATTATATGCTTCTTGTCTTAAAATATTATATACTTCTTGTCTTAAAAATAATATATATTTCTTGTCTTAAAAATATTATATACTTCTTGTCTTAAAAATAGTATATACTTCTTGTCTTAAAAATATTATATACTTCTTGTCTTAAAAATATTATATACTTCTTGTCTTAAAAATAATATATAGTTCTTGTTTTAAAGTATTTCCAGTGTCAAATGGTTTTAAATACTAAATATTCGCGTGTGTTTACACTTTAAATGAAAATTAAATTACTGTAAGTATATGTTTTATACATAAATACAATTTATTGTTTATGCACTTACACTAAAGCTTCAAAAACGGTTAGCTTGTCCACCTTCCTGGGAGGCGTATGGTTCATCATGTTATCTGTTCAATGCGATGAAGCTGTCATGGGCTGATGCAATGGTAAGTTATCTCGCGTTTCTTGTTATAATTTCCTTTACAACAACAGAACAGTTCAAAGTTCTATCTGCAGACAAACTTCCCTGTTTTCCTACTGATTATTTCAGAAGTGTCTTAGTCTATGACGTCGATAAAAGTGTCTTAATCTATTATGTTCACAAGTGTATCCTGTATCTTAGTCTATGACGTCGATAAAAGTGTCTTAATCTATTATGTTGACAAGCGTACCTATACCTTAGACTATGAAGTCGATAAAAGTGTCTTAATGTAATATGTTGACTAGCGTATCATATATCTTAGTCTATGAAGTCAATAGAAGCGTCATCGCTATGAAGTCGATAAAAGTATCCCAGTCTATGAAGTCAATAGAAGTGTCATCGTTAAGAAGTCGACAGAAGTGTCCTAGTCTATGAAGTCAATAGAAGTGTCATCGCTATGAAGTCGACAAAAGTATCCCAGTCTATGAAGTCAATAGAATCGTCATCGTTAAGAAGTCGACAGAAATGTCCTAGTCTATGAAGTCAATAAGAAACCCTGTGCTATTAGCTATTACAAAGAAAGTAAAATGGAATACAAGATGGAGGAAATATATTACATGTACAAGGATATCTAGGCGTTAGTACGTTCATGGTCAATATTTTCGGTGTATAAAGAAAATGTATCGTTATTGTATGTATTAAACTAAAAGAAGTCAGGATCACATATTACAGAATGGCAAATAGCAAAACGCGGCTTATGGAACTACAGGACGTCAGTACCATACAATGTAGAGTCATGCATTCTGTACGTTGCGATATAAAGACATAGGGAACTAGTAACACTTGGTATAAAGCGATACAATAAAATAATATAATCCACTTTATAGCATTTGAAAATCAGTACAATGGGGATTTTTTTAGATTATTACTCAAGACCATAATGTACCCGTGACAGACTAAATTTGCCTCTCTCTATGTTTAAATTAAATTGTTATATAAACTGCTAAATTGTCTGTGTGACCCGACCTTTGGCACTCCTTACGGTGTTATTTCTGAAAGTATCTGAGTTGAAGTAAACAGCCCCAGGCAAGAATATTCTAGATTTTCTGACCTAATGGAAACTGAGTGAGTAGTTTTCTATTATCCAATGATCATAATATTATGATTTATGAGAACGAGACCAGCCAATGGGTTGAGTGTAAGGAGTTGTTGGTGAGTGTCTGCCATTTTGTGTGCGCGGGTTCATTGTTTTCGAATTATTAAACGGGTAATAACTGTTCTGATTTCATTAATTATTTGCAAATCTATTGTCTTTGTCATTTATTTAATTTCCTGTCTGTTATTCTTGTCATTTAATTAATTATTCGCACATCTATTTCTGCGTCATTTAATTAACTAATTTAACATCTGTTGTTCTTGTGATTTAATTAACTATTTTCTCACCTATTATCTTTGCCTTTTAATTAACTGGTTTAACATTTGGTTTTTCTTGCCATTTAATTAACTGGCTGCACAACTCTTTTATCTGTCATTTAATTAACTAGTGTAACATCTGCTGTTATCTAATTAACTACTTGCACTTCTGTTGTCTTTTCAAGTAACTAAATTAAAGTCTATTGTAGTTGTCATTTAATTAACTAGTATAAAACGTGTTCTTGTGATTTAAGTAACTACTTTAACGTCTGTTGTACTAGTAATTTAATTAACTAGTATAAAACATGTTGTTCTAGTGATTTAAGTAAGTAACTGTTGTACTTGTCATGTAATTAACTAGTTTTACAACTGTATTTCTTGTGGTTACATTAAGTAGTACATCTGCTATTCTGCAATGATTTGATTAACTTGTATAGCATCTGTTGTTCTTGTAATTAATTAAGTACTACATGTAGTTCTAATTATTTAATTACTAATACCAAACGTTTTTCAGAGAGAGAAAAAAAGCATATCAATATTACAATTATTAACTAACCCGTATATACTGATGTGAAAGACCCTTCAGATAAAAGTTTTATTTCACAGGCAACGTGCTTGGCTGCACGTGGTCGTCTGGTTGAGGTGGAGTCTGCAGGAGAACGTGATTATCTGACAAGAGTCGCAAGTGTTAGAGGTAACGTGACTATATTATACCATTTTAATGTATTAATGGTAACGTGACTATATTATACCATTTTAGGGTATAAAAGGTGACGTGACTATATTATAACAATTTGTGGTATAAATGGTGACGTGACTATATTATACCAGTTTAATGTATTAATGGTAACGTGACTATATTATACCATTTTAGGGTATAAAAGGTGACGTGACTATATTATACCATTTTAGGGTATAAAAGGTGACGTGACTATATTATACCATTTTAGGGTATAAAAGGTGACGTGACTATATTATACCATTTTAGGGTATAAAAGGTGACGTGACTATATTATACCATTTTAGGGTATAATAGGTGACGTGACTATATTATACCATTTTAGGGTATAAAGGGTGACGTGACTATATTATATCAGTTTAATATATTAATGGTAAGGTGACTGTATTAAGCCAGTTTAATGTATTAATGGTGACGTGACTATATTAAGCCAATTTAATGTATTAATGGTGACGTGACAGTATTATAGAGTTTGCAGTATTAAAGGCAACGTGACTATATTATACCAGTGTAAGGTATTCACTGTAACGTGACTATATTATGCCAGTTTAATATATGTTCACTCTATTAAGGATAATATGACTATTATACGAAATTAAGTTATTAACGGCCACCTTACAAGCCTATGATAATTGCCCGTACTAATGATAACGTACCCGTACTACAAGCATTGCAGCCGTTAACAGTAGTTAGACGCACCTATAACCTGCTAATCTTAGCATTGCTCTGCTAACGATAGCTAGACTATTTCTTGCGGGGGGGGGGGCAGGGTGGTGGTGGTATAGTTTCTACTAACAAAAATGTGACTGTCTTAATGTATCATCCCTTCTGGAAAAGTTTTCATTAACAATACTGTTTTCCTTCAAATTTCACGCTTTTCGGAGTAACACTAAAAATATGTCACCCACGAACGATAATGTAACTATTATGTAATAATAATAATAATAATGATAATAATAATAATTTGTTTTTCTTCAAAATTGACCTCACCCATGCACGATAATGTAACTTATTATGTAATAATAATAATTTATTGGCGTTCTTTCTCTAAGGGACTCAGCTCTCATGGTCGCTAATTCAGTGTTCCTTGAGCTATGGGGAAAATCCAAATAATGTAAGGTGGATTCGAACCCAATATCTGCTTGTATCTATGTATCTAATGTTTATGTTAAATGTGGTGGAAAAGCTGGGAGGGGGGCAGATTTATCAAGCTATTTATTGTCAGGTTTGTCTGTGTATCCATCACCCATCAGTTACATAATTGGGCACTTTCTTAAACCGGGTATAGAAAGCGATGGGCAGAGGGCATGACATCGACTTCAGTAATTGGTATTTAAGTAGAGTCCTTCACTACATACACTGATTTCGTGCAATATAGTCTAGTGGGGTCTTTTCCAGATAAACCCCGCCACCCAAAAAAGATTATTAAAAAAAGAGGATATTAAACTTGTACTTTTAGGGTTAGGGTTAGGGTTAGGGCGTGCGTTTAAATATTCAAATGTCTAGACATCAGAAATAGGTCAAGGTTGCGTGCGTGCATTAAATTGGAGCTGGCAAAAAGTGGCGGGGCTTAACTTTTCGCGCGTGCACATTTTGCATTAGTGGCGGGGCTTATCTGGAAAAGATCCCTTTAGATCTTTTCATCTTATGTGACTTTGGTGATTGATGTTTGAGGACTAGACCATAATAACCACTCAACGTTTTTTCATCTTATGTGACTTTGGTGATTGATGTTTGCGAACTAAACAATAGTGACCTTCAGCATTTTTTCACGTTGTGTGCAGGCGAAAGGTATTGGATTGGCTGTAACAGCCTGGGCAAACCATATAACTTTGTCTGGGCCTCTTCCCAGTCTACGCTTACCATCACGAACTGGTCCGTTGGAGAACCAAACAATGCCAACCAGGGAGAGCACTGCTGTGAGGTGTTCACTTCTCCACTGCTTGGGCGTTGGAACGATAACGACTGCTCGGCCCTGTTCGCATCAGTGTGCGAAAAACCAGGCGTGTAGATGAGTAAGTAGGTCACGTTGACCTAATTGTGATTGTATTGACCCTTTTTGAGATTTTAAGGTCATTGATGAAATTACCCATGCAACCACTGGGATACACACACACGCACACAAACAAAACACACACGCACGCGCACGCATGCATGCACAAATATGTACACATTTTAAGATGTAACAAACCATAAGCACGTTAAAAATGTTCAATGTTCCCATTAAACTATGAATGTATTAGAAGCGTTTACCTTCAAATGCTTGAATTAGCTTCCTTGGAAAATGAAGGAAACCAATAATATTTTAGATGAGAAATCAACAGAAAGTCTTAAATTGTCGCGAATCTACTATTTATGACTATTTTAATTTAAATTCTCCAACATATTTTAGCTATCTATACTTTGTATGCTGTTTCGCTGGCGGCAATGTCAGCTTTGGATTCGTTGTTTCACTGACAGTTTTTGTTTTAATTTTATATTAGGTGTCTTTTGTTTTACTTTTACATTAGTCGTCTTTTGTTGTATTAATTTTACATTAGGTGACTTTTATTTTTATTTTACATTAAGTGTCTTTTGTTTTAATTTTTCATTAGTGTTGGTGTTTTAATTTTACATTAAGTGAATTTTGTTTTAATTTACAATAAACTTTTTTTTGTTTTAATTTTACATTAGGGTTCGTGTTTAAATTTTACATTAAGTGTCTTTTGTTTTAATTGTACATTAAGTGTCTTTTGTTTTAATTTTACATTTAGTGTCTTTCGTTTAAATTTTACATTAAGTGTCTTTCGTTTTAATTTTACATTAAGTGTCTTTAGATTTAATTTTACATTAGTGTTCGTGTTTTAATTTTACATTAAGTGTGTTTTGTTTTAATTTTACATTAGACGTTCTTCGGTAATTTTAAATTTTACAATAATTCTCAATTGAAATTATATCTGATTCACCTAATCTACAATGATTTCACACGCATTTGATACTTTTTTAATTTAATGTTTCCTTCAGGCCACTTCAGCATAATTTCTGGCGAAAAGTTACTTCACATCGCACGATTAGAAAACATCTATCAACTGTGTGCAATTGCGATGTTTTTCTAAGCTGTGACAATAAAGAATGTAAACCAAATATTTGTAATGTTCTTGTTTATGTCTTAGGGACAATAAAGAATGTACACCAAATATTTGCAATGTGCTTGTTTATGTCTTAGGGACAATTGAGCATTGGATGTTTACTTCATTATCGTACATACTAAATTACTGGTTTATTTGAAAATAATGGTATCACTACAAAGGTTCTATTCGATATATTATACAATTATTTTTTAAAACTTTATAAAGTTTCACATAATATTTCATCCTTTTATTTAACTCTTTTCACTTCATTCTGTCAAAGTATGTTTCAGTGTGAGATGCGTGCAACATGTTTTGATGATATGTTCCAAAGAATAACATCTTTAACCAAATTAGAGAAATGACCAATAAAATTATCTATAGCAATAATATCCCTTTTCAAATTACAACTGTAAATTAAAGGGGGAAACAGAAAATAGGAAAGAAGAAACCTGAAAGCGAAAAGTGAGAAAAAAATTAAATTGTTATTTTAAAACGATGAAACAACTAAGAAAAATAAAGGAAAATAAAATTAATCGAAATGGGAAAAGAATGCGTAGGATAAATAAACAACTAGCGAAAAAAAATAACATAGATTTATTTATCTATTTCCAATCATTGCAGTTCACCCAATAAGACATACAGCTACAATTCTGACTTCTTTAGCCATAATCAATATATATGTAAGTGTGTGTATGTTTGTGTGCGTAAAATCAATTCCTAAATTAAAAACACAATAAACCAATTATCAGATATAATGCACTGCCAACCCTTAATTCTGCATTCAGCATCCTAACACAACCAACACAACCAATCCATCCTAACACAACCAACCCAACCTAACATAACCAACACAAGCTATCATACAAATAAACAGTACAAAGAATACGTTCTTGTCTTGCTAAAGTTAAGACATCATACACATAAAACGTACAAGGCATACGTTCTTGTCTTGCTAAAGTTAAGACATCATACACATAAACAGTACAAAGCAAACGTTCTTGTCTTGCTAAAGTTAAGACATCATACACATAAACAGTACAAAGAACACGTTCTTGTCTTTCTAATCTAAGACATCATACACATAAAACGTACAAGGCATACGTTCTTGTCTTGCTAAAGTTAAGACATCATACACATAAAACGTACAAGGCATACGTTCTTGTCTTGCTAATGTTAAGACATGATACACATAAACAGTACAAAGCAAAGGTTCTTGTCTTGCTAAAGTTAAGACATCATACACATAAAGCGTACAAGGCATACGTTCTTGTCTTGCTAAAGTTAAGACATGATACACATAAACAGTACAAAGCAAACGTTCTTGTCTTGCTAAAGTTAAGACATCATACACATAAACAGTACAAAGCAAACGTTCTTGTCTTGCTAAAGTTAAGACATCATACACATAAACAGTACAAAGCAAAAGTTCTTGTCTTGTTAAAGTTAAAACATCATACACATAAACAGTACAAAGCAAACGTTCTTGTCTTGCTAAAGTTAAGACATCATACACATAAACAGTACAAAGCAAAAGTTCTTGTCTTGTACGAGTAAAAACATAATGCACATAAAGAACCCAAGGCACATTTTCTTATCTTGTCAAAAACAAAACATTCATACTTGCAAACACTTGTGTAGAACTTCTGGGTTAAACGTCAATAAACGAACTTTATTTTTTATTTCTGTCGTTAAAATATTCGAATAGACATCATATTTTACTAAAGATCAAAGCATTTACATTGATGCTTTATACTTTAAAACAACTTTTAACCACGCGAATACACGTTGTTTATGTTACAGTACGAAATCATTTTCGAACGTATGGAATAAAACACTGACCTAATGTATGGGTGGGGAGTATAACTGATGCATGTTTTATTTTAACGATTTCCCTTCGAAACTGTTGCATTCTTAAAGATGTACTATTATAAGGGAAGGGAATACAACTGTTATTTCATACTTCTTGCTTGCTTTGTGCCTGTAAGGAAATTAGGGTATGCTATTCTTTCTATTTATCTATCCATCTGTCAATCAATCCCTTAGTCTTGCTGACAGTTGTGGCACCACTGACGACCTGACAACCAGCCTCCTCCATTCCATTCTGTTTTTGCTAATCTTACCGTATTGCTCAGTTTCTGTACTGTCCACTCTGAGATGTTATCCTCCCATCTTTCCCTCTGACTTCCTCCCCTTCGCCCTCCTTGCACAGTATCTTGTATGATTGTCTTGTCAACCCCTGTTGATCGTGTGACATGCCCATATCATTTCATTTTGCGTTTTTTTAAAATGGCCAATAGCTCTTCTTAGGGCCAAATTGCTTGCTTAATTGTTTCCCATTTCCTCATTCGTGACATAATCTCTATAAGAAATGCCAAGCAACCTTTGAAAGCATCTCATATCAGTAGCTTGTATCCTCCTTTCGAGATCCACAGTGAGGATCCATGACTCACATGCATATAAGAACACAGATACAACCAAGGAGCGCATCAGTCTGATCTTTGAGCTAACTGAGATGTTTCTGTCTTTCCAAACTGTCTTCAGCCTTGCAATTGCTGTTATTATCAGCACAATCCTGGACAGTATTTCTGGCTTTGATCCCTCTTGATCTTATATATGACATTTCCCTCCACTATCTTCAATGATGGAGGAGCGTCCTTGTTTTACAATGGTCAGGTCCTTCACCAGTTCACTGTTACCATTTTGTTGTAACTTTTATTAATTAACTAATCTCGCTTCCACCTCACTTAATAATTCACCCTTCGTCCATCAAAACCACATAAATCCCACTAATGAATCCACACACGGCCATTGCGTCCCCCACGACATATACATCTACTTTATGGGATACACAATGGCTGAAGTTTGGATTTCAAACGTCTGTCAGTTATACAGTCTGTAGAATGAGCACCGTCAACGGCTTTGATGACGAACACGCATCATTGAAACTGGTGGGCATTAACAACATTTAATTTCACTTAGTTTGATCTTCTATAGATCTGGCTACGTAAATCGTCAATCTGATCAGGTGTTCATACCTATTACAGCGTGAAATTCTCGCACAAGTGTATCTCAAATTTCCTGCATGAATGTGTCATTGCACTTTATTTTGGTTATGAACTTGACGAAGTCTAGCTCCATGATATATTTTTTTTAAAACTAACGTTAACTTGACGAAATCTAGCTCCATATTAATTTAAAAAACAAAAGTTAACATGAACTAAGGAAGACATCATGAGTGGTGGAATATTTTGTAATTTGGTAAAATGTACTAACGGATCATAACACTTGTTACTTAGCGATTTTCCCTTAGATAAAAAAATTCATGCCCACCGTAAGCCAATATTAACTAACTGCAAATGCCAAAATAGAGTATCTGCAATCGTGTTATGGTAAGTGGTTTCTCGTCCGTTAAATTGTTCAAGTGCAGCGACATTGTAATGGTGTTCCGGACATGACCGATTTCACATGGTTCGCATAGGCCATTGCATCATTTTGCCTCTTCTGTAGCAAGCTGGCTATGCCAAGCAGTGAGGCCCTTAAAGGAGTCTAACAGTTTGCCTTCTCCGACCCTGTTCCAAGAGGTCTGAAGTTGATTTACGTACTCAGTAGAGGGTGGTATCAAAATGATGCATAATAGATCAGGTAACACGTTTTAATTCATCATTCGTCATTTATTCATCACTTCACTGGCATCAGCGCTCATTCATGCCTGTTTCTTGTGATTCATCATCAGTGTATGTTGTAATTCATCCTAATTGTATTTTATAGTTCATCCACATTGTATGTTGTAATTCATCCTGATCGTATATTGTGGCTCATTTTCATTGCATGCCGTGGTTCATTTTCGTTGCATGCTGTGGTTCTTCTTCATTGCAGGTTGTATGTAAATATAATGACCTTAAAATGTGTTTACTTATATTATTCACGCTTTTGCTGTCGGAATTTATTTTTAAATGCAATTTCTCATTATGAACTGTTGACACCAGTTCATTTCAACTTAACGAAAATTTGGCAATCTGTAAAAAGATTACAAACAAGATTACAAATGTTACAGATGCAAACATATAACTTCCTAGTTACGTTGATATGTCAGAGATGGGACGTCATCCAAGCCTCCGGCCTGTGTTGCTAGGCGTTTCATTGTAGATATACTTTTGGCTTTTCAACAAACAGTCCAAAAAAGGACTAGCAATCTACGAAGCAGACTTATTTGGATCAACTGCTATCCGATAACATAACAAAGATGAAGATACTTCTGGCCGTCTGTTGCGTACTTCTTCTCTGTGGAGTCTGCACAGGTAAATATATTTCCGTGGTGTTGGTCTGCACAGGGGTAAATAAATTTATATGGTGATGGTCTGCACAGATAATTAATTTGTATGGTGTTGGTCCGCATAGGTAATTGTGATGGTCTGCATAAATAAATAAATGTCTGTGATGCTGGTCTGCACAGGTAAATACATTTCTATAGTGTTGGTCTGGATTGGTATGAAAATACATTTCCATGATGTAGGCACATGTAAATAAGTTTCGATGGTGTCGGTCTCACAGGTAAATGAGTTGGTCTGGTTTGTTGCTTTCGCATAATAGCCACTTATAACCTCATAATTTCTTAATAGCGTTTCAGCTTCCTTGACCACGAACAGTATTAACTGTAAATATTATTTTATTTGCGAATTATAAACCAAAACTAAATCTTCACTTCAATATCCATGATAATGTTTTATATTTAATGAAATTTGAAACGCTTATTTATAACTAAATATACTACTGATAATTTGCTTTTCTACGCGTTATGCTGAACGACTATTAGATAGTGTTATGTTGCGCTTAGTTCCGTTATAATGATGGGATGTTTTAGAGAAACTAACAGAGTTATCTTTAAAATAGTTTGTCAAATTAAACTGAGCTATATATAAACCAAACGTGTGTGCATTTGTATGCTTTCGTATGTGTGTTGGATGGAGATAGATAGAATCTGTGGCAGAGTAAATTTGCCTATCCCAATTTCTAAACTTAATTGTTATATAAATTGTTAATAAATAGACTTAGAAATATTTCATGCATTTTTTGCTATTGATTTGTTATACTTGCGTTTTATGTAGAGATGTATTATGTGAGTAGACTATTATTTCTACAAAATGTGAACTAAAATGTTTATATGTAGTATGCTGAACACTTGACATTGTTTATAGTAAAACTGTTTATGAAGTATTAAGTTGTATTTTTTATGCTGTATACGTGTATCAGGCTAATAAATACTGTTGCTGGAAACTGCAAGTTGAGACTTGAATGTAAGAAAGAATAGAGGTTAAAAAGAAATAATCTGGAAACTTAGTGTTTATTCCCTGAATATATTTTACAGGGATAAAGCAGCTTAACTTGTTTTATCAGAATCTCCTGGTTTACTGTTTATAAACTTCTATGA
The DNA here is from genome assembly GCA_028829895.1 of Sinotaia quadrata. NCBI lineage: Eukaryota > Metazoa > Mollusca > Gastropoda > Architaenioglossa > Viviparidae > Sinotaia > Sinotaia quadrata. Next base: position 97,443,407 of record CM054179.1, on the reverse strand, counting down.
CGCTGATTGATGTAAGAGGAGTCTGCCACAAATCACTCCATTGATGTTTGTTGCAAGGCATGCTGACTGCATAGAGCAATTTCTGGTACAAGGAAGTTACTGAAATTACTATTATTTTTGTTCTGCTTGAGGGAGTTGGTATAATGAAGGAGCGCCAGGTTAGCTTCAAGAGAATAGCAGTGAATCAGTGTTCTACAGTGAGAAAAGAGACACACGTGGCAGTGATGTGAACAAAAGACTGTGATTTTGCTACAAAAGCAAGTGAAAGACTGTTGAGACAGTTCCTAAATCAGGTTGAGTACAAACTATTATCACTTATCTCCAATAACTCCATTTCTATTTTCTGATAAGAACTATCCTGATTTGTAAAAACATTATTGTTAAATTGTATTTTAGGATTTAAGACTGTGTGGTATAAAAAAAATAATCGAACATGATTTAATGGAAATATTGCTGCCAAGTAAGCTTTTTCATTGTATTTATTTGCTTATTTTATTGCTGATTTAACAAATTTATTGTTAAATTTATTGACTTCTTACACATATTGATAACCTCATGTTGGAGAAGAAAGTGGATGCTTGGGGGAGGGGAACTTGCTAAATATAGATTAAAATGGATCTATCTTCTCCTTTAGTAAGACATTTTTCACCTATGGAAATATTCTGATGATAAATATTTGTCTTTGATGCTTGTGAAAGAGAGAAAACGATTACAGAACCCGCATATCTGCCTAGTGAGAGAGACAATTGGTGTCTGCTGTAGACGTTTAGATAAATAGATAGATAGACAGATAGGGAGATATTAAAAGTTGTACATTTTGCATTATTCAAGAGTTATTAGAGGATCTGGGTATCTCAGTCAATTTATAGCTGTATTGTATTTATCTTATTAGAAATGTGTGCTTTGGTGTTCAGACAGTATTTTTTCGTTTTCATTTCTTCCCCAAATAAATATCTAACATTAAACAATTGTGATTTAACTTTAGAAGGCTCTTTGTAAAAGGATCCTCCATTTATGTTTTCGCTATGAATACAATGTATCTCGAATCCTTTCTGAAATCACTTTTTTATAAATGCAATTTTAGATTTAAAGTTATTTCTAAATTTATCAATATCCTTTGCTTTCATTATATATATAGTACAACTTTCAATGTCTATTTATCAGACTATGTAATTTTTACGAAAAGATTTAAACATTATATAATACTCAATCAGCCTAAAGTATAAACATTATATTAAACTCAATCAGTTTCAAGAAAAAATTATATAATACTCAATCGGCTTCAGGTATAAACATTATATAATACTCAATCAGCCTCAAGTATAACCATACATTATTAATAAATCAGTCTCAAGTATAAATATTATAAAATATATAAAAATACAAGCAGCCTAATATATAATAATTATTATATAATAGTCAATAAACGTCAAGTATGAACATTATATAATACACAATACGCCTAAAGTATAAATATTATATAATACTCAATCAGCCTCAAGTATAAACTTTATATAATATTCAATCAGCATAAAGTTTGAACATTATATAATATTCAATCAGCCTAAAGTTTAATCATTATACAATACTCAATCAGCCTACAGATTAAACATTATATAATATTCAATCAGCATAAAGTTTAAACATTATATACTATTTAATCAGCCTAATGTTTAAAAATCAGCCTCAAGTATAGTAATTTCACAAGGAACGTCAGCAAAAAAAATCACTAAAAAGAAAACATGAAGATAACTTGATACAAAATAAGCTCGGAGAAATTAAAAAAAAAATTCCTTTCCGGATTAAAATTATTAGGAAATATTCGTTTGTAATGATTGTTAATAAAAATAAAATATTATTTAAGTGTTAGTCTGTCAGAGTAATCGATACTTAGTCTATATTTTCTACACTCGTCTTTCAATGAGTTGTCTCGCTTCTTAGATCATCTTTATTTACAGGTTTTTTGTGTCGTACCTGCTCATATTCGTATGACCCTAACATCCTTTACAACGACCAAAAGTGCATCTATAATCCAACTGCCATTACGGGACCTAACTCCTACATAAGGTGTAATCGGACGTGCATTATTCAAGAAAACTACAATCATGGTAATGAAACAATAACAGTAAAGGATTTTAACATTATAAGTATTGATTTTGTGTATATTCCTGAATTACATTTCCTTGCTATTTATTTATACAGTAATGTATTATTTGTGTTACTGAACAACTCTTACGCAATTTATTTATACACAATGTATTATTGATCAACTCATGTAGGCTATTTATTTTTACAGCAATATATTATTTGCATTATTGAACAACTTACTTAGGCTATTTATTTATACAGTAAAATATTATTTCTCACACACACTTAGTATATGTATTTATACAGCAATGTATTATTTGCATTATTGAACAACTTACTTAGGCTATTTATTTATATAGGTAAAATATTATTTCTCACACACACTTAGGATATGTATTTATAAAGTGATTTATTATTTGCATTACTTAGCAAACTGCTGACGTTGGCACTTTTTCAATTATTTATTTATTAATACGTTCGCTCTTTCTTTCTTTCTTTCGAGGTTATTTCTTGCGTTTTGTACATTTAATATCTTCTTGGTTTTCGATTAAATCCAGATCCAGTTGAAATAAGAAACTTATGTGTTTAAAAAAAGTAAATGTTATTAGATATTGGAGCAAATACTACTCAAATGCTCATGCAGGTAATATTGCTGATCAGTCATCGGGGCAAGTAATAATGCTGATCAATCTTTGGGGCAAATAATAATATTGGTCTGTCATTGGGGTAAATAATATCATTGGTCAGTCACTGGGGCGAGTAATAATATTGATCAGTCAATGGGGGAAGTAATAATACTGATAGGTCATTTTATCAGCTAACAATATTGATCAGTCATAGGGCATGTAACAATATTGAACAGTCGTTGAGGCAAGTAATAATACTGATCAGTCATTGATGCAAGTATTAATTTTGATCAGTCAAATCGGTAAGTAATATTTGATCAGTCATTGAGTAAGTAAATATACCACTCAAACGTTGATGCACGTAAAATTGTCGATCAGTCATTGGTGCAAGTAATAAATATACTCAGTAACTGATGTAGTAATATTAGTCATTTTCCAAATAATAATACTAGTCATGCAGTGGTGCCGATAGTCATACTAGTCAGTTGGTGGTGCAGGTAATGATGCTAGTCATTAAGTGGAGTAAGTAATAATACTAGTCAGTCAGTGGTGCTTATGAAATGATGTCTTGCAAGGAAAGGTGTGTAAAACGTAATAATTCTACGATGACATATAGTAAAACGCAAAGAATTCTAAATTTGCGTCTTGTAAAGAAATCGGAATTATAAGCTGTCTTGGAATGAATAGCAATTGTAAACTGTGTCTTAGAAAACACAAGCATTTCATATCTGACGTGTATAATACAATAATCGAACTAACAATCGTAGTGATTAATGTTGTGTCTTGTATAATACAACAATCGAAATGTTTATTATTTTTTTTTTACATTAATTAATTTAACTAGGATTGAAATGTGTATTAATTTGCTACATATAACTAGCACTGAAATGTATATTAATTTGCTATTTATAACTACACTGAAATGTTTATTAATTTGCTACATATAACTACACTGAAATGTGTATTAATTTGCTACATATAACCACACTGAAATGTATATTAATTTGTTACATATAACTAGCACTGAAATGTGTATTAATTAACCACATAAAACAAGCACTGAACTGTGTATTAATTTGCTACATATAACTACACTGAAATGTGTACTAATTTGCTACATATAACTAAACTGAAATGTGTATTAATTTGCTACATATAACTACACTGAAATGTTTATTAATTTGCTACATATAACTACACTGAAATGTGTACTAATTTGCTACATATAACTACACTGAAATGTGTACTAATTTGCTACATATAAGTACACTGAAATGTGTATTAATTTGCTACATATAACTACACTGAAATGTTTATTAATTTGAAACATATAACTACACTGGAATGTGTACTAATTTGCTACATATAACTACACTGAAATGTAAGATTTTAATGCAATACAACCACAATCTCGATAACTCTATTCCTTTTGCTCTTTTTAATTACATATATATTTGAGCGAACTTGTCTATGCACAGGCTGTTGGCAACTTAGCAAGGGCACTGGCACTTAAAGAAATATCTGGAATCTCTTCTGTTAATGTCTCTCGTTGCCTCAATTCGCACAGTAGACAATGAAATGTGGCGACTCAAAGAATCATTGGTACAACAATGGCAGTTATGGCAGACACATGCAAATTATTTTTACTGCACTTTTATTTGCGTGTTTGTGTTTTTGTTATCTCGTGTAGTGCTCGGCGTCATTGAGTCATACGTCAGAACGTGCAATGCTAGACAAGAAAGAGGGTACTGTATTCCGGATGATACGCACAATACATGTTACGACTCTTGCCTGGGAGACTATTGCAATGATGATATCAACGTACCACTACACGAACTTTATCCCGTGCGTGACTGGCAACAACCGGATGCCAACCATTATCCCAACGAAGATACGAATACAAACCTTAATGGTATCTGTCTATTTATAGTCGCATTGTATTTCTCTTATAAATGTGTACTTTGGTGTTCTGACACCTTTTGTAAATGTTTTATTCATCTTTTTAAACATGTCAATAATTCCGCGATACTATATTGCTCTAGCTCATTGCTCTAATAAATGTGTTAGGAGAACAAATGAACAAATTAGCAGGTACCTCCCTCCATGCATAAATAGATTATGTACACTTCACATGCAAACATACAGTTATACATACATACACATATATATATATATAACCTATGTCATATTTATATACATTCATACATTTTATGATTTATTATCGTGCACATATTCATTTTGCAACATTAAATTGTATCAGACAACCAGTAACTATAACTGGTTTTGTTTATGTTTCATTCTCGAAACTTCTTATGTATCTTATTAAAGGAGCTCACGTGATCCGACGGAAGTAGGTAATACTGATCGTCAGTTAGCGGGAGATCTGTAAATATAAGAGGAGATCGTTGCTCTTAGTGAACCCGACATTATTAGTGGTAAGATTATTAAGATTTAGTGTTAACTGACCATTTAGCATGGCTATTTTTGACTAGCAGTAGTAGTAGTAGTAGTAGTACGCTATTTTTGACTAGTAGTAGTAGTAGTAGTACGCTATTTTTATGACATTTCGCACGAAGTAAAAATCCAGTGTTCACCAATAGCCGTCTTACTACTAAAACACAACTAATGAACTCTTCTAATTAATTAACCTATCGAATCTGTCCTCTGCCAAGATCGCAAGTTTAAATGCCTGGGAAAAGTCCCCGTTCATTATTAGGGATGAATTTCCAAGTCCTTGAGGAAGCAGCACAAAGCCATTATTTTCTTTCATAAGCCACTGTTGTGTGTTTTGTATGTAAAATTTTAAATTCTATTTTGACTGTATTTTGATGTCCCATACTTAATTATATTCTTTGTGAATGCGGCTAAATAAAATTTCTTTGGTGCTCATGTCGACAAAAGTCGACACTAGGCTATGGGTGCTGACCTCGACATCTAGGGGGGAGGGTACTGCTAGATGGCTGTTTGTCGTTAAAGATCGCACTGCTTATACCTTACTATTCACAGCCTTGTATAGCGATGGCCTGGTCTGTCTGACCATATTTGTGTGCGCATGCGCATGGATGTCTTTGCTTGTAAATGTGTACCTTGTACAGCGATGGCCTGGCGGTCTGGCCTGACTTATCTGGCCATGTTTGCGTGCGCATGCGCATTGGTGTCTGCTTGTAAATGTCTACTTTGTACAGCGATGGTCTGGCGGCCTGCCGTGCGTTCAATAGAGCTAACGTTTCGTAACGTTAGGCCCGTTCGCGCTATTGAACGACCCGTTTGCTGCTAACGGTTTGAAACGTTTGCAAACGTTTGCAAACGGCTCTGGGAGGTAGTTCGCCGCGCAACACAAAATGGCGTCTTATTTGGCTGGGTTCAAATTTGCGGATGGTACTTTCTTTAATGCAGCGCTATTTAAAGATGAATACGATCGCCTGCGAGGACGTAAGTACGCTCAATCTTTCTATTTTAAAAAAGTAATTAAAAAATAATCTGAATCAATGCGTTTATCTGTTTCACTCCTTTATAATCATACTTAAGTTCTACCTCAGTAACACGAGACGTATAGAGAGAGCATGGTTCTACTTTTTACCGATATTATAATTATGAATATGTGTTTTTGACAATTTAAAATTTTAAATTATAATTTGTCGACTATTGTTTAAATGTATTTGTTGAATTAAAATCTTAACGTCTCCTTTCAATGAAATAAATACTTGACGATTATAGTTTTACACAAGTTAAACAGTTTGCGTGCATTGCTTTCCAGTTAAAGAAATTTGTTCAAGTTGATTTCCAATGTTTGTAATTATAATTGATTGTTGTATGATAATATGTTTATTTGAAATAAATATTATTTGGTATTTTTTAATTTATTAATATTTTCACAGTTGCCATCGATAGAAACTTTGATTATAAGATTTAAATTATACTGGGTAGAAAAGACCAAATGAACAAAATAAGCTGTTTAAAACATAACAAAATTAAAAGTGTGTAAAATTGTACTAATTCAGTAATTGTTTGTTTTGTGAATATGTTTATTCATTCATTTATGCACAATGCAAATTGATCACTGGCTTACCTTCATCCTAAATAACAAATGCCTGCCCTGAGCAGATTGATTTAATAAAATAAAAGTGGTATTTTTCATAATTGTTAACTGATGTCCACCCTCAAAATGCTTGTTTTATTAAACTGGGGAATAAAGGTATAATAATGTGTATGAAGATAACAATAATACTAATAGTCAGAAAATAATTTCTGATTAAAATTAGCAGAATTGAGTCTGTTTAAATGTTAATATTGTCATTATATACTTTATTATACTGTATTAAAATTCCAGCACTACGAATGACCATGTGCTTGACCATTGCACATGAAAAGGCTCAAGAACTCAACTTGAATTTGACTGATACCACCCTCACACAGTACAAGTTGGGGGGTTATCCTGAAGCTGTGGATTTGGCTCAGCTTTACAGGATACATGAAGAATCGTGTGGTGCTTCAAATAGTGTTGTGGAGCCAGCAGCCTCATCAGTTGAAGATGTCAGCAAAGGTAGTTAAATTTATTATCAATAAGAAATAATTGGTTGTAAGGTGTATCTAAAAGTTGACATTTGTTTTGTAATTTTTTTAATAAGTTTTTCTTTCATAATAAATTGACTTAATTAAGACAGATTATTTAATTAACCAGCTATATATGCACACTTGTTCATAGTTTTGCTTTTTAATTATTTTTGTTGTTATTTTCAGATGCATGTAATTGGAGTCACAGTTCAGTTATGCTTTTGATAGAAACAGTGAGAGATTTTATTGCTAAGGGTCATTTTTCAAACTCTGCATTCAAGAGGATTAAAATGTGGGCAAGCATCTCTGACATAATGGTAAAAAATGGGTATCAATACTCAGCAGGAAAGTGCACAGATAAATGGAGAGCTTTAAAACACAGGTGTGTGGCAAAATTATTTTTATTGTAAGAAAGTTGCTTTGGTGTTAAGACTTTACAATAACTTATTACATCTTGATATTATTACATATACATATTTGAAATTATATATACATATTGAAAAAGCATGCTATGATATATACAATATTACTATGTTCTTAACATTATGTTTTTAAAAAAATGTCTAATAATTTGATATAGTATGATAATTTTAGCGAGACAGCTTGTGTTGTGGTGGTGCCAAGGGGTAGGTTCATCTTATTTTGTGTGGCAGTAGGGTAAATGTAGAATGACACTCAGACAAACATTACAAAAAAGTGTATGGAGAACATGTATAATTGTAAGTATACACATATGAAATTACACTATTATCTGCAACAGCAACAAATTAAAATTCTATTTTCTTTACTTTATTAAATTATAGCAGTTTGTTGCAATCAAAATAAATATATGACAGTTATTTATTAATTTAATTAAATAAATATTAAAACATACATTAATTGAATAAGAAAAATGGCCTTCAGAATTTAAACTATAGTTAAAACAAACACTTGTATGTGATTGCTGAATTAGATAATTTACTGGGATAATATATATATATATATATATACTATTTAGAACAAGTTCATATACCTCTGAAATGTTACATAATATATGTGTAAAGAACTCCTCCATATGTTGCTGTATTCAAATATATTTTAGGAACAAAGAAGAAATATTGCAACACATCCAAAGCTATGAAACTTTAAAGATTTTAAAAGTTATGTAAATGATTTGTAGTCATAAAAATGTACCACACCACACTTTTACCATAGTGTAAACATTAATGTATAAACAGCACAGATGCATATCAAACAATAAATACACATTTATCTATGAAATCCAAGAATGATGGAATGTTAGAAAAGGATCATTTACACATACTAATCTCTCAATTGAAGCAAAATAATTGCTAAAAGTGCATCACTTTGCATCAAAATCTCCATTTTGCTGAACATAAAAAAGCTATATTTGCCTAGTTTTTGTTCGCAGTATCAATCAACACATGCTGCGTATAATGAAATTAAAGAGATGTATAAATATATATATATATTAATACTGTATGCTGCAGATATAAACAAATTTGTGACAGAAATAAACAAACCGGAAGAGGTGCCATGTCATGGGAATATTTTGAATTGATGAAGGATGTGCTGGAAGGGGACCCATCTGTCATACCAAACATCACCATTTCAACCATAGAAGGTAACCCTCATTAAATTAATACACATATATTAATTAAACATAGCCAGCAGCAGACTCTGAATGGTATAGATAGTTCCATAAACATATTCTACTCTACAGAGATTTATATTCATATCCTACATTGCATTGTAATCTTATCCTACTTAAAGTACACTGTATAATTTTGTTATATTTAATTTATTTACATCTGTGAAATGTTGTAATTTGTAGAAGGAAAGGATTGGCCCATGTTTTGTTTAAAAAAATTTTTTTGGTATATGATTTAGTGTCTGTACATATACTTAAAATTAATTTATTTGTACACTTTATGGGAATTAAGAAAAACAGACAATTCCCATAAAAATATCACTAAACATTTTTCATCTGAGTTGGTATCTATACATGTTGCAGATTGGATCTTTAGTCAAAGAATCTAATTTATTTCTCCCGAATTAAATCTAATAAAATAGTAAGGCAACCTGAATTTCTCAGTTTTGGATGCACACTTTACACTAATAAGTGATTTCAATAAGTCAGAATGATCACCCCATGTTGTAATTAGTACATTAATGACGAAATATGACAAGTGAGTACAATAAGTCAGTATGATTGTCCTTTATTCAACAGTCTACACTTTTGAATTGCTCAGGTTTAAGCAATACTTTTAATGCTCTTCTTTTGTTTTGTAATGTTTTCAGATAACCAAGATTCTGAGAAGTCCTGTAAAGTAGATTGTGGACCAACACAAAAACAAATCACCAGCACATCACCTCAGGCAGAAAAACAGAGAACCCCAAGACTGAAAAGAAAGCGGGAAGAACCGCCTGTCTGGTTCAAAGAATTTTCAGAGAAGCAAGACAGACTTTTAGAGAGGGTTATGGAACAACATGAAAAATCAATGGAAATACAGGAAAAAACAATGGAAATACAGGAAAAATCAATGGAAATACTGAAAGAAAGAAATGAGATACTTAAACAACTGATGGCCAAAAAATGAGAAATTTAAATTTTAAGTGAAGAAAAAATAAAATCAATGCCAATATATAAGTGTTCTTTATGCATTTTGTATACACATTTCACTGTTGGGTAATGTTTGCATGCATGCCTGGATTGAATGAAATAAAAAATGAAAAAACTCAAGTTAATCTCTGCATTCTGTTTTGTAGATAAACAAGTGAAAACACTTAAAAGTCAGTTTAATAACTGGTCTCATCAACCAAAATCCTTGCAATTATAAATTTATATCCTTTCTTGTTTTTTTGTTTTTAAAAAAATCTATTTGAGGTTATAAAAGTAAGTTTGCAATATCAATCCTTTTAGTTACACCAGTTTGTATATCTTGACTATCACTGAATTCCTGCTGAGTAGACTGCTCACCTACTTCAATGTCTTCCTCATGTACACCTGATTTTTCAATAATAAAGTTATGCAGAACACAGGCTGCTATGATAACAGATGGAATGTCATTAATCTGGAACATCTCAAGATACTTTAATCTGCGGAATTTTCCTTTCAAAAGCCCAATCGATCGTTCTACTTCAACTCTGGTTGATGAATGTTTTTTGTTATCTGTTTTCTCAACTGATGTGAGATGACCTTTGACCTTTGTCTCCAAAGGGAACCAACATACAATTTGTCAGTTGGAAGCAGAATCGCCAATTAGATGATATTTTGATGGAAATGTGCTATCCTCAAGCTTCGTCATCAATGGGCTGTTTTTAAATACTCTGCAATCATGCACTGACCCTGGCCAACCCGTGTATGCATCCAAAAAACTGAGGTTTTTGTTGCAGACAACTTGCAGTTGCATACTGGGGTAGCCATTACGATTAATGTATGCATCTCTATGTTTTTTAGGACCTGGGATTTCAATGTGTGTCCCATCTATGGCACCCACCACACCTGGAAAACCACATCTCTCTGAGAAATCATCAGAAATTTTCCGCAACTCATCAATTTCCGGCCATTTAATACATTCTCCTCTCTGACTCACAAGTGAATTGCACACAGACAATATCACATAATGCAGAGTACCTTTGCTCATATTAAATCTGTCTGCAACGCTTCTGAAAGATTCTTTATTTCCCAGATGCCAAAGAGTAGCAAGGATCTTCTTCTCCAATGGAATTCTTCTCTCTTTTGACAATGGTCGGGAAAGCCAAACACACAGTTCCTGTTTTTTGATAGAAATTAGTATTGTGACATTTAAAAAAAATCTCAGTGTACATTAACAAGTATATATATATATATATAAATCATACCTTATACAAATTTCAACAAGAATTAATTTTATAATTTGATTTTAAGAATAATTCAAGAATTCTACAGTACAAAGCAGTTTATAAACATATAAACTACACTGAATACATATATAATCAAAATACTACTTTTTTTTCCTCCTACAAGTGTTCTCAAAATAGCTGAAAACAATCCACTTAAGACTAACAGTTCTGTGCACAAATATTTATCATCAACGCTAGAAATATAAAATTAAAAATGGATAATATTTTTTAATAATTTCAGTTTTAATTTATAATAAACTGCAGACTAGTGATAACCATGTCTTTATTAAATGTTAATTATTATAACTTTAGCTAAATTTAGAACTTTAGAGTAAAAAATTATTATTACACACTAATGTCATATTAATAAAGTACAGATCTATTTCAAACTGTGTAGTCGTTAGATGTTAAATATATAAAATACTCATTAATAATTATAGTTGAAATGTTTCAATAATAATTAACTAATTGAAATTTATTTTTAAAAAATAATACACGTGATCAGTAGATGTATATAGTATATCGCATGCCTTTAAGCAGTATTAGTTAGCATATATTAGTGTATTAATCATTAATTAGTCATTAATAATAAATAAATCTATTTGAAATTTGTTTTAAAACCATTAATTAATACAACACTAATATTAGTGCGTATTACAAGCTTGAAAAGAAAATTATCTTAATCTAACCACAAACAATGATGGCAAATGTATTAATGGCGCATTGCCTGTAAGTGTAAATATTACTACAAATATTTTTAATATAAAACCACACAGATTGAATATTATTTTAAATAATTATGAACCAATATGTAAACATGCACACGATATAAAACTGTAAATTATCTTACCTCAAATGTGTCCCTGTACATTCGAAAATGTGCCTTAAAATCCTTGTCAGAATACGCTGGTATGATACTTTCATAATAGTTCGTGATTCGAACTGATGGCTCCGATGTTTTTATTGCTGCTGCAGCTCCAATGTTCGATGCAACAATATGCGCACAATTTACACCAGTATTTACACCAGTATTATTAATGAAATCTATATCTTCGGTCAGCTCACCAACAATTACTTCAAAAATGAAACTTGCCTCGAATCTATCCTCCGCCATCTTGAAACGTTTGCCGTACAACTAGGCGTTCAATAGCGAGAGCTAACGTTCGCCGCTAACGTTACGCCTCCGTTAGCTCTATTGAACGCACGGCTGGCCTGACTTATATGGCCATGTTTGCGTGCGCATGCGCATTTGTGTCTTTGATTGTAAATATCTTTGAAAGTACTGTGGGATTATCACCGACAAGTGAAAATTAAAGACAATTAACATTAATCTTTGGTTTTATTCATAGAGTAAACAATATTAATGGTTGTATCATGTTTTTAATGTAAGAAATGCTAAAATCTTAAATTTCAAGATACATAGAGATAAATCCTTGACTGTGAAAAGTGAATATTATGACGAGAAACTCTGAATCCGAGAGCTGCTATTGTGACAAAGAGTGAACCGAGCTTTGCCGAGATGGCCGGCTGCAGACAACGAAGTGAAACTAGCCAGAAGCTACTTTCCACCAGGTTGTCACGTTGCATTATTTACTCTTATCACATCACTAGGTTCTCACATTGCATTATTCTCTCTTAACATTCCACCAAGATGTCATGTTGCATTATTCTCTCTTAATAATTCCACCAATATGTCATGTTGCATTATTCTCTCTTAATATTCCACCAATATGTCATGTTGCATTATTCTCTCTTAATATTCCACCAATATGTCATGTTGCATTATTCTCTCTTAATATTCCACCAATATGTCATGTTGCATTATTCTCTCTTCACACTACACCAGGATGTCACGTTGTACTATTATCTCTTAATATTCCACCAGGTTGTCACATTGTACTATTCTCTTCACACTACACTAGGTTGTCATGTTGTACTATTCTCTATTAACATTCCACCAGGTTGTCATGTTGTACTATTCTCTCTTAACATTCCACCAGGTTGTCATATTGTACTAGTCTCTTCACACTACACTAGGTTGTCATGTTGTACTATTCTCTCTTAACATTCCATCAGGTTGTCATGTTGTACTATTTTCTCTTAACATTCCACCAGGTTGTCATGTTGTACTATTCTCTCTTAACATTCCACCAGGCTGTCATATTATACTAGTCTCTTCACACTACACTAGGTTGTCATGTTGTACTATTCTCTCTTAACATTCCACCAGGTTGTCATGTTGTACTATTTTCTCTTCACTGCTCATGATAATTACAGAAATTAGTATAAAAAGTTTGAAATTAAAAGTACAAACAGTGCCTATGTTGAAAGGATATATCTAGTCATCACATCAAGTTTATCTCTTCTGACTAAGATTAAATGCATAAATTTGTAACTGGTGCTTTGTGGAATCATTGAAGAATTTATGATCAGTAGTGTACAAAACTATACTACTAAAAATAAAATACTGTTAGAGACAAAAGGTCCATTTGTTGTAACAATTCAAAGAATTTTTTTTTTTAATTTTGTAGAGAAAGCATAGCCATGACACAGACTTTATTTTGAGGTAATATATATGGTGAAGACAACCCATAGCTTTCCTTACCTTACTTAAAATATTTGTCAAGATAAGTGAAATTACAAATCCTCAAGGTTTCTATGGTCAACTTCAGGTTCTGTCAATTTATTATTGGGAATTATATTTGCTTTGAGCCATTTGCTATAAGATGAATAATTTTAGAATCTCAACAACAACAAAAAACATGGGCACTTTAAAACATAAAATCAATAACTATTTAGTATCAATTTAAAATTCTCAATTTGTGTTAAACACAAAGCAAACCCCAAATCTGATTCATTTGTGATTTACATTATACAAAGGAAATTGAAACAATAAACAGTAATCATGAACTACTAAACAATAGTATTAGTATACATGAATTCAAACAATTATTATTTATTCAGGAATAGTGATAAAGGATTTAGTGCATGTGCATGAATAAATCTTTCTGAATATAAACAAATATTGTTGGATCACTGATTAAGAATTTTTTCTTTAGTGTTATTATGTTTTTATATATTTATGTAATTTCTTAGACTGTATAATATATATATATATATATATAATATTTCCACCACCCCTACTTTTATCTGTCACTTATTTTTATTATTTTCTATTAATATCTGTATTTTATTTATGAAATACTTAGTTATGATGAGTTGTGGAGTGCTTGCTCATATTTCTGACATTTATTTGTAGTGTTTAAAGTAGGCATCATGCACTGCATGTTAAGTACACATGCATAATGTAGAAAGCAACAGAATCCTAAAAAAAAACCCCAGATTATTTGGCATTGCAAAAAAACCTGAATGTTAAATATGTTTTAAACAATATAACATTCCTAATAAACCTAACCATCCACCCAATACAAAGACGACTTTACCTTCTCTAGCCAAGGGTCTCCTGTTCCATGCTAGGAGAGACTCAAGTCTCAACATTTGCCCAGAGTCATTTTGCAAAGAGTGAAGAACAGAATTTCTATCAATGTTTTATTACTCTTGAAGCCACACTCATCTCTAACTATACTCACTCCTGATCCAAATCCATAACTTTCTCACAACTTCCAACTACATTCTGTCAGCACACATGCAACCTATCCAAAAAAAAGTTTATGATTACATCAGCATAAGAACTGCATAACAACTAACAAAGGCCAAAATCAAGATTCCAGATGTAATGTTTAAGCATGCTTTGAGGTCAGGGTTCCAGTGTTCTACTGGACAATAACAACATCCCTATCCTGCGTCTACTACTTACTCAAAAGATTAATTTCACCCTTGTTCATTGTGGACTTCACTTCCAAAAATAAACTTTATGTAACATTTTAAATCATACAAATCAAAAATAGCATCTCATTTAAAAATTATAGATCAACATATGAAAATTTGTATAAAAAATATGTGAGAGAATTTTCCATCATATGACAATCTAGTAATAATATTATATTTCCTCTCTTTGTTTTAACTTTGCATATCAAATTTATTTATTCTATATTATTAATTTGATGGCTCTTTTGCAAAGAAACAAAAGATCTGAAATATTTTTTCTTGTTGCAGGATATCATGAAAGCATCTCTTAACTTACACAAACTTGGCAAAATCCTCATGGAGCAAATATATAAGGAGGGACATGTAATGAAACAGTCAATTGATGGTATTCAGAGTTTCAAGACCACAAAACAGTCAATCCATGGTATTCGCAGCATCAAGACCACAAAACAGTCAATCCATGGTATTCGCAGCATCAAGACCACAAAACAGTCAATCCATGGTATTTGCAGCATCAAGACCACAAAACAGTCAGTCCATGGTATTCAGAGAATGTACAGCTCATTGCAAAGTGCCATCAGTTTCACAACTTTTTCAGGTCATATCAACAGTTGCAAAATGTAAATTGATCATTGATTTACCTTTAGGCAACACAAACCCACCAAACTATAAATATTCATATTATTATAAACTTACAAGGCTTCAAGTGAACAAATGTAATTGTATTGCATTTAAAGTTTATTCTTACCTGAATGCACTTCCAGTAAAAATGTTTTAAATGATAGGCAAAAAGTAAGAAAGTTTTATTTTTTTATTTAATATGTAGATTCACAATATTAATTAACATTTTTTTCTCTTCAGCAATATTTTTTGTTATAAGCAAATATGAGACTCCTTTGGTAGACACTAAATTTAGCATGTACCAAAAAGGACGGCAGAAATTTCATGAGGCCTATAGATAGATAGATAGATAGATAGATAGATAGATAGATAGATAGATAGATAGATAGATAGATAGATAGATAGATAGATAGATAGATAGATAGAAAGAAAGAAATAATTTGTAATATTATTTTTTTTGTATTTCAACATATGATTCAGTAGAGCTTTATTTTGTAATTAAGTAGTATAAAAATTGAGAAGGGTTCTGTATATAAATACGCATACATGTACTTATTATAAGCCTATTAAAAGACAATTGTGGATAAGCCAAATTGCATTAATATGCAGTTCCTATAACAAACTGATGTGTGTATTTTACTCAGGTTACTTCAAAAGAACCTACTAAACAAAAACAAAAAAATATCTACAAGACTGCAGTCAAAAGACCCAAAGTGACACAAGCTGCAGAAATATTGCATAACTGCATCTGTGGTTGCAGATGTTAAGAGAAAAAAAGGTTATGTTAATCATTACATGATATTAACATGCTGGAAATGTTTAGGCACATTCTAGCAGTTTGTATATTTTAAATTGTTTTGTGTTCCATTTGTATTCAAATATTCTATATTATTCTTAGCATTAAGAATGGTGCATAGCTGCACATTATAAACAAATAAGACCTAAAACAGAAATCCAAGAGAATATCCATGAATAATGTTATAAAAGGTAGCTTCTGGAAAGTTTATAACCCTTTTTTTGCCAGAGTGACATCATGAAGAGTTTTACTAACAATATAAATAAAACATACATTATCATTATATTAATATAACTCATTATGAAAAATTGCATTACCATGAAAGAAGAAGAAGAATTTTTAAAAAAAACAATTAACAGTGATAAGGCCAGGTTTAATATGCATATAGTAATATAAAAGACTATTTTATATCACCGGCTTTTTATAGTCAATATTTATTGTAATGGTTTATCTTCATGCAGAGTTTCAAAAGTTATCAGACTGAAACCAGGTAAGACAAGAATGACAGAAGCCATGAAAGATGGAATTCAAATGAACCATGTGTAACATAAGTTTACAGTAACAGGATCTGTACTCATTTTCAGATTAGGCTATGAACAACTGTTTTATACAATGCATCCTGATGAATTTTGGTTGGCAGCATCTCAAGACCAGAAAGTTGTGATAAAACAAGACTACCCAAACTTAAAGAAATTAAGTGTCCAAGCATGAATGAAAAAGTAATTCTGTTTTACAAATTAGCTTATCTTGAAAACAATAATAGTATGAATAGTATGATTCAGGTGTGTGTGTGTGTGGGGGGGGGGGGGGGAATGATCACTACTATTATAAGATGTTTGCAATTACTGGACTATAATGGTGTGATCTTTCTGTTTAGTCTACCAAAGGATCATTTAGAAACTATCACTTTCAATGAGGAATTTGGGGAAAATGTTAAAAAAAACTCCCTAATCTCAACCAAACCAGAAACATAAACAATTCATGTGTTAGTATCATTCTGCCAGATGTCCCCTTTCTAAAGATTTTGTCTGCTGAAGTTTTTTAATACTGGTATATTATTTTAGCATGTGGCTCATGATAATCATAGAATACTTTGAGTGAAATGTAATTCCAAAACTGATATAATAATAATAATAATAATAATAATAATAATGAATTATGTCATGAGATAAGAATTTTTCTAAGCCAATCTCTCTAAAGTCCATTACATTTCTATCTCCTACCATCTTCTAGCTGGAAATGATGCAACTCTTCCTACAGTCTTTTGTTTCTTCCTCCAGTTGACTTATTCTACTGTGAAGGGCTAAGGCATCATTCGCTGCAGATACACATGGCATGTGTGTTCATAGTGCATTATTTTCAACATCAATGACTTGACTACAGAATGACATAAAAAAATCTTTTCAAATATGACTGTATGAAATATGAAAACACTGCCAAACTATTTGTTAAACACATTCATGTAGTATAACTTCTGTTCATTATTTTCAACACATTTGGTAAATTTAGCATGTGAAAGTACAACAGGAATGTATACTGCACTAAAGTAGAATTGCAACTTAACAATGTCCTATACATAAATATTTTTAATATGTTGCTATTTACTTAGTGCAATTTATATATGTAAAGTAAATATATAACTAATTTTTACCACATATAAAGATGGTTATTATTAGGAGATTTGAAATATTAATGGACTACAAAACTACACGATCTAGATTAGAAAGAAGTTTGGATCATGTGTCCCCTGAAATATTGGGTTCAATTAAGGGATTTTACTAACTGGAATACATTTTCTTAATGTACATTAATACACAAATAATAGGGTGAAATGTTACCAAAATTAATTAATTTACAAATCATATATTTATTCCCCTCCAGCAGTTGAAACTTTTAAAAGTTGGACATTTTTAATTACAACAGAATAATTTACAGCACAATAACATTAATAGAATATAAAAATAATGTTTATAGCAATTCTCAGTGCACAAGAATCTCAAAGATTTCATTAGGTGAGGAGTATCTGATTTAGTGATTGATTGGAGAATAAAATTAGCAAAGATAAATTTTAAACTTCCCATTATGTACTAGCCATACACTACAATTATAAAACCAAATACTTGGAACTGCTATATTATAATACACTGTCATTAAAAAAATGATAAAAGTGTATGTTTTAATTTTCTTTCACTGGTGGAAACTGTTTTTATGACATTAAAAATATGTAAATTTAAAGAAAAGAATGCATGATAATGTTGCAATAAAATGTAATGTATTAATATTTATTTACCAAATATCTGAGTGTATGTTGTCTTTTAATGATGAAAGTAAAATGATCTGAAGGTCGCTTTCTAACTTTTTGGAAGTTGCCAAGCAGTCCAGCAAACAGCTAGGGGCAGTACCACTACCAGCTTAAGCTTTTTTTCTTGCAATACCAGCTTCAGATAGTGGCATAAAATATGTCACACATTCTTGTGCCTTGTGAAATATAACAATAATCAAGCATGATAAAACTTAGTAATAGATCAATATGGCACTACTTTATATCATATTATAACAACACAGGCACAATATTTTTCAGAACAGCTTCAGGCTTTGTTCAGGTCATTGTTATAATATAGTGGAAAATATTTAATGTTATGTCTAAGTTTCAACACAGCTAGTTGATGTTAAAGACTGAGTTTGCATACAGTATTCTGTACTTAACTAATAACATTATAACTGCTAGTGCTAATATTATTATACAAATAAAACACATAACAGTACACAAAGATATATATTTTTATCAAATCTAGAAATATTGAAAATAGTCCGGCTAAAATACATCCTCACTTTGACAGAGACTGGTCAATAAATGAAAGGAGGCTTTGTAAATTTTGGTATAATTATGCTAGTTCTAATAGAATATTTTTTTTAAAAGGATCATATACTGTGTGAATGCCTAACCAGAAAAATATGTAATTATCCTAAATGTAGCATCAAACATGCCAAAGTGATCTGATTTTACAATTACTCAAATCAAATCTAACACTTGGCAAATAGTGCAAATCTGCCTTTCCTTTAAATGTTATTGCTAGAAATTTGCAGAAGCCTTGATTATGCTAAGAAGTTACTAAGATGTAACTTTCTACTTTATAAATATTGAGACGAAATGAACAATGAAGCTTAATTCTGAGAGGAAAAATCTTAACTATGAGTGGAAACATAATTTATTAGGCACTTTTTAGACATATTCTTTTAATCAAATTAATGAGACGACCTGTTATTGTGTTAATGTGTTATATTGATATGTGTGCATGGTAGTGAAAATCACTAGTAAAGTAGTATAGTACTAGTAGTAATTTGCAGTTCAAGTATTTTCCTACTAATTCATTACTCAATAATTAGTAAATGTGTGCTTGTGGCAGTCATATATTCGAGATCAAAATTTATAGTGTGCTTTATTGTATATAAAATTTAATAGTCACGTCGCCTGAACTAACCCTTCCTTGAACAGAAAGGTCACCCATATGACCACGAAAATCTTAGGGATTTATAAATACATGTATTACCGACCTTGACAAATAATTAAGTAAGATGGGGTAAAGTTGTGGAAATGTTCAAGGATGTCGTAGATATACAAACTTAGAAGTATGGGGGCAAATGACTTGGTTACAAGCCTATTCTGTACATGTTTTCATTTTTCTTACCTCCTTTTGCTGCTTGAACTGATAGCGACGGCACGGTTCAGTGATGGCCTTCAACCATTCAGATTTCCGGCATCCTCTCAGGTAACAAAAAGTTGTAGCCGATTTGATTGGTTTACTATTCTTAGCATCTATGGGCGCAGCTTAAAATAGTGTCTGATTGGTAGTTTATTTATAGTTCAGTTATGAACATTTATATAGTGTACATGAATCGCTGTTTGTAATTGCACAAGCTCAGATGATCAGAGTGCGAATCAGGTATTTATGACTAATGTAATTTTTATAAGCGTTTAAGATAGCACAACCATTGAAAAAAAAAGTGTATGTATGTAAATTTCAGTTCGCAATGATGGTGGTAGATGGATTGATCGCGTAATCGAGATGTTGCACTCAAATGTCGTTTGTTAGAAGGCCTAGACATCAAATTACTATGCAACGTAGTGAAATTGAACCAAAGAGTTAATTGTTGTTTTGTATAGTTTTGGCGTTGGTTGCCCTTGTTTCATCGATATTAGTATTAATTAGAGACAGTTGACGAAAATGGTTTATGTGCAGTTAAAAATAATTAAGGCTCTGGGCAATATGGCATCGATGTATTATTACTTTAACCCTGACTAATTGATTTTGAAATCCCGATGTTTGCTCACCGATTATAAAAATCCGTCTACACATGCTCTCGACAAACAAAATAAACACACAGGCGTACAGAAACAGTAACACATACATACTCAAGTATACCGTGTACGTGTTTTTATACGCATGCAGGTACACATCAGACTCTCAGGCACATACATACAGTAATTGAATAACAGACACATGCATCTATAGACACCCCACACACGAATACATGTATACAACCAGGTAAATTTCCACACGCGTCCATGCATATGTACATACAGAGACAAAAACAAAAAAGAAGCACACAAACCTAAATCAAAACAGACTCAGTGCCATATTAGCCCATGGCATCGAGCTTCTTTGGGCCCCTCGACATCCCCCAATGCCCCTCCGCCCTCACGAATTTCACGGTTTTCTGTTGTTGTTGTTTTTTGGTGGGCCCCTGCTTTTGGTGGTGGGCCCCTGCTCTTGGCGGGCCACTAGGCTTTAGCCTTATGAATAATGCGGCACTGTACACACTAAAGAAACGCGGTACACACGCCACGTGTCCCGCAAGCAAAAAAATAAATAAAAATAATTTCATTCTAATTAGGAATGACGGTCGTCTTAAAAAACGTGTGGAACTAAATTTAACTTGGAGATGACGGTTTGTTAAAAATACACTGTAGATTTAGGTTTGATTATGAATAATTTCAATTCGAATGTACTATTTGAAGCTAAGGCCCATTGGGATATATTTTCAGAGAGTACAATTAAGTGTAACATTTAGGAAATGTATTCAAAGGATACATTTAATTGTAACATTATGGATAGGTATTCAGACGATACAGTTAATTGTAACATTTGGGATATGTATTCAGAGGATACAGTTAATTGTAACATTTGGGATAGGTATTCAGAGGATACAGTTAATTGTAACATTTGGGATATGTATTCAGAGGATACAGTTAATTGTAACATTTGGGATATGTATTCAAAGGATACAGTTAATTCTAGCACTTGGGATGTGTACTAATAGCGAACTCTTTTAGCAATATAAATATCGATAATGTTTTGGAATAAACAAGTGTAGTATTAGTACAGTAATATTTTAATAAAATAGAATAAAATAATCCTGATTAAAACTGTTACGGGAAATTCAATACATTGCTATAGCAGACATTTTTAGTCAGTAGTATGCAGGTACGTCGGACTACAGCAAGCGGACATTTGTGTCAAGTCACTAGTACACATACATTTAGGCCTATAGCGAGGAATCTCTGTGACAGGCATTCAATAGCACGAATATAGGCCAAAGTGAACTGATAAATGTAGTCATGTGTACGAAAAAAGGCCCATAATCTAGCAGACAGCTGTAGTAAGCACTTGGCTTAAAGGCCAGTGATAATAACGTTTGTTGACTGACTAAAAGACCGCCATTTCTTCCCGACATTACTTTTATTCCCATGCAATGTACACAGTTCTGCATTAGATTCAGTCACGAAGTTTGTGTGCGCGCTTCACGATTAAAATATAATCGGTAGAAATTGACTTATTGTTTCAAAGAGGCGGTCATGTAGCAATTTCTTTAAAATAACACTTAGATACTGTTGTTGTATTGTTCCAGTGAACGGAGACAAATAGAATGTCGTCACGGAGTGATGTCAATCTCGTCCTTGTTGGAAGATTTGGTGTTGGAAAGACTTCTCTTATCCTTACCTATACGACCAATGCCTTCCCAGACTACTATGTGCCAATAAGCTGTGGGGACTATTCAGGAACTGTACTTATTGACGAAAACCCTGTAAATGTTCGGATCCGAGACACTGCCCATCAGGTAAGTAGGATACTCTAACTGCTATTCATATATTGAAATATTTACCACTTTTGCCAAAAAGACCCATGTCACGGGCGCCTATGTTCTGTTGTCTGACTGTCGCTGGCCTCTCTCTCCTTCTCGGTCAAAGGGGGGGGGGGTCAGGTCAGTTACCGTGACTTGCTGGATCACACCGAATGATCTATTCTAAGGTGTTACACAATCATTCTCACATGCAAATACCACGTTGGTCTTGTGGGGAAATATATTTATTTTGCATGTGGGGTAAAGTGTGAAAATCAGCGTGTATGTATGAATGCGGGATGAATGTATTTTGAGGGACGGACAGAATGAACGAACAAACAACCGTAGCACCGCACTTGCACCACACACAGAGAGAAAAACCCAAATCTTGATGAAGAGTTAAAAAGAAGAAATTTATTCTAACAACTTGGGGCTAATTCTCTCGTACGGTGTTAGTCATTCATTCAAAAAAATACATCCGCTCGGCAACATTCATGGGATAGGGGGAAAAAGAAAGAAAGAAAGAAAGAACAATGGATATGATAAATGGTATAAAATTTTAAAATAAAACCTTAAACAGTGATGACCATTCTCTACTATTGCCAATATTACGTGGCACAATACTTTGGGCGTAGCCCGATACAAAAACACACTAGCGGTAATGACCGCTAAAATTTATCTCATCTTTAAAGAATAAATGTCTTAAAAATAATGGGTGAAAAACCCAAAGTCAATGAATGTTAATTTTAAACTCCACAAATATTCATCCAATCTCTAATTACTTGTTAAAATCAAAGTTAAATGTTTATACTCTAACTATCCTACCTAAATGAATGCACCCTGAGAAAAGTTCTTCTACTTACTAATTTCAAGGAAAAGAAAAACGCACGTCTGCGTGACGAAGAATAAACGTAGTGGTATTGGCCAATAACTAAGAAAATCACGATGATACCGCAGATAATGTACGAAGTACATACGACGAGTTGAGGTTGTAGAACCGTCAGGCCTCGTTGCGATAGCAGATAATGTACGTAGTACATACGACGAGTTGAGGTTGTAGAACCGTCAGGCCTCGTTGACTGGCACGCAGGCTGATAAACCTGGTGGCCCTTTCGCGTTGATAAACGCCGAAAGTATAATTCTAACTTCTCGCTGAAGAATAGCGGGCGAAGTTAAAGATGGTTGGTATGTTGATGAGTGGTGGTGAATATCTTTCTCCCGACCCAGTCTTGTCCCGTCAGCACTTGGCGCAAAGTCACTGATGGACAACCACTGTCCAGGTTTCGGTCCCAACGTATAATACTGGCATCCGACGCAGGTTACCATAAAAGAGTTGGGTGCGACAAAACACACCTCCAACGCTGTATAATACGTGGAAGATATTCTGGCCTTTCTTCCCCGATTATGACGAGAATAGAAAAGACGGTCCGGACTCGGTGTAGGCAAACCATATACGACCTCACACCTCTCTGTAGTCCAGAACATACACACACACACACTGATTCAAAATGGCCAGGCGAATTCTTTTATTCTTTCCCTCCGAGAAAAAGAATAACTCATTAGTCATGACTGCTTAGGCTATTGTTCTCGGGTTTTGGTGCATTCATTCTAGGGGTGCATTGACTAAGAAAATAGTCCCTAACTAAATTTACATGTAAGGACTAAAATGGACTAGCTACAACTTCTATCTATTGTTAAAATGACTATCCAACCTTGACATAAATAAATATACAAATGATTTTAATTATAAAAGTAAAATTACAAAATAAGTATTCACACTCTCAAACACTCTGACAAAGCATGAACATTGTACCACTCGCTCATTAATACATTGAGAAAGTGTACACAAAATAAGCCAAAAGCCCTGATGGCAATTGGGAACAAACTTGCTGTCAGCACATCTAATTAACCTTTCACCCTAACCTGCAGATGAACTCGGAGAGCGTGTCCCGAACGGGCCACGTATGGACAAAGGGGGAGACAATTTACAGGGATAAAAATAAATTTTCTGACTACCCCCTCCCATCCCCGTGACAACCCACCACCACCAAATTCTGTAGAATAGAATTTTCGATGATGAAACAAGTAATATAAAAGGTATGTGTACAATAACGTATGATTTAAGTGATATACAAGGTATGTGTACAATAATATATGATACAAGTGTTATGACTGTTGTTTATTAAATATCAACACATAACTAATTACAAGTGATAGAGAATCTTAATTTATAGTTAATAATAGTTCTCCCACAATACCAATATGTATCTCACTAAGGAGCACATAAATCTTTTTTCTTTACACAATAATAGGATAGGCGCTTTACTCTCGCATAATGTTTCTGCAGGAGTAATTAAAATGTGTCTTTTATTTTTATTTAATGAGCCACCATCCACCTACTATTACTACAACATAAGGTTTTAATATATGTGCATACCTTTATGGGGCGAATTTGAATATATTTGCAAGTCAGACAGCTAGTATATCTTTATGGAGAGGGGTTGACACAACTCCACTCATGTTATTGGTTATGATTATTATTATTATTATTATTAATCATCTGTAACTATTTCCAAGTGATGAGAATCTTAATTTATGTTATTAATAATTCTCAAGAAGACCTCACCCGTCTCTTTCACTTGGCGATATGCGGGCACTGCAAATGTTTTCTCATCCACAACATTAAAGACAAACATTTACTACCACACAGCATTTCCAACGGTGGAAAACTTCTTACCAAAGGAGAAGACAAATTCATCTTTAATCTGTATTTAGCAATCCCCCAACCACCCACTATCTCTCCAATTTATGATTATCAATAAAGTAAGAAGGTCAATAAATTTATTAAATCAAATATACAACATATGAATATAATCAGAAAAGCATTGGCATTTACATCACTTCACAATAATCTTCGATAAACACTAGACAATCATTCAGTTAATCCTAGCATAGACATCACCAGTCAAATTAACATATATATAATCCAGTTCATGGATTTAAATTCATCATGGAAATGAGAGTGGAGTTTCAGAGAGATAATTAAAGTCAATGTACATAACCTTTTCAATGATGGTCACTGTCACTAGCATGTGTTCACAATCATGCAGTTTGCAACAAATCACTGTCTTTCTTAGATGATGGTACCCTTTTAAACATGTTACACAACTGTTCCAGAATCTTCAATGCGCTCACAAAGCACACCGTGGAGAATTGTCCAGAAATCCATGTGTGCTATCAAGCACATCAAGAGGAATGTTCCAGAATTTGTGTGTGTGTGTGTGTTACTCAAGCACACAGTGAGGAATGTTCAAAATAATCTTCATGAATTCGCGAGATCAAACTCAAGCCACTATTGTCCGCTGTATTGGCTCTCAAATGGAATTCATAAAAATCAACTTACTGCAACATGTTAGCTGATAAGTTCAACAACAATGCTGGGTTCACACACCAACGTGATTCAGTAGAGTACGGTAATCATTCTAGTCGGACATGGGTCTAATACATTAATGAAAACAGGTGCGCTCCTTATGCAAAGTTAAGATTAGGGCAACACTAAATTTCAGGCATATTTCATCTCTAAACTCCTTTCTCGCTTAGAAACATTCTCACCTTACAAAGCCTGCAACAATATTCATAATCAAGGTAGTGAACAAAGAACGAATGGTTCAATTATATAAGCATTCTCCAATTCAAATCATATTTCAGTAGCAAACAGGTATGAACTGTTTCTAAGTTCATTCTTTCTTTATCAGTCAGTAAGCTTGCCATAAGTTAACACTTACCTTTATGATTGGACTCGAGTTATGTTGAAATCAAAGTGTTTAGAATGTAGATTTTCTTCAACAATGTAACATTCAGTCCATCCCAATGAATGAATTTGTTATGAACAAGTGTGAGACTATTAGTCAGAAAAACTGTTCATCCAGTTGGGAATGGTTTGGATTGCATTAGAAAATTCTTGCATATTCTTTACCTGAGTTTGACATTTAACAATTTATATAACAGTTAC